>VMKM01000051.1:600000-828980 GCA_008360985.2 Macquaria ambigua
TCATGAATTTTTTATACAAATATTTATAACAAATGGATGAAGCAATGAAATCCAATATGAAGAGGTGTGTCCTATTTTGTCCAGTGTAGTGATACATTTTGGTATTGATTTGGAGTCACTGGGTCACATGACATGGAAAAAAAAAATCAGGATTTTTCCAGAAAAATATTTTATAAAATAGAAGGAGCCACCCAGGTTCCAGTTGTCTGAATAAACTGGAGTGATACATTTACTTCTCTTCTCTTCAGACTTTGATCTGTTTGCCCAAAATCTCTCTGTATCTGTTGAAGTTGATTGTCGACAGCTCTTTACTATTTTAGCTGTGTTGTTGACTTTTTTTTAATTTAGTCAATGACAGTGGCAACTTCCATGTACAGTGATCTTACATGGATTACCTCTCTGCATTAAGCGGCGGTTGTAATTACAAAAACAGGGTTGTTACTTGTTTCTTCTAGGCAGGCACAATGTGTGGGTACTGATTGGAAACCCACTGGGTGTTCTGACAGAAAAGGCTACATCATACAGTATTGATCCTTTGGAGGCATTGTAGAAATGTGTAACAACATAATCTAAGCTCTAAGGTGCAGTTACTAGTTTTTCTGGAATTTCACAAACAACTGAGTGGACCTTTGAGCCTACAATATTTTGTTACATATGTTCACCGATGTCACAAATGAACTTCCTCGCTCAAATTGTGTAACATTCTATAACTATATCAGCTCTGTCTAAATACATGTAAATAAATATACCAGTATATAAAGCCCTATTATGCCCTGGATATGATGTCAAGGCTCTGCATAACCTCCACTTCCAGAAAAAAAACAGGCATTGTACGCGTGAAGAGACACTCAGTTTAATTGCTGTGTGGGGTGAACCACGTTAGCAAAAGCAATTTGATCAAATGGTGCACAACCACACCGTTTGGGAAAATATTCACGAAGACCTCTTGCTCCGGTGCCCGTCTGTACAGGACTTCTGATGCTGTCAAAACTTTCATTTATAATTGAAAACGCAGCCTCCATGATTCTTGACTGGGAAAGAGGCAGAAAAAGGCGTGGAGAAAACAAAAAACCTTGTAGAAAATAAAATGACCCCAAATCACAGAGATGCCGATTCGCACAGGACTAATATTATCACATGACCTCTGTGTTTGGCGAAATATGGTAGGTAATTTGTGGTGGAATTTTTACTTTACAGATTACGGACATGGCAGAGTGGCACGGGATTAAGATCACAGACCACCCCCGCAATTATTACTAATTACTAGAGGTCCCCAGGTAATACTAGTCCTGTGCAAATATAAGTGTGTAGAAGAAAATACCAACACATGCTTGTTTCGTTTTCTTTATAGGTTGAATATTACTTCCGCAAATACATAGTATTTCTTTACAAATATTGTAAGAAAATGAGAACACAGTTAACAGACTTCTTTCCATTTAATAAATATGATTATAAATGCATTAAACAATTACACACAGCACAGTTGAGGTCAAACAAAAACACTGTAACACCTTACCGTCTGTTCTTATACAAAAGCTGTACAGTAATAAAAGTCTTTTTTATTATTATTAACATTTCTCTACAAAAATAATAATCTTGCTAATTCTGCGGGGAGGAGGATATAGAGATAAAGAGAGAGGGAGAGAGAGGAAGAAAGTGTAGCTCAAAGCTAGTCTAAAACGTGATACTGTTTCCCACACCCCTGGGTGCTGTCACATCACAGCTCGTCCTAATCAGGCCAGAGATCCCTCGTGTTAGCAGGACTTCCTGTCTGTTCAACATGCTTTCCTCCCAGTGAAACTCAAGAAGAAGCAGAAGGTGCTTTTATCATAACGGACTTTGTGATCTTGTCTGGCCAGAGTCATTTCCTGTTCCCTGGGGTTACGGTTAGGATAAGTATCTGTTTCTGACCGTGGGTCTGGGGTTACAGGCTACTGTACGTCCCCCTCAAGCTGTTAAAATCAGAGGCCAGAACCCCGTTTCTAAATCTGAAATGTGAACGAAATCCTCCTAGTATACAACTTTACATCCTTACTTTGCAAAACTTGAAAAGAAATCCTCATTTCCATAAGCATAGAAAATCCGATTATTATTGTATTGCTACATTCCTAGACATTTCATTGATGTTGCTGATTTACAAAAATCCAACCACCAGTAGGTAAAATTACCCTTATACGCCATGCAATGGAACAAGATCAATCTGTCCTGCAACCTCAGTTGGAACACACACACACAACTACAAGGGAAATGAAGATAGACGCAGAATTGTTAGCCAAAATCATCTTAGCATGCAGCTTTGAATATAAACGCTTCATTTTAAACAGATTCATCACACTTCATCTAAAAACTTTTTATCAACTGTAATTGAGGGCAACACACAGCACATCTTGACACATCGTGCCCCATCCACACCTATGGACTCAAATACTGGAGACTCGACAGGATGCCGGTCACTGGGAACTGACTCTCGAAAAACGGTGCCGCTGTCACTCAGCAGCATAAAGAAGGTGAGGGTTGCTAATGCTCTCTGACACGCCGGAGCAACAACAGACAACCAATCACGCTTGTTTTGATTCCCTTGTTTAACAGAAGCGCAAAGTTGTTTTTTACTCCACTCAACTACGAAAAATAACTTAAAACAAAATGAAGGAAACGCTGATCATCATGGTCAAAGGGTTTCCAATTCTACAATATAACTTTAATAACAGTGACTTGAATAAGAGAAACAGTTCATCAGCTAGCATTGCGTCAACAAGTCGGAACCATGGCCGGAATAACCCACTTAGGGGCCCCAGGTCAAAATAAGGTGTGGGCCCCTCTTGACCCTCCAATTTCTCCCAGGCTCTGTGCATTGCGTATGTATTACTTAGTAATTAGTTTGTGGTAACTTAAAAATGCACCATGTAGCATAACCATGTAGATGATAACTCAGGGCCCCTCTACAAGATGGGGCCTTAAGATTTGGTAATGATCCAAATGTTGTCTTGAGGCCCATATGATCTCAACTTCTAATGAATTTTAATGGTATATCCATTATTGACAAACATATTTGCAATTAATTAGATTATCACAAACTAATCTATACACAGTGAATCTGGCGCCTTTGGTAGTCCGACCTTGTAAGCAATCTACCACTTACTTCAACAATTTACGTGACTTTGTGTCACAAGCATCACTTTGTTTGTACCTGTAAACTTAAAGGCAAGAGTCTTACTAAAGAGCAATCTCAGAGTTTGGAGTAATGATCAAGCCCTCAAGAGATATTTTCCCACAGCAGGTAAAAAGATTCCTGGCCCACCAGGGTGTCACTTTTTCTTCGTCAAATTTGTGGCATGTCACTACAGAAATACAAAGGTATTTTACCCTAATTTGGATTAAGTTTTCAACTTTTAACCCCTACATATTCTTTCATCACTGGGCAATACTGCCTCCTCGATATCACTTGAGTTTTATCTAAAATTATTATTATTTAATTATAACTTCTCCTCACTTGGCATAGTGTTCAGAGGTCAAAGGAAGCAACGCTACGCAAAGCAGACGGTACGTGTTGCAGGTAAGGTCTAATTGTCACTCTTCTGTGTGGTCCATGCTTACATTCTCTACTGATTGTGTTGTAGGTGAATCTACTGTGGCAATTTCTGTACAGCTACAACTGAACACTTGTAGAAAAGATCATCCAGTGCTGACAAAACCACACTCCCTCTGTATTTCCACAACTCCACAAAGTAAAAAGAGGGAAAACAAATCCGGAAAAGTTGCCTCTGAAGATTTGAAAGGCGCCGATCAGGCATTTACATCTGTCAGATTTCGCACACAAAGTACCGCAGGGCTTGACAGTCCTCTGAACAAGCTAACCATCTGTGTAGCCTGGTAGCATCTGCGCTCCAGTTCTCCTGCTCCTACAGCACGATATAATGAGCTGGGATGAAGATGGATGCTACTCGAGAGCGGGTCAGGACATTAGCCTGAATGTGTCACCAACCTTAGCCAGCCTTGAGCTTGACTGGCCACATTAAGTATTCAAGAAGTCAACCTCTTCTTATTCTGTGCAATAGAACGCCCTTAATGCGTCACAACCCCAAAAAGCACTCTTCCATCTCTCTTAACCTCTCTCTTACTTTCTCGCTGCCATGCTCTTTGGATTTCCCCACAAAGTAGTTGTATCTTATTCTGACTGCCACCTTAAATCTGAGCCTTGGTAAATTGTACTCTGCCTCCAGTAGGGATTGTTGGCTGTGATCAGGGTGTGGCTGAGGACAAACGTTTCTTCTTCTACTCCTAAAAGGTGTAATGTCTGGTGATATTTGGGGATCACCGGCAGTCGGAAGGTGCAGTGTAAGCACCTTAGCCACCCGAGTGGTCTCTTATTCTGCAGCACAAAACATTTTACAAACTGGTATGTATCATAAATAGTACCAGAAGCATTAGATTAACAGCAAATGTTAAATTAATCCAGAAAACCAAACCCTGTATTTCTGTTAATAAATTAAAATCAGAAAAAAAGGAAATATTTCAGTAGAAAATGTGTATTGTGCCATAAATCAGCTTTCCAAGAGACAATGGACCAAAAGCTTTGAAGTACCCTATTCATATTTTATAACAGCATTTCTGTTTAGTATGACATTTGTTATTAAAATACACAAATTTATAACATAGACATTTATGAATTTACAAAATAAATGTGTGATTCACTTTAATAACATACTTCATAAAAGTATATTCACATGAATAAATAATACACTACTGCTGTTAGCTTCATAGAACAGCAAACCAATCTCAGATATGTAAGCAAAACCAAAACATTGTTGCTTATTTCATTTTTTCCCCTCTCTAGTTCATGCTGGCGTTCCCTCTGAATTATGTATCTGACTTGTATAAATAAATGTTTAATTTATCGGACAAATGTTAAAAGGAAATGTAAAACCTGTACATAGTTTCTTCTGGTTTGAACAGAGCACAGTATGTGTCAGCAGGGTCCAACATGCACAGGTATAAAGCTCATAAACCATTGTGTCCCAAATGGTAAAAAATGTCCATGATGCAGCTGGAGTGGAAATCCAGTCCAGAGTTTAGACGATGTACGTGGGGAGTTCTGTGGAGAATTTCACATGTACATGAGGTTTCATACATCCTGGGGGCAAACAGGACAGGGAAAGAAACAGGTTTTAAGAGGATATTTTGTACAAGAAGCTGAGTAAATCTATACAATTTAGCTAGTTGCGTTACAGTAGATGATACTTACAGTTGCATTCATTTTTTTTTTTGGCCACTTGGGGGCAGCGGAACAAGCTAAATACATCTGACATATTAATATGGACAACATGTTAGCAACTAGCTGACCATTTACACATCCAGAAGACATGGAGCTACATTAGCATCCAGTTGGAGTTGCGTTTTTGGTCCCCTGATGAATGGAAGTCAAATATGCACTCCTTTTCGTTCTCTGTTGGCCTTCACCAAGTCTTGAGAACAATATCTGACTCTTCAGCTGCTTTAAGCTCCACTATGTTTACCAGCTGGCTGTTAACTTTGTCTGTCTGCTGCCTAATGCTGGGGAGTAGTATATAGTGGCTTTATTAAAGCTTTTCCACTAAAAACAGATGCCTGCTGAGGCAGGAAACAAGGTTGAAGAGAGAAGAATTTGTGGGCCAGAGAAAAACAATAAGCTAAAAGAGACTAAAAGGCTGTGCAGAGCTGAGGGGAGAGTTGCTCTGTGGGTATATCACTACGAGCGACACGTTTCCGCATTACACATAGTAATTTGAGTCATTGTTAATGTAAAAATAAATATTGATTAATGCAGCTGTAAAGCTTATTTTACCAGATAAGTCAGCTTAAAAGTCTTTTATTTACTGTAACACTTTAAAGAAGTGTTTTAAGAAAAAATATTATTGATTCAATTAAGAAGAACGGATGTATGGAAACAGAAAAGCAGCTATTAAAGTGAGACCATGTAAGTTTTTTGAACAGCAACCACTGTGGCCACAAGTGACAATTACAAGATAATGACAAATACTTAGACTACTGTAACAGCGGCACAAGAAGAAAAGAATGATCAAGTCAGTGAACTGACTCAGTACTGTCAGTTACACAGCAATATCTAACCAGATTTTGCTAACACTAGCTAACATTAGCCACCATAAGCTACTGGTCATACCAGACCAAGCAAGGCTGTATTAGCAAAACTCTTGGTGTATTGAAATGGGGAATGTGCTTATAAATTCAACTTTTCATTTGTAAGAAGGAAGAATGTGTTATTTCTTCTCTCAAAACGTACATAGTCTCACTTCCTTTAAAGGAAATTGAAACAGAACACAGAATGGGAATATGTGCTAATAACATGGTTGCGTTGACATTCAACAGGTAGCAGTGTTAATCCCTAAAGTTTCCCATTCATAGAGCCACAGACATCTAGCACAATTATGACATTAATTTACATTAATAATAGACATTATGTTAGGCCATCACAGTCAAATATCATAATCAGAATATACAGATGAGTGACAAATTATGGGGAAAACCTGAATAAATGAGCAGAGACACATAAGAAAATGCAGGGCCCTTCCACACAGGGCACAAGAGTTCAAGTGGTTTGATGAATATGAAAATGAATCATGTGCTGTGGCCTTCATAGCACCAGATCAACCACTTCCACAGACTTGGAAAATCTATGACAAGGAGCACTGAAGCTGTTCTAGAGGCTCATAATGGAACATCACCTTACTAAGACAGTTTATGTTGAATTTACTTTCATTTGTCACCCATATGTATTGTCAGGTGATTAAAGGGGGGCAGTACTGAGGAGAACAATGTGTTTATTGTACCACTGAGACGCAGCTGTACTTTTCATCATACTCATTTTTGTTTAGCTCCCGTTCACCCCTTGAATGGACCATTCCACTTCTGAGAAACACACAACAAAAAAACACAGGATGAGTCTCATGAAACAACACACACGATGGTATGAAATAAGCAGTGGAGAAAAAAACAAAGTAAAATGCCAGCCACAAATGAGAGTCAAATCAGAGTGGATATTCACCGATGGGCCGTGAGTTAAACTCTGTGTCCAGAATTTCCAAAGAATGCACCAAGTCCCGCTGTGAGCTGGGCGTGGCCTCTGTTGGATTAGCTGGACTCATCATTTCTTGTTCTTTTTCGTTCTGCATCTGCGCATAGACGTTGAGGCCTGGGATCTTCCTTGAGGAAAGATTTACAGTGAGGTAAAGGGATAAAGACAATAACCTAACTAAAACAAAGGGAGCAAGGACACAACCAGGGGATAGGTAATATGCCATGTATAACCATCTGCAGTCAGACTACATCTCTTGTTTACTCAACTTCTTTGTAACTTCTGACAATATGATAAAGTAAATTTGCATGTAAATCAGCATTTACACAAATATTAAAAGCGATAGATCTGTAAATCTGAAGTTTTATTCTGTCTCTGCTTGTCTATAAATCTTCATGACCCCTCGTGCCTTTTTCCCTTGAAACTGCACCTTGGCGAGGAGGCATAATTTAACATTTCAGAAAGGTCAACTGCCTACGTTCAAAGGGCTTATTATTGATAGCGGCTGACGGCTGACTGACATTTCTTTTGCAAAGGATGACCTGACAAAAGAATTTCCACAGGATCCCCACATATGTGTGAGGGAAAAGCCAATCCTCCACCGCAGAGCTCTGGGTATGCCGGCGAAGACGTTTGACAGGCAGCTATCAACCTTCTCTGTAGCCTCGCAGGCAGCTATTGTTTACTGAGCTGTCAGGATGCTATGACACCTTTCACCACCTCCCTATCGCGTACATTGTGACGACTATATAGACATGACATTTCATGAACACTTTACCTCTTGAATTTGTAGATGACAAATACAGCTAACCCCACAACCACTACTGATAGCAGCATTAGCATGGCAGAGCCACTGTGGTTCTCGCTGGTGTCCACTAGGGGTGCTGCAGAGACAGGGAGACAGAAACCACAGAGTGTAAGCAGCACAACAACTAACCCAACCTGTATTTCCACCCAGCTGAATCATGCAATGAGCAGTCAACAGGATAATTGACACCTATGTAATATATTTAATATACAGTAGTATGGACTTCTCTTACTCTTTATCTTATAAGCCCCTTTAGGACAGTAGCAGCATCCCCAATAGGAAGAGGCACACATACTTGTAACGATGCTCACTCTCTGAATGTCTCTGTGTAGCTACATGGTGGGAGCCAATCAGACACAGGGTTGGGGTTATTAGTTGACTGGGGCAGCAAAAATAATAATATACCTGACTGTCCACTGTATCTAAGTCTCTTTATGGTCTACATGCTTTATGTTCTGTCCCACTTACTACAGAAGTACAAATGCCCTCCTGGGCAGCTCTAAACACACACAGGCAGTGTTTATTTACCTGCTGATAGGTGTGCTGCGTACACAGTGACTTGGACCCCTGGCCGCAACGTGAACTGCACAAGGTTTTGATTTAAGGCGCTGAGCAAAACCTCAGAGAGCTGTTGGGACACAGAGGGAGGCAGGATTTGAATAACATCTTTTTATTTTGTACAAAAAAAAACAAAATGCTCCTATTGAGAAAGGTCATTGCCAAGATCATCAAACCTGCATCTCATCTATCTCTAGTTCTGACTCGTCATTTATTTACTCCGTTCTGACATTTCAGAGCAAATTTGGTTGCTGTCCTGATCAATCTTTGCACAGATTCATTCAATTTTTTTAATGTCAGACTGAAAAATAATTGAGTCCAAATATCACTTAAATGTCTGCCTAGTCAGTTTGTGAGAAAAAAAGTTAGCTTATGTCAAGGTAACAGACCACCTCCAATGAACTGCAAGATAAATCTGAGGAGATGATTTTTTCTTGTGAAATAAGTAATAAAGTAGACATTTTAAGGGGAAACAAGCCCAAAAAGGCTGAGAACCAGTGAGGTACACAACTGAGTCAGTTTAGAGCTACATTAATTGATTTTTTTGGCCACTTGAAGGCAGTCTGACATGCTGAAAACACAACATTGCAATATTACACCGATCAGCCATAACATTATGACCACCTGCCTAATATTGTGTAGGTCTCCCTTTTGCCGCCAAAACAGCCCTGACCCGTCGAGGCATGGACCCCACTAGACCTCTGAAGGTGTGCTGTGGTAGCGACGCACACGCACCCGGCCATCCACATGATTTAAAAAAAACGTGATTCATCAGATCAGGCCACCTTCTTCCATTGCTCCGTGGTCCAGTTCTGATGCTCTTGTGCCCATTGTAGGCACTTTTGGCTCTTCTGTTGGATTGGACCACACGAGCCAGCCTTCGGTCCCCACGCGCATCAATGAGCCTTGGCCGCCCATGACGCTGTCGCTGGTTAACCGGTTTTCCTTCCTTGGACCACTTTTGGTAGGTACTGACCACTGCAGACTGGGAACACCCCACAAGAGCTGCAGTTTTGGAGATGCTCTGACCCAGTCGTCTAGCCATCACAATTTGGTCCTTGTTAAAGTCGCTCACATCCTTACGCTTCAACTTTACACATCAACTTCGAGGACAAAATGTTCACTTGCTGCCTAATATATCCCCCCCACTGACAGGTGCCATTGTAACGAGATAATCAATGTTCTTCACTTCACCTGTCAGTGGTCATAATGTTATGGCTGATTGGTGTATATTGCAACTCTTCAGTTCTGAGGGGAAATGCAGAGTTGGGTGATAATTAAAAATATTGACTAGTGCAGCTTTAAGTTCTAAAAATTCTCAAAAACCACAATATTACTGCCTGAGACAGACAAAATGAAATCACACAGAGGTAGGTAAAGTGGTTGCATGTACTTTAGAACCAAATCAACTATGACCTAAGGACGTTGCAGGGATATTATAGCATAGAAATGACCTAGAATTGAATGGACACCTCTCTGATGCACTGAACATTATAAAGGCTGTATTTACTCATATTATTTGTAAGCGCTCATGACCCAAAGAAGCCTCACCTCCACCAACATCCCCATCTGAGCTTTCCTGTTTATGTAAGTCTTTGTCTGTGGGACCTTTCCACTGTCATGCATAATGAATAGGATGCAGCCTCACTTGATCTCTGCTTTCCAGACAGGCAAGTAACCTTCTGCACTGAGAACATCTAACTTTGATATGAATCAGGCAGATTACCCTGACCAGAAGGTAAACTATAGAAAACCAGAGTCCAATCTCATTCGCTCTCTATCTATCCCTAATCTATTCCCCCACATAGATCCTTTCATTCACGCTATTATAAATCTCTATCCCGAGGCTCTAATCCTTATGCACAATCTTAAAATGAAATGTGCCTCTTTTTAAATGATATTCTAATACCATCAAACTGTTTTTTTCTTTTTAATCTGCATTTATGAAACAAGCACATATGGAGCTGCATAGAGAGGACACACAACTTAACAAAATCCTCCATTTTCTCTCTGCTGATTCCATTTTTCCTCACATCATTTATCTTATCTGCTTCATTTTACAAATTAATTGTGATGTGAGTACTTATTGTAGTGTTTCATCCTCCCTTTTATATTTCTTAGCGGTTTAAATTTAGACTATGCTATGACTAATTACTTTTTCCCACTGTATACCAGGGTCAGTAAATCTATTATACATTCTAATAAGAAGAGCATGCGCTACACTTTTAAGATGCCAGCCTTGAATGAAGATTTATTGCTGGCCTGTAGGGGAGAGGATCTTTCCAGGCGATCAACCAGGTGTGAGCGAGGAGGGAAGAGGAAAATCAAATTGATTTCCTCCCAGTTTCCTTCCCTACACACACATGCCCGTGGAATTCTTCCCACGGATCCAACATTATTATCAGTCATTATCTATTACGTGAGGCTCAGAGCTAATTCGGTCCATCTTGATATGCCGGTGATTTAGTGAACTGATCAACCATGACAATTTCTTTGTCTGGCTTTTTCTTTCAAGATTAAATCCTCACTACACCCCCCCACCCCCCACACACACACCACACACACACACACACACACACACACACACACCTCAACACCCCACAGGATGTGACTTGAGGGAGTTTAAAAGTCGTTCCCCCTGATAACTTGTTAATACTTGTCAAGCTTATTGATGAGTCTATTGCAGAGATTCCTCAGGCGTGTTCTAGAATTAGGCTCATTGAAAGGACCTGGACATGCTTCAGTAGATCAATACTGACATCTGCTGGAGGAAGGAGGAACTTAAATTTGGGACTCTTTTTATTAGGGAGCAATTAATGGACAAGCTGCGGCTAGAAAAAAGGATCAACTATGACTCACAAAACAGAAAAAAGGAAGAAATGTTTCAAACTTGTGCATGGGGTTATGGTAGAATTAGAATGAGAATAATAAGGTGAAATCCACCCACCTACACAAATACTGTCTAGAGCTGGATAAAGGAATGACTCACTCACACACAGTAGCAGACAGAGTAGCAGTTGATGTCTCACCTGATCTAAATGAGCAGAGCTCTTCTCTGGTTTCCCCTCAGTTAACTGTTTGTCAGGTAGAAGGAAAAACTCTGCTGCTGTGGGTAAACCTGGGAGGACGGTAACCAGAAGCTGATCCTCTCTCACACCTGTGGCCTGAAAGGGAACAAGAGGGAAAAAGTTACAAAAATAGTAAATCTGTTTAGGTGTCCCCTGGATATCAAACCTTAATGCTTTTTTGGTGCTGACCGAAATGTGCTCGTAGCACTGAGTATTTTGAGTTTCCTTAAGAAATATTGTTTCTATCGTTTGGAGATGTGTGATGTCTATGACTGGTTCTCTGTGATGCTGATTCCCAGGAACCTAAAACTGTTAACCTGCTCCACCTCAGCTCCACTAATGTAGACATTGTGTCTTTGCCTCCTTTTTCCTAAAATCAACAATCAGCTCCTTGGTTTTGCTGACGTTGAGCAGTAGGTTGTTCTCTGTGCACCACTCTGTAAGATTGTTGATTTCCTCCTGATATGAATTCTCATTGTTCTTTGTAATCCGGCCGACGATGGTAGCGTTGCCCACAAACTTCAAAACAGAGTTCTCTCCATTGGGGGGAGGTCCCCATGGGCTCATTATCTCATAATCCATCTATGTACCACATGGGGTGGCATGGTGGTGCAGTAGTTAGCACTGTTGCACGAGAGGTATAGCGGGTCGTCCACTCCCCCCTGTCCACTTGTCAAAGTGTCCTTGGGCAAGACAACCCTAAGTTGCTCCTGATGGAGGCCAGCACCTTGCATGGCAGCTCTGTCACCATCAGTGTGTGAATGTGTGTGTAAATGAGTGAATGAGATCAATCTGTAAAGCTGTTTGGGAACCGTTAAGGTTGAAAAGCGCTTTATAAGTGAAGTCCATTTACCATTCATTTACATGATATTACGAGGATCATAACATTTTAAACCATACTCAGCCCTATTCAGACACTTTATTAGCAGTATCATGTAGCTGGATTTTGTATATGTTGCTGTTCTGCTCAGTCTGCTAAGAATGTAAAACAAATAGAGAGCATGTAATTTACTGACTGTTTACACTGATTCCTGCAAGAGCCTCTGGTTCTTGTTCCAGCTCTTGCATGGATTTGCTGCAGTGAGTCTTGTGTATGTCAATAATGTGAGTGTTTTAAGCTATCATGTCATATTTTCATCTGAGAGTATTTTTTTTTGTGTTCTGCCTTCCAGGCTGGGGTTGTCAAGAAAAAATGATGTCAGTAACAAATAACAAAACAGACATGTTCACCGAAGACTGAACAGCCGGGTATATTTTTGGCATCAGTTTTGATTTTGCAGGATCGAAAAGTATGAAAACATGACGCAATGCCCAGATTGCTTCTTCCGTGGAATCAGAAAAGTATTGACGTTCCGAGGATGTTGTAAAAAACAGAAAGTTAATGAGGCAAACCTGTACCTAACATGTCATGTGTGGGTTTGAATCATGTCTTACACCTGACAGGTCGCAAAGCACTTGACTCCATGCATCCCTTCAGGTCAGTGTAGAACACACATTAGGCACATTCTGATATTTATTCGTCTTTACGCTTCAACATCTACAACCTCGTTACTGTATGGCCCTGAACTCTGTGTGCGAGCCACTGCAATCAGCATGCTCTTGAACTGTATTTTTCCCCCTCTCCTCCCTCTTGCCCTGTCATCTATCATCATAAAAGTCAGATTCATGTCTCAAAGCCTCGGGGAGGTCACGCTGCACTCATAGACCGTCACAGGTCCAGTCAAGCAGTGACAGTATTTACCAGAATAAAGCAACGGTTTCCATGAAAAGACCTGAGAGAGCTTTACCTGGATCAGAGAGTTCTTGATGACTCGGCTCACATCCAGCCTCCATTCTGCGACATCAGGGTTGTGGTCATCCAGGTTTGATGAAAAGGCAAGCAGATGAGATCGGAAATATTCTGCAGAGAGAATAATAAATGCATGTGAGATGCTTTTACTTTTCATCTGTCATGAAATGCAGAGCTCAGCCCTTTAGATTCAGCTCATGTGGACCAAAATCAACTATCTTCTTTAGAGGACAATTCCAGTCTTATTTTCATAGTTTTGGCCATCATTAATAGCAGTGACATGGGAATACCGTATCAATGACACAACGTATTCCAACGTAACAAAAACACGAGAGGTCAGACCATCCGACAGGTTGTAAAGAAGCAAAAGGTTTATCCAAATGATCGGTAAAACCAAAAGTGAGCTCACCTGAAATGTTGGTTATAGTAAATAGTACAAAGTGTTTCACAATAAAAACAAAACAGGAGACATAAATCACAGACTTGAAGGTGCCCTGTGGAGTTTTTGACCACTACTTAAACATTGGACCACAAACCAATGTGTTTACGAGCCGGTCCATGTTTTGTTGGTATCATGCATGAGGACGCACATGCTTGAGCAGGCAAATAAGATACATGCCACCAGACCACCACACCACTATTCCGCTAATTGACATTGTTGGTGGCGGTAACGTGCAAAAAAACATAGCAATGAACCAAATAAGACAGGGGGAGGAAGACTGCAAGCTATTGAGTTAGTAAACCACCATGACTGGATGAATGTTACTGACAGTAGTTCCAAAGTTTAGGAGTTTTTTCCTTTATCTGTAATCCTGGAGTGAGGAACAACCAGCAAACCCTGATCAGAGGACCTTAGAGACCTGCTGGTGATGTAGGGCTGCAGTGGCTCTCTAATGTAGGCAGGTGCTTCACCGTGCCGAGCTCTAAACGTGTTAGCAAGAATCTTGAATAATACTCTATTGCACAGGAATACTGTGTGCGTATAGTATAGTATAGTATAGTATAGTATAGTATACAGTCAAAGTTACACCAAGATGTCAGTCTGTAATTTGCGATGGCCGTTTACAACAGACAGTCTGACGATATTATTTTACTGTTTGGTTAATCTAGTGGTTGGTTTCAAACCTGTCTGATCATCTGACTGACTCTTTGAAGATGGCATCGTGTTTCCAGATCTTTATCATAAGAACAACCCTTTCTAAAAGCTGACTTATTACAAAGTGGTACCACTAGGGAAGTACAGTATTATTATTACCTATAAGGTTGATAGCCAAAACAACAAAAATAAGACCCAAGTTGTGATTAAGCGGAATTATCCTTTAATAATGATTATAATAACATCTATCTGTACGTTATTAAGTAGACATCTTGTCGGTGTGTTTACAGAGCTACAGGATCCCAGTACAGATGGAGTCACAGGGTCGGCTCACCGTGGACAGCAATGTTTTTTCTGTCCTGCAGAATAGCATTCCCTGCAGACACCTGCACAGTGACTGTACTGATGCCTTCCCGGGAGAACGTGCACGCCACACTTCCCTCTAGGGTGATTAGTGGCTGCTGGGGGGAGAGAGAGAGAGAAAGAGAGAGAGGGAGAGAGAGATAGAGAAGGCAGGGCAGAGGGAGATGGAGATGGAGAGAGTCAGAGTCTGGGGGTTCCGCTGAGAGACCCTTATCAACGGCTGCTCTCACACTGCTGTTATTTACATTACAGAGGTGTCAGCCTGCTGGCGCACTCACAAAGACACAAACACTCACACACACATGCTCCAGCACACACTGAGAGCTTTGCAACAATCTGTGCCGTGCTGCATACAGTGACGGGGCCCACAGAGAGTTCCCTGTGTGACACCGGCAGCTCCTTCCTGTCATTACTCACGTCTCCATTTGTTCTTCAAATAGCTATAAGATGCTAATACTGCTGCAGTTTATTACCAACTGACATAACTGGCTGTCCTTGTGGAAGGCCCCTGTTGGCGCTGAACAAACACATTTATACAACTACAATTATGAAGACAGATAGTGAGAGTGGAGCATTTCTACATACAGGGCTTCCAGCTTCCAGTGCATCTGTTGGTCCAGAGAGATGGAGGTTGTTTTTTTAGTGTCTCAAAATCATCTTTCTGTCTCTTCTAGCTATAAAATAACATCTTACTAAGACTCTGCTAGCATTCTGGAAGTAATTTTTTTTTCTGTAAGTAAACATTTAAAGGGATAGTTCACGCAAAAATGACAAAAATATATTTTCTCACATATCCTGAGCAGTGTTCACAACTACTGCAATGAGACAATAATGTCATGAGGGATTTCAATATGTGGTTCATGGATTACGATACAGTTGCTTATCCTAGTAACGCTTTGGGCCTTACTCAAACCGGACCTTTCCCACTCCCACTCCGTCAGTGTTTGTAGTACACTCACAGCTGAATGAAGCATCCTTTATTTCCTTTTTTATTTTTTTTATTTTACTTTAAGGTGTAGCATATAAATACACAGTGGCAAGCTTTGGGACGAACTTCCCTCTCTCCGACGGAAACGGGAACTTTGTAACCATGGTTTCATATCAGCACCTTTCAGAAGTGGCAACTGTTGCCATGATGTATTCACTCTGATGTTTATAAGCTGCTTGGTTTTTGCAAAAGTCCCTGTAAATATACAACATTTTACAATCAAATGAACATGGTTTTTCTAGACTAGAGAAGGGTATATTCGAAATATTATGTAAGTTGTTAACGTCTGTATGACAATATTAAATGTCCATCTTAATTTGAGCAGTTTGTACAGGTAGTTGCGCAGAACTTATATTTGTACAGAGCGTCTTCAATAACAAACACAACACGGCGATGTACGTGTTCAGTAAGTCAGCATCGATGTAGACTCGCTGTTGGAGGGTTCCACTCTCCACTACATGGTTTTGGATGGCACTTAATGTGGCAGACTCTCCACATAAACTGAGTGGAAGTGGGTAGGGAGTGGGTGTAGGGGGTGGTTTGAGAAAGGCCTTTTGTTACTTCAACATTTTGGGGGGTCAGCTTGTTTGCAGTCTTACCCGAAGTCGGATGGGAGGGTTGTGCCCATAAGACTATCTGCATGGCTAGATACCACTAGGCTCTTCAGCGTTATGGGACTGATCAGCTCTGCCTGGTAGCTTCAGATCTTAGTTGGAGTTAAGAGTAGAAATAAATAATGGATACACTTCACTGGCTATCAGTAATTACGCTGCTTTGTGTCTCTGATTCGTCAGCATGCTCAGCTCAATTTTGATCAAAGCTGATTAACAAGGCCACAATTTTTTGCAACCTGGATGCACAAAAATAGCTTCACAAAATAATGATTCTCACATTTCGGAGCAGGAGAGTCAGCAACCTACTTAATTGCAAACGGGCAAAGGCGTAACAGAAGTAAAAGCTCAGAGAGAAGTGGGTAAAGTCTTGAGTGTACTGTACCTCTGTGTTATTTCCGATCCA
The DNA here is from genome assembly GCA_008360985.2 of Macquaria ambigua. NCBI lineage: Eukaryota > Metazoa > Chordata > Actinopteri > Centrarchiformes > Percichthyidae > Macquaria > Macquaria ambigua. The sequence continues at coordinate 616,757 of VMKM01000051.1, forward strand.
CCAGATGTAGGTGACCGTTCCCACTTGGCTGGGCCACAGAACAGCAGTCAGGTTCACTTCCTTATTCCTCACCGCCACAAAGGGGGCCGAGAGATGGATATACTCCAGCTGACCTACTCAGGCACACATATACATCACAGACTGAACTCGATGCACTGAACCGCAATGTGCAAAAAGAAGAAAAAAAAGGAAGAAACAACAACTTTATTGTTTCAAAGGAAGAAAAAAAAAAAGGTGGAGAGTGGGTTTATAGGTGGGTGGGGGGTGAGTTTGTTGAAAATTCTCTCCTGCGCTGGGACCGTTGGCTGCCATCTGTGTGTTATTTTTCATCCGTGGCACTCCTGAGCCTGCGGTGGCTCTATTTGTTCGGCTGGCACATAGGATTGACAGATTGGTGGGGGCAACGGCGCTCCCTGATCAATAAGTCAGCTCCGTTACATCTGTCACCCCCCGAATACACCAGGGGTGGTCAGCCTCGTTACATATGAGGCTGCAGTGGCTTCCGCGGGCTGAGTGGCTATGAAGCATAAGCTGACTTGAGTGCAAGTGTACTGGGATTTGTTCTATCTCGCTTGTTTGTTTGGTTATGTGAGGGGAGCATGTTCTACGAAGAGATAAAGCACAGAACGTGGTACGCTGTGTACAAGCAGACAGCCGCAATCCCACTGAATGTGATAAAAAGTGGAGCCGAAAGCATGAGCGCAAAAATTGGAGATTCCCTTATCTAAATAAATACACATACACGTTTGTATACACAAATCTTATAAGTCCTCAGTATCTCACATGTTACATGCAGGTAGAGCATGGTAGTCTCTGAGCCGAGGCTGTTCTCCCCGGTGGCAGTCACCCGGTAGATTCCCACAGCTTTGTAGATGTGTTTGATCCCGTCCTCAATGGAGCTCACATTGGAGTAGGTCAGAGCGTGGCCATCTCCGAAGTCCAGCGTGATGCTTGTTCTCGCCCCGTCGCCCTGCACAGGACAAACACTTCCATGGAATCTGCAGGGTTGGCCCTTCATCCCCCACAGATTCACTCAGGTTTCAAGTAACTGCTTATATTGCACTTAGCACTTGTATGGAATCAGATTTGTGTAAAAAAAAAACAAACAAAAATAAAAACTCCAGAGAGAATAAAACTCAATGAAGTAAGAAAAATGTCATCTCAGAAGCAAAACTTACACCTTGCAAACAAATTATTTGTGTGACAGTGTAAACTACTTTTACTGTTTTGAACATATGTCCTTTTGTTTACAGCTCCCTCTGCTTCTCTCACTGATCAGACTTTTGCCCTCACTGTCTCTTTGCGGTAACGCTGCCAGCTCTCTCTTTTTGTTTGCTGTTCTGACACAAAACTCTTGCGTGGGCGGGTTTTTTTTTCCCCAGGGGTGGCTAATGGGTTTTTGAGTGACAGCTCAGTGCCCCGGCCGTTGTTCAGTGTTTTTGTTTGATATTTGAGAAGGTTTGTTTGATTTTATTGACACAAATCTGATTCCATACACTTGGCTCTTCTTGGAAAAAGATGTGTAATGACAGCACTTTTTTGGTTGTCACTGTGGTCATTCATCTTAAAAAGGTATTCATTGTAGGTACTCATCATAGTGTATGGTACTGGGTCCAGCAACTGGTGTATATAGTCAAAAAGCTTGAATTCTTGTTGCTATATTTTACTGTATCTTGAGTGTGGAATTACTGGTCCCCAAAGTGCATCCTTAGGATTGGGTTGTTTTTTGTAAATTCTTTTGAATAGCTGTTCCTTCCTGAGTTCTTAGTAGTACTAGCTAGTTTCAGACTAGTGATTTACTAAATCATTTTGCAAACTCAATAAATATCTTAATAAAAACTTAATTTGTGACACTGTCTGATCAAAAGCAATAAATGTAAACAGGATGTCACTGTAACATCACAAGTTAGCATAACTTCCCATTCGTTTTCATTCTTTATTTTTATTATGGTTTAATTATTTCCTGATTTTACCCAGCGCAAAAGTCTGGGCTGGGTCTAGCTTCTGGGTTTGCTTCCGAGTTGTGCTGCCCACTGCACATGTGCGTTAGTGTTTCCCCGGTCCGCGCTTTCCCGCTCTGCCCTTGGACTTTACATGATGGCGGCACACACTTTAAAATCACTTGTCTAGGCTCTGGGAAAGTTAGTTTCACAAATATAAAACATTCATGGATTAAACATTCATAAATCAAAGAGCAATAATTTGCTACTACTACAAGTTTATAGTAGGGCTGACTCAGGTGACCCCTGAGCCACCCCTTAGTTATACTGATGAGGCCTAGACTGCCGGGAGACTTCCCATGATGCACTGAGCTCCTCTCTCCTCCTCTCCCTCTCCATCTGTATGCCCTCATATCCCATCAATGCTTGTTACTAACTCAACTTCTTCCCGTAGTTGTGTGCTTTCTCTCCTCTTTCTCTCTCCTTCTGTTGCTTTCTGCAGGTGTTTCTGCCTCCGGAGCTGTAGAGTCTGGATCTATGGTTGCACCTGCTGCCCCCGTGCTCCTGCTCTGCACCCACTGCTGCTATTGCTCTTATTATTAGTATTACTACTATAATATTGCTCTTAGTATTATTTCTGTTGGTGTTATCATCAGTACCATTGCCACAGCTATTGCTTTGCATCCCTGTGTGGAACTGTACTGTGCTGCTGTATGTTCTCTTTCCTCCTGCTCTCTCTCTCCCGCTCCCCCCCCTCCCCCTTCAACCCAACCGGTCAAGGCAGATGACCGCCCACCCAGAGCCTGGTTCTGGTTCTGGTTCTGCTCGAGGTTTCTACCTGTTAAAGGGAGTTTTTCCTTGCCACTGTCTCCTGGTGCTGCTCATGGTGGGAACTGTTGGGTCTCTGTAAATATAAAGAGTCGGTCTAGACCTGCTCTATATGAAAAAGTACCCTGAGATAACTTTGTTATGATATGGTGCTATATAAATAAAACTGAATTGAATTGAATTTAATTAATTGACCTGGTTTGTAGTTTGAGGTGTCCCGGCTTAATTAGACATCTGTTTTAATAATGGTGATCTTCTGCAATACCACGAGTGGCCACTGGGACAAATTGGCAGCAAGGCTAAGTGGCGGTGCCGTACCCAGCTCTCTTAATACATCCATGGTTTTATGGCAGGAGGCAGAGCTGCCAACATCAGCTAACTGCAATTCCATATTCCATATTTTTAATGACTATAAACCTGTTTTTCACGTGACAAAGTGTTTTTGGTGTCAGAATGTGTCACGTCTGCTTCGATGTGTCTGATCAAAAGGAATACTGCATTCTAAAAGTATTAACTTACACTATGTAATGTTGAGTTATGTAGAAAATACTGGTAATTCAGACGCTACCCTTGCTTACATTCTGAATATAATGACATTTACTTGGCGTGATAGTTCATTAGACTTAGTTGAGAAGTACAGAAAACAGCTCACCTCCTCCAGAAAAACAAGGAAGGTGACATTGGTGCCCAGTGTTGCTGTCAGCGTGCCCTCACTGGTGACCAGGTGGAGACCTTTGGGTGCTTGGATGGGACACTGCTGCCTCCTGGCTGTGTACTCCACGCTGACTCCAGCTGTACAGTTATTAGAGACCACTTTCCTGTAGCTGGGGGTGGAAAAACACAAAAAGCTTGTAGATATGACATGTATGTGATTGTAATCACAGTTATTGTTAAAGGGCCAATACAAACGTTTGACAGTGTGTTCTGTGGATTATACAGAGGAGCAGGGGCACTGCTTTTGGAAAGAGATATTGCTGATTACATTTCTGAATGTAATTTGTCAAAGCCGTGAGCATCATTACAATTGTACTGGGGTGGCAGTAGAAATTGGATCGGATTGGAGGTGGATTTCTCAAAAGTTGGACAAATAAAACCAAAATAATCTGTATGGCTAGAAATCACTGGAATAAATGAGAAATAAAATTCATTCTGTGCTGTTTCAAATAGAAAATGTGAAACTGTGCCACCTCAAAAGTTACACTTAAGTTATTTAAGTTATGTAAGCTACATGTTTACTCTGTCTGCCATGCTCTATAATTGTGGAACAGCCCATATAGACTCTACATATAGGTTACAACAAACACTTAACACAAATGTTAAGTGTCTGGAATGCTGTTTGTGTGGTGACGGGGCGTAAACAGAGTGCCCTTTGACAAGGAATCTGAAATGTGGAGAAAATGGCTGTGTCTGAAATCACTCCCTATTTACTATATAGTGCACTATAATTACTGTCTGCCACTCTGTTTGAGTGTCCAAATTCGGAGTGTGTAAATGTATCCACTACACAGTGCCCTCAAAAATTCCACAACTGAATGAAGAAAGCAGTGTCCATTGTTAGCAGAAAGTAGTGTTCAGTCATGACATGGTTTTCATTAGCACATGGAGTCTGCCCAGTTGTCGGAAATGTAGATGTTCAAACTTTAAGGCTTGAGTGTGGGACTTTTACATAAAAAAAGAAACCAACATGGAAAACCATTGGTGTAGCTTTTCCTCGTTGGAGAGGCTGAAAGAAGAGCAGGGACTGAGGGCAGACAGGATGTGGAGTTACCGCTCTTGGACAGGTGGGTCTTTGTAAAATATTTGTAGCTATTACATTTACTCCACCTAAATAATGGATTATTGTCTTGGAACTGTGGAAATTTGAGCGAGCTCCCCTGTAAGCATACGTCATGAGCACATCAACAGTGTTTGTGTAATTACTCTCACTGCCAGAAGGGGCAGAGAAAAGTTCTGCACTCCAGCTTTAAGGACTTCTTGCCCATGTTTTCGTAAAAGTTGAAATGACTGAAAGAATGAAGGACCTTGAGGTGAGGTTGTTTTGTCAGAGAGAGTACATTCTGGAAAAGCCACAGTGCTTTACACACTCTTACACTGAACAGGATAGTGAATCTTTAATCTATACCTTTTTCAAATTCTTGACATGACTTGCAAACACTGTTTCACTTCCAGTCGATCACATTAGTAGCAGTGGTTTATACATGCTGGTTCATGATTGTTTTTAAGCGGATGTTTGATCATTCAGCCCACAGCCCTTTTTGTCCCTGAGAAACTAATTAATGGGTCCTGAGCTATTCAACTCAAATGCACCGTTTATTTTACCCAATGCCTGCGAGTCACTATTTAGAATGTGTGTGCTGATTCTAGTATGCTCTCATTCTGTGCTTACCCTGTGCTGTTAAGGAAAGTCATCCCTGTGGTGCAACTCCTGGACATCGATGATGGATGGAACCAAAAGGCGGGGGTGCACTTGCCGTTGGTCCGTCTCTCGTAGCCGTAATCACTGTAATGATCCGAGGAGACAAATCCAGAAACAGTTATCCAATCAGGAATCACAGAGGAAACACTGACAGACATGACGGATGCAAATATTCCTGAGGCTCTGTTTGGAAAATTCAATTCTAAAATGAGACGCAGACTATTTCAAGTGTGACACGTACTTGTAAAATGACTGATGTTACTCACAGACAAATCAATCAATAATTAATCAAATATTCAAAGCTGAAAAAAGATCACCTCCTTTGTATTTTAGACACATTGGATATTGAAAGTCTTGAAAGACAGAATTGTGGGAAATTGTAAACCTTATGTCATTTTAGTATTGACTTCACAGTAGTTACAGCAACTGTTCTGTGCCTCTTTGGTGCTTTTTAAACACAGCCCACAAGTTGTTTGTCCTACAAATTAAAAGGCAGAGCAGTGCTGTGTCCCTGAAATGATAGGAACAAATTGCCCCAATTAGTGCGACATGCACACAGATGCAAAAGTGTTGTGATTGTTAATGAAAGCTATTAGGCTTGGTGATTTATGGTTTTGATGGTGCTTATTCCAAGAGCTGCTTCACTCAAGAGACCTGCAGATTTGGGACCAAAGCAAGAAAAAAAAAAAAAGAAAAAAAGCAACATTAATACTGCTGATAGTTCAAAGAAAGCGGGTTGTGAGGATGTGGGAAAACATTCTCAGTAACTGCAGTTGTAATGGCTCACTAGCAGAACATACAAAAGCAGCTGTGAGTTAGTTAGTTTTTCCTCTGAACACTTTGTCCTTCAAGCGGTGAATGGTGGCTCACATTCAGGTGAAATCAATTGAATATGTGGTAATGAATACACACACTTGCTCACACAAGCACACACACAGTCGTGTTTCCATAACTTTAGAGGACGTTACATTGACATACATTCATTTCCTGGAGACTTACCCTAACCATAATCACTACTTGCCTACCCCTACCCCTAACCTTAAACCTTCATCAGATCAGATGAAAATTAGTCATTGTGCATGTACAACTGTGAAAATCTGCCATAAACCAAATTTGAGAAAGCAGTAAACCTAACAAATTTACAGTTCAGACTTGGTCAACAGCATTTTCAAACACTAGCAGACTGGTTTACATAAGGTGCATGATCATCCACAAAGAATATAAAGGAAAATTGAAAAAAAACAAACTCAAATGAACATAAAGGAAGTAAACCTCGCCTTCAACCCTAAAATGTAATGATTTACGTTATGGGGACTTGTTTTGTCCCCAAAAGGAAGGCGAGTTCCTACAATGTGACTGTGTAAACAGATTTATGTCCCCACAACATGAGTAATACATGTCTACACACACACACACGCAGATACAGGTTCATGTTTAAGCAGTTGACTGGTTTCCATTTTGCAGCAGCAGCCTCTGAGAGAATCTGCCAGAGCTGCTCTACAATTATAATCTGGAGGATGTTATCCATGACGGTGATCTCTTATCTTTTAATCCCTCACTTAAACTCAGTTTCCTTAAACCCTGGGACATATGGCAAATGTATTTCCTCTATTTATAAGGCTGAGGCTCAGAGCCAAATACATGAGAAATACCTTGGTTAACTTCTGTTATTTGTCGTTCTCGCTTTTGTTATTTGTCCTCCAAATGATTGGCATTTATTTTATCACATTTATTGGATTGTTTTTTCTGCATTCTCCAGTTTGTACCCAGTTCATTTATATGACTTGTTTCCTTTCCTCTAACAACCTAAAGATTTTCGCACTGTGATTTGTCTGGAACTACAATGAATCATGATGGTTGCCAATGATATTTTCATTGTAGTGTAGTGTATCACAGACATGTCTGTTTTTTCTTTCTTTTTGGTGTATATATTGGTTAGGAATAATGGCTTAGAATTACACAGCTCACAGTAAGAGTTGTATAGACGACATAGGATTACACGATCTGTACATAGTATGTGAATGTGTGTATACTCTTTGTTTAACTTCTCAGATTTATCCATTTGTTACACCTGCTGGTGATTAATTACACTCATTAAATAAGGCAAGGCAAATAAGACTCAATCTGTGTACTCAAAGATGTCAGTATGCAGATTAAATGCACTTTTTTAGCATGCTTGTGATGTACACTATTGTCCCACAATGCAATGCACAAAAGAGATTCTTAGTAGTGTTAGGGCTGGGAGCCACAAACAGGAGCTTCTCACAGCTGTGAAATGGCAGCAGCATTCCAAAGTTGCAGTTTGAGTGATGTCTGTCAGCGCACATCATCATTTTCTGCACATTGATTTCTTGTATACTGACAGTAAAAATAGTATACTACATAGTTCTATACATAGTTCATACTGGGTACTAAGTATGTAGTTATTGGGATACAATCTCGGTCCTGAAATTAAATGAGATTGCACAATGAAGAAGGCCAAGCCAAAAAGTCTGTGCATTTTACTCCCCTGTGCAGAATTACAAACCAAAAAAGTACAATTCTGAAAGATATTGATGCGGGGACTCTTTTAACACACACTTATTCAAACCAGACCAGGAAACTAAGAATATACAGTACAGTTGTTACATGTGGAGGAAGACTTTGTATTTGACTCAATCTTAACACAGAATGTAAAATGCAGGCTGCAGTTGGGAGAATGTTTGCCCTCATCTTCTTGAAATTAACTAAGCAGTCTTGGAATTCAAACTCACAGCTTTATGATGCCTTGCTTGTGCAGATAGATCATTTAAAGGATAACCAATTCAATAGTGCACTCTAAAGTTAAAGTTGGGGGGCTCACACGAGACAGATTTTAAAAAAGAACAGTCAAAATGGAAGCAACAGAGTCAGAGATGACTCTAAGTCCCTAGTTTAGGTCAATATCCAAAAACCCTGGATCCTACATTTCCCATAATGCAACTAAAATGCATCTTTTCTTTAGACCCTCACTACCTTGTCAACACCCACATATTTCAAACTCCATGCCCCAGTTTGTAAACCCGGTCTTCTATTATAAGTTTGTAGTCTCCAAGCCCAAGCTAAGATAACCCTGGTGACAACATTAGGTTTATTTAAACCTTCATGATGAGTTGGGATGGTTAAAAAGAGAAGAGTATACTCACCATTCAAAGTCAGCCTCTGTACAGTCACAGGGTCCCGACGTCATCGACACAGAGTACATCTTTCCCATAACACACCTGGACGTGGGCTTCAGCTTCCGGTAGATTCTTTTCACTCCCATGAGGCACGGCTCGCCCTGCGGGCCCGATTTTCAAGAGAGAACCGAGAGGAAAGTCACACGGAGAGAGTTTAAAAAATGAGCTGCTTTTGTAACTTGCCACCATAAATAATTTACACGATGCAACCAACCATGTGTGCATCACACTGTGTGTGAAAAGCACCGTTGCCTTGCTTTACTTCAGCTCGTTGTGCATTCCTGTTCAGCGAATGTTTGCGGGCTCATGCTGTGTGGTGTGCTAAACTCAACAACTGTTCCTCCGTCGCAAGTGTCACACTGGAGAATGTGCTCCTTGAGTTCTTTTTTAGAGATTTTTTTTTTTTTGTGATATTGAGATGAACAAATAAGAAGGAGCTTCAGTCGCAAAAGCTGCCAGCATCCCATCCATTTTTAGCCATGTATCTATGTGTGGGAAGTGAATAGAAAATCAGATGGAGTACAAAAAAGATGAGAAGATAACACCAGCCTGTTTCACTGCCTCCTCCGCCCTACACTGCTGCTCTGTTTCTATTAACAGAACATCCTGTCTTTGTGCATTAGGTGTCAGTAGTGAGATGCTCAAAAAATCTGGCTGTATCCACAAATAGACTCCCAGCTCCTGAAAATGTCCTTAACTTTCCCAGTGGTGTTAAGACACAAACACTGTCCTCTGTTTTGAGGTGGTGTTTGGCTTATTTTTGCAGCAGACTGGGACCTACAGTACCTCTACATTTAGGCAGGTTAGCCCTGTAATTGGCTTGGACTCTTGTCATCTTCCATGCTATATGTTTTGATCATTAGCCAGCTCGGAGCATATGGGTGTCTAAACCAATTACAGAACTTGGCCATGAATAAAGGCATGCTCTAAGTCCCTGGCTCAGCTTCAGGCCTGGCCAGGTTGAGGGGTTTTCGGGGAGGTTTAATGTATGCATGGGGGTAGGGTCGGTTCACTCAGAGCATCAGCAGGAATCGGTGGAGAATCTACATGAGTGCTCTGGGAACTGAGAGATGCCCAGCTTTAGTCCACTCACTACACAGCCAGGCTAAAAGCAGAGATGGTCAGCCAGTGATCACACATTACTCTGACAATGGAGCCTGGCGTTTGATCAAGGGGCCTGGCTCAAGTTAACCTCTGTATCAACCAAACCAAAGCTCCAAAGACTTTAGATGATTTAATTTTCCATGAAGGAATTGACATCTCACTTTGGAATAATAGCTAATTAAGTCAAAACTTTAATCCTCTTTAGGGGTTTTGTTAATGCAGCAGAATGTAGGTGCATCCATAAGCTCACATTAGACACATAAGCTGTGCTTGAGTACTATATTTACTTTCTGCTATTTTATTTGAGTGTCTGAATTCTACATACACTGCCCTCAGAAAATCCCACAATGGAACAAAAAATGTGGTGTCCGTAGCTCTTACACTTCTTTTTGTAAGATGCAAACATTACAGTCGTGCCAAACTTCACCTGTCAATGATGACGCAAAATGATTATGAATCATAAGTGTTTATTACTTCTCACTATAGAGTAAACTACTGAGTATTGTATAGGGAGTAGTGAATGAGTGAACAAGGGAGTGATTTCGGACACAGCCTAAGTTCCTAAGTTATCAAGCACTGGGCACAGGCCCAGGGGAGCAAGGGCTCAGGGGGGCCCTAAACCAGAGCCTCTATTTGGACTGATGGTTATTAACATTTGTTATTGGAAAGTCAAAGAGTCAAAAGTAGGCATGTCCTGATCACGTTCTTTTGTTCCTGGTCCTGATGTGAATTTTTTGGTATTGAGCATCAGCCAATATAAAGTCTGATCTGACATTTACTTTTATTATACTTTTGTTTATTTTAAGAAAGTATAAGAAAATGTGATGTTCCCTCTAACATTTTGTTTAGTGTCCTATAATGTTTTTTTATGATATTTATATATTATATACATGAGAGAAGTGTCAGTGTGGATCTGCTGTTGAAGAAAGCTTTGAAAAAGAGTCAGACAGCCTCCCTTCATCTGCAGCATGAAGTGCAGCACTTAATATTTAGGGTTTAACCTGCAAAATGTCACTGAAACAGACATGAAATGACCACTAGGCTCGTGGGGGTCTGCCGCTACATACTAGGGGGGTTTCTTGACCTGACAGGAAAGGTGGTGGTGTTGCTGCTTTATTTAAAGACTCATTTCAATGCAAGCAGTTATCATGCAGTGATTTTCCCTCCTTTGAATATCTTTGAACTGTGTTGAAAGGCACACCAAAAATCCTGCTGTTAACAATTTACAGACCTCCAAGGCCCTCTACAAATAATAATAATGAATTAATAATAATCCCAACAACAAAACTGCCAAGGACTTCTGTGGTCTATTTGAAACTTTTGATCTGTTGCAACATGTAAAAGGGCCCACACACAACCAAGGATACACACTGGATTTAGTTATTAGCAATGTTTTTTCTATCAAAAAAAAAGGTATATAAGCGAGCAGTTGTCTTTTATGGAAGCTATGTCCATGACAATAAGCTTAACATCAAACTCTGTTGATTCACTCTTTGATCATTTCGACTGTAAATCCCTGAAAGTTATTGATGCAATTGCACCTGAAAGGGTTAAAACCATCTCTGGTAAGCAGAAAGCACCGTGGAGAAACACCCCAGCTGTCACAAGAGGAGAGAATGCAGGAAAGCTGAGCGCAAATGGAGAAAAAGTCATCTTCAGATTCACTACTACATCATATACATAAATAAGGCTAGACAAGCCCTTTTCTCTAACATCATCAACAAGAATATCAGCAATTCTCATGCCTTGTTCACCACTGTTGAGAAGCTCACTTATCCCCCAAAAGAACTAGCCCCCAATTACATATCTCTTAATAAGTTTAATGAGTTTGCATATTTCTTTAGTATAAAAATCAATCAGAGTGGCCATAAATTCCTCCATATCAAACAATGGAACCAGACCATTGCTAAAACTGCACAAAAACAATTTGGCCAGATTGTTACATTCAACGCCATCAATACTAAAACTCTGGAGGATGTAGTGAAGTATCTTAATTCATCCACCTGCTGTTTTGACACCCTACCAACCACCTTTTTCAAAAATGTTTTCATTTGCTTGGAAATGGATGTGCTGTAAATTGTGAATGGCTCACTTCTATCAGGCATTTTTCCAAAATCACTTAAACTGCAGTTGTTAAGCCCCTTCTAAAGAAAGGCAACCTGGATCCTTCAATTTTGAATAATTACAGGCCGATCTCTAATCTTCCTTTTATTGGAAAAATTATTGAGAAAGCTGTTTATATTCAACTCAATAACTTTTTCAATGTAAATGGCCATTTGGACAAATTTCAGCTGGTTGTACCTCAAGTCAGAATCAAACAGGATGAAGTTGCTTTTAGCTATTATGCTGCACACAGATGGAACCAAGATCTCAAATGCACCCCAACTTTAGCCACTTTCAAATCTAAATTAAAAACTCTGCTGTTCTCCTGTGCATTTGCATGACTGGTTTCTCTAATGCACTTTTATTTCCTTTGTTGTATTGGCAACTTACATCTTACAACTGCACTGTAACTGCATTTTATTTCATTTTATGTATCTCATTTCATTTTATGTATCTCATTTCATTTTATCTCATTTTAAAATGTTATTTTATTTTATCTTAATTGATTTTATTCTTATTGTTTTAAATGTCATTCTGATGTTTTTCTTTGCCTATGTAAAGCACTTTGAATTGTCCCTGTGTTTGAAATGTGCTATATAAATAGAGCTGCCTTGCCTTGCCTTTCACATGTTTGTGCCCAGGGGCCTCAGCTCATCCATCCATGTCAGTCATGGTGAATAATTATTTATTTATTTATTTTTACCATTTTTGAATGGGATTTAACATAACATCTGGGAATTCATAATGAAGCATTTTACTTTAGGAGCTAAAAACACAGACACACATATAATATATATATATATACTGTATATATGATTATATATTCACAGAGATATCACAACTCTAGGCAGTCCAATTCCCTGGCTTATAACAAAACAGTAATTGTATAACCTGTTAGTGATAGTGCAAAATTATGATGATTTATAAGTATTTTAAATGCACAATTACTGCTCACTATTGAGTAAATCCAGTGTTTATTATGAAGAAATACTCACTGAGTGACCAAGGTGCTGATTTTGAACCTAGCAATAGACTATTTTCAGCCGTACCACCTTTTCAATAGAAATCAATTTACAAATAAAAACAAATATATATTATTAAATTATTAATTAATATAATCATGTAATATAAGAATATAATCAAAATTGTGATGCATCACTTGCTTTAATGGTAATTTGATCCAAAATATCATATTACATTGAAAGCATGTTGATTGTTAAGCTTCTACAATAAAATAAAGCAAGTGAATCTAGTTTGAGATTCTGATCCAACTGAGCTTTAGATGTAGATTTCTCCACCAACTGTCAAAAACATTTTAGGACGTGTGATAAACAAGTCTCCTCTTTTTTCCTGTGCTGGCATGGAGCGTACCTGGTTGTGTAGGTGCCACGTCTGATAATCCGCCTCTGTACACCTCCTGTTGAAGATGGACCTGAAGTCTATTTTCACCAGCTGCCATTCTGAGCGATGACTGACGTGGCCGAATATCCTGGAAAATAGCCACGCACGCTGCAGCATGTTACATACAGAACATGCTCCAGATAATGATCAGTAGAATTGGTGTTAATGGATTAGGCTGGTGATACAAATTCTACAAGATAACCAAAACCAACAATGAACTGATCTTACTAATAAGATATATCTTGTCCAAAAACTATTAAAACACATCACTGTGCCACATTGTTGTACTGGGAGACATTTTCCATCATTACGATGAACATAGGCACTGTAGTTTAATTAACACTTGTGTGGTGTTAGGGTTTGTGGGACCTGTTTTCAATGTTCACTAAATGAAAAACTGTATAATGAAATATTTCAGTCTGCAACTTGGCCAATGTGATGTTTGGGTCCAACTGCATTTTCCTGCACTCTTTACTCTCTTTAGTGTGTGAAACTGCACAAACATACACAAAAGTTTCAACATTGTTACATTTCAAATACAGAGAACCTGATGTCTCCTGCATTTCCCTGCCCTCTGTACCATCGGCAGTGTTTCAAACTACACAATGTTTTACGAGAACCTGTATAATGTTATTTCACAATCTAAACATTCTATATTTTCTCACACTCTGCCCCAAATTGGGGGTGAAATACAACAAATAAATAGGTCTGCGTGGATGGCTCAATATCACAATGACAAAAAGAATTTCTGCTCAGAGGGCCTTAGAATTAATTTTCGTCTTCCACTTTGGATGAGGCCCAAGACCAGCCCATCAGGAGGCAGGTTTTTTGTTTATTCAGATTTCTGACTTTTCTTCCCCATGGGCATGCGCTCACCATACGGGCGCGCGCTGAGTGGAAAAGTGGAATACTATCAGACATTTTAATGATTTCTGAGTCCGCATATGCGCACGTTGAAGCAAAGTCAGAAATCCACAGACCTGAAAAAATCTCAAAAACAGAAATTAGACTAGTTTTTTGGTTTTGGTTTTCTAATTCATTTGATTACCCACTTCAATATGAAAACAGGAAAACACACATTTATTTTCCTTTTTTGATGTTTTTTGTTTTTTAGTACCCGTTTCTGAAAGGAAAATCGAATGACCAAAAGATACACAGACTCTTTCGCACAGACTCTTTCTCCTGGAAGGCATTCATAGTGTTGCACTTGTTTGGACACATTAATAGTTGTGTATCAAAGCTTGAGAGACAAGTTCAACTCCTGCTTCCTTTCTCACCTCCACACAGGTGGCTAATGAATGACAGTCAGTTTCGGAAACTTATAGAACCTGTAGGGTGCAGCCCTTTCAATTCCGATACCAGAAAGGTGTTTGACCATCCAACAAAGAATTTGATGGAGTATACTGGCGCCATAACACATAACATTGTTGGTTTTGGTCTTTACATGGGTTAACAGTAAATGAATATAGACAAGCTTTACAGAATATAATGCCTAATCTTGCATCTTTACATCTTAATTTTTTTTTTTGTATAGCAAATTTGAACTGATATGTTGTTATTGAAAAGCATTAACTTATTTCTTATGAAAGCTAATCATAATGAATATTCATATTTTGTCAATGGTCAAAAACAAAGCAGAATCCAAGGTTATGAGCCTTAGCAGATAAATATTCCATCTCCAGCTAAATTGAGTGGGTGTGTTTCTCTGCACTGACCCCCCTCACCATTCATAACACAACATATTTATCACAATCAATCTGTCAATTAGCTCTCGAGGCACCCGACCATGACAGACACTTACTGTAAAAATGAGTACAAATTGATAAGAAAACAGTGCATGATGGTCTTATGAAAACTAATGGTGTGTCTGCCAGCCGATAGGCTCAGTCCCCGAGAACTTATTCTCAGTGCAAAGCTGCCAGCATTGTCTTTACACTGCCCGATTCCCCCCAACTCTGTCTTCTCGTCGAGACTATTGCTGTGCATTTTCCTATTCCCTGTCTCCCTCTCTGTCTCTCCAGCTGTGCCCTATCACTCTCCTGTAGAGCTGACTACAGAGCTGACTGTCAGTCTGTCATTTATGGCAGGTGTCATGAAACATTGATGTAATGGCTGTGGAAACCCTTTGGTAACACATCCCAAAGTCCTAAATCTCTGCTGCAGTAAGAGAGTAGTGCTGTGTGTCATACCATATGCACACACTCCAGCTCTGGGCTATTCTAATAATACATGTGAGAGAACACAAAAGGAATCTTCATAAATCTGGTTTCTGGGGACATTACAAATCATACTTACTCCCACTTTTAAATGCTGTTAAAACTTTTTTAAAGCAAAGTTTCTTGTCTGTTTTCTCAGGCATTTTTTCTTTTTTTTATCATTTTGATCATTTTCCTTCATATTCTTCAAATGGACAGTCACACTGTCGCTGGCTGCCAAGGCATTGATCTCCTGTGATCATAATCTGGAGACAGCCGGTCTTGATGTTGGGTAGACCTTGGGAGAAATCTTTTTTATTCATGAAAAGGAAAACAGGTAGTCAGGAATGCTGAATCGAGCGGGCTCAGTGTAGATGCAAGCAGCACAGGCTCGGGTTAAGGCAGAGGAGGGCACGCACACGGTATGCACACACACTACCATGCAGAGGCTTTGTTGTTACTTTGATTTTTCTGTGTGATTCTGTCTTGTGTGTGATTTCCATGTTGACAAATCTTTGCCACTCACGTCATGATGAGTGTCTCCTCCCCAGGCTCTCCCAGCACCCCATCCACGAACAGAGGCGTGTTGGTGAAGCTGTACTTGTTCCACTGCCGTCCTTCGTCAAAGCTCAACCTGGGAACACAAACAGGCGTTGCACAAGACACCAACGCTAACCCCCACCCCCCGACTGTGTGCACGAGCTAATGACCCTGAGAGTTGTCTAACAACTTTATTTCCTATTCTGCGCAGGGCTGAGGCGCTCTGCACAGTGAACACTGATCAGTAGAAGCTAGTCTAATTATGGCTTCAAACATGGAAAGGTGAAATTGAATGACAATTGTCAAAGTAGAATTTTTCATGGCTGGTGGGTTTTCTAGCCAGAATAATATTGTCCCCCAGTTCCAAGACAATTTGCCTTTGTTTGACTAACTTAAGACTTGGAGCTTCCTCCGAGGAAATTAGTCATGCTGTGACAAATGGCGTCTCTGTCATAATGACTCACCACAGGTGTCGGATGGGAAGCGGAGTGTGTCTTATTGCGACTAAGGCTCCTCCTTGGTCGAGATAAAGCACCGCATACTCCTCGTCAAAGATCTGCAGGGACAAAAAAGAGAGAGTGCTCACTCTGCAGTGGCTTGTTAGCAGCGTGCATGTCCAACACACGTCTGCACACGCCCACGCTGTATCATTCAAGTAAGCAAAGTAATAATACACCACACACACACACACACACACACACACACAAACACACACACTATACATCACGGTTAGAACTTGCTACACTTTTATTATTTTTCATTGCAGTGTTTAATTAGAA
Organism: Macquaria ambigua; assembly: GCA_008360985.2. Taxonomy (NCBI): domain Eukaryota; kingdom Metazoa; phylum Chordata; class Actinopteri; order Centrarchiformes; family Percichthyidae; genus Macquaria; species Macquaria ambigua. Next base: position 633,260 of record VMKM01000051.1, read on the forward strand.
ACAAACCCCATAAATTGAAAATGCCAGGATCAAGTGAGTTAAGGGCCTGAATCAAATATCTCTTAAGATTTCATTTGATTATCGACCTTAAAAACACAACAAGAGTGAGTGAGGAGGAGGATATTTTCAGTGAGAGGATGACAGGTCAGTCAGTGTATGGTGCTCCATATGGCGAGTGGCTGTGATTCAATTGGGCACATCATTGGAAAATTAGTTATCAGGTGCGACTCTGTAATATTAATAATATAACATATTTGCTGCAGTATACATGTCTGTATATTTGCAGGAAGTCGAGCTCTTGACAGACCATAATTGACACTACTAATTAATGTTAAAATCCATTTAAGGGCCCCCTACATTAGTGTTTTCCAGTGGGCAGGAATTTTTTTTGACTGGTGCAGTATCTATGTGGGCCAACACTTAGGGCGTTGGTTTGCTGTGGTCCAAATCAGTTGATGGGTTTGTAAATTTGGTTCAGTTTCTTTTCACACAGAGAGAAAAACCCAAGCGAACCAAAATGCATCTCTACAAACCAACGTTCACTCCTCTTATTGGTCAGACGTGTCTGGGGCGGGAGCAAGAAAGTAAATACAGTCATGATATTACACACTATGTATGTGGCGGCTTGCACCATTGACGTTGGTTTGTAGTCCGCCAGCAAAACCAAAGAAGAAGAAGAAGAAAGTCAATACAGGAAGAAGGTCCTGTGTTCGATGTTATTAACTGTTCCTTAGTCCCATTTGTGATTTCAGCACTCCCAATAAAAAAATGGTACCAAGTGCTATGTTTTGACAATCTAGTTAATTTGCCTCCCCAATTCAACACTAACGGTAGGACATAGAAATAAAAAAGTACCCTCACCTGTCTCCATGTGTTTCCTGCATCCGAGGTGATGAACACACTGACATTGCTGGTGGTCAGCTCTGCGCCAATGGAGCCTGGAGGTGAGGCGGCGATTCACAGAACAGATAGAAGACAAACTACAGTGACTGAGGCTGGAAACTACATTATGCAGACACAAGTCTATTTGAAATCCAATAAATCTCAAATTTTATAAAGAGCCTTTAGACTGCCAGTGGTTATACAGCAGGGGGCTCCAGCCTGCAGCAGATTGGGGCTGTAATTACAGTGCTCCAGACGACCTACTGTGCAGTGCGACATTTGCCCATACTCCTAAATTAAGCAATAAATTCAGATTACTGTATTCATCTTTCAGCAGTTCTGACCATATTAAGATGAGCTTTCCTAATGCTGTGCAGGCTGCTGTAATTGCTTTAAATTAGCCTGTAATTGGTGCCAGGTGGTTTAACACGAGGCTGGAAAGTACGGTAAGTGTTTCAGAGGCATGGTTATCCCCTAGTCTGAACCCTTCTTGAGAAGCAATTTGCTGTACAATCCCTGCATTTAAAGAGTAACCTAACTGATTTTTGCTGACCTCCAGTGGTTGATGTTCTCACCTTGCTGCAGCGATGTAGAGATGTGGTGTATACATGTGCAACATAGCACACACCCAACAGTGATGCTGGGTGTGGTCACAAACCAACAAACCTAACTCTTTCAACCAGATGAGGTCAGTAAAACAGTGCTTTCCAGGTTAGGTACTCTATAAAGAGAAACTCAACAGTGTTTAAGCTTGATCACAGCTTAAACACCGTTTTTTTTAAAGAGTAAGATCCTTTTTGTTTAACCAGAAACAGAAGTCTCGCTCAAGGAAAAGTCTCGCTCTGAAATCTCGCCAGAGGTTGAGTTCTTGCAGGAAGACAACGGTGGAAACAGTCAGGAGTTGGAGAGAAGAGTTTAACAAAAGGTCTGTCTCTGTAGGGATCCTTTCTATAATGTTGTCAAACACTTAGAATAACAGTCTGAACCTGTCAGTGGCAAAAACAAGCACTTTTAGTGGACGGACTTTTCACGGGTGCAAGTGTCGGTGCATTGCAGCCCGTTCACGGATGCCGACGGGGGTGATCTACTGGACCAATTCCAAAACTTTTACTATTAGTCATTACTCAAATTTGTAAAAATAGGTCCCAGGTTTAAAAATAGCATAGTTTCCCTTTAAGGCTGGGCATTCATTCTCAAGTAAAGCAAAGTAAAGCAACTGTTAGACTGAGAAGTGTTGGTTATTTTACAAGCTAATTACAAAACAATATCAGATTTCTCCTCTCTCTGTTCATTTCCCGCCATTTTGTAGCTTGAATAATGACAGAGATCAAACAAAATCAGTCGATTGTTCTATATCCACACCCCTGTAACCTGTTTAATTCAGTGTTTCACAAAGGTCCAGACACCAATACTTTTAGCGTAAGCTTGGCCTTCTCCAGACACCCGGGGCATGTGCTGATGTGTTATTGACAGTGCCGGTCCATGCGGGAGTAAATATCACTGAGGTGTGAATTCATCTGGGGGGCTGCTGATCTCATATTCCTCCATTTCTTTGTTTTCTCCCCACTGAGTCAATGAGAGTCTTTGCTTTCTCTCCTGTGTTCTCAGGAACAATGATGCTCTGAGGGCTAAAACATGAAGATTATATAGTTGCTCTGGCTTTTTGTTTTGTCATTTGCCGCTGTTCAAAGGTGAGGTGACACATGCATGTTGTCAGACGCCTGTGGGAGTCATATACTGATGCTGAACAGGGACAAACCATTGAAAACAGAAGTAAAGAGAAAAAACCTGCATACCGCCAAACGCAATTGCATAGAAGAACACTGCGTTGAGAGCTGCAGTGCCATATTGGAAACATCACTGTACTGAAATAATGAGTGCCAAGATTTCAACTAACTGAAAGAAGCAGATTTCTTTTGGCTTTTTGTGGTCTTTGTCTCTTCGAGTTAGCATAACACTATCTAATGCTTCCATGGCTGTAGAAAAAGAAACTCCAAAAAAAAAAGGAGATAAACTACTTGATTGTGAATGTCATTGCCAATAAAAAAAACGACTTGGAGAAAACCAGATGGGTCTTTTTGTGTCTCCTTTGTCGTCTTGGGCTGAAAGAAATTTAAGCAAACCATGCATTACAGAATTCATTTCACCATCTCAATTGGATACATTTTTTAAAGTTCTTTTAGAGTTTGACAGGCTTTCTGCAATATGTGTAACTTCTTTTTTAATAGTAAAATGCAAGTCTGCTTTAATCCAGTGACTATAAAAAGCATAAACTGTGAGCACCTGGTACAGGTTTCATTCTACTAGTCGAGAACTACAAATAATTTATTTATTTATTGCTATGTGATAGATCAAACATAAATGTCAAATGTCAATGTCAAAGTGTTTCAACAGGGGCTTTGTTTTCAAAGAAAACCCCTCAGAACTAGAGAAAAGTAGAAGTAGAGAAAAAGTATTAAAAAACACCTGTGAGCACCTGGTAGAGGTTTCATTCTATCAGCCAAAAAATACGAAGAGTTTATTCATTAATTACTTTGTAATAGATAAAAAAATAAAAGGTCGGTGGGGGTTTCAACAGGGGCTTTGTTTTTAAAGAAAACACCTTAGATCTCCAAGACAAAAGAGGAAAGAGAAACAACATGTCACTCTAAAGAGATTCCCTCTCACCCACCTGATGCGACAATGATCCCCGGCGCTGAGTCCCTGCTGGCTATGTTTCCAGATGTGTAGGGATTTGCAGACACGTGAAGATGGAGATGTAATGAACAGTATGGCTGCAGAGCAAGAAATCACAAACTCTATTATCAGAACTATCAAGCCGAGCCAACAGTATCACTAAAAGCCTTCAAAAGACGCTTCTGAATAAAACGGCTGTTGCATCTACTTGGATGCACAACCCTCCCAAGTCACAAGTTTTATCACAAACACCATTTCCCCATTGGCTGGTCTCACCATTAATTTTGATTGGGTTAACCTTTACCGACACAATTCTCATTACGACCCAGTAAAATGCCAGTGGTGCAGGCCATGTTGTGACGGGCTGTTTAGAGGTTTATTAAAACTCTGACATTTCCTGACAAATGACTGTATAATATGGGTAGAAGGCGAGGCATGCCACAGAATTGCTAATTGGTTTATCAAAAAAAGGGTGATTCTTTTTTATATAAAGTCATATTAAGAGAAAATGTGCTAAAGTACGCAGCAGTGACACAAACCATCAAATCTACACTGTCTCCTTAGTCTGCCTACTTTTTCATTCAAGCACACATTAGAAGAGGGTGATTGAAGTGGGTGTACTTCATCAACAAACACCACATCTGTAGTTAAAAAGACACACCATTAGACTTTAAATTTCCAACTTTGGCTTTTGAGTGAAAACTCAACTCGACTAGACTTTGAGTAGCACCCAACTTTCAGAGGCTTTCAGGAAGAAACACAGATAAAAAAAAAAAGATGTGTCTTCTTTTCTGTCTGACACATCTTTCTCTCTGTGTTTCTTAAATGGGAGGTCAGCTTATTGGACTGAATCAAAATGGCTGACCTTTCAGCTCAGCAGCCTTAGAGCACTCAGCTTTGACGGGCGCGCTGCTCTTTCTGAGCTCGGCCTCTCATTGCTGCTGGGATCAGTCAACTCCTGTCAAGGCCTCCCTTTGATGGAAGCGTGCACATATAAAAACATGTATGCACGCTCGCAGATATGAAGACACTCACTAGCACACAGTGAATGCCGTTTCCCCTCAGGTCTTTGCTCGGGGCCTGCAGTAACCTCCAGTCTCTGCCTCTGTTGTAGGTGATGTGCGTCTTCACTTGGTTATCCGTCTTTTTGTTGGCTAGGAACATCCCCTTTATTCCCGCTACCTGGGAAATTAGGAAGAGAGCAGCTCCAAATGAAACCAGAGGCAGACTTCAAATGTCATGCAGTAAAGATTTTAGGCTTTTCCATATCGTCAAGTCACGTTGCAGAAAATGAATGCAACGCACTGCAAAGCAAATCACATGCCCTGTGGTAATGCAGCCACGCACACTTACCTCCTCTGTATTCCCAGCAAAACCAAACACAGCCACAAACACTGAGTGGGAAATGATAGACTGTCTGGGGACTTTTGAGTAATCAATGTGTGCCTTAAATGAATCTGACTCCTTGTTGGAGGCCCCTAGGAATAGCTCAGGAATACTGAACGGAGTCAGTGACAGTCGCATCAGGCAATGAAACTCCACTTTAGGAATTGACAGATACTTCAATCTCCCTTGGAGGAGAGATTTAGCATATCCTACGTTTTGGGTGGCGACCCCAATCAAGACAGTGGATTTGATTCTATCGCAGAGGCCACAGCAAGACATGAGCAGCATCATCACCAGCTTAAATGTTTGATTCAGAGATATAGTTTTATCCTACGTTTGGTGCTGATATGTCTTTAAAAATCATACCTGCATAACTTCCAGCTACAGAGCCTCAACATTAGCCTTTAACACACTTTTTTTTCTTTTTGGATTAGGTGCATTTTGTGAAGTAATATCTGCAGTTATTCATCAAAGAAAGAAATAATCTCAGCCTCCCAAAAATCTATATCCCTGGCACAATCCCCTCTTGCCTTTGTTGATGTCAGCACTTTGAAACTGCTTCGTATTCACACAATGTGCTCTGAAGACTGTAGGCCTACAGCACCAGGGTTCCTTTCCAAAATGACAAAACAAGTACATTTCATCATCTCTGCCTCTTAGCTCTAAAATACTGATCAGTGTTCATAATAAACCTGCGGGCTGGGAACTCATCAAGCAGGCCTTTATTTGATTCTGTTATTTAAAAAGAAGAAATTGGCCAAAATTAATACTGCAGACTTGGGGGAGAATAGGCCTTATGTACAGCATACCAATCCAAAACTAAAGCAGAGTCAATCTACTTCCAGTACCGCATGATACTGAAGCACATCATCATTTGCTACCAGGTGGATGTTTGTTTACCTCATAGAGGTCAACCATGACGTTGCCCTCGGGGCCCATGCTGCTGACCACGTTCTCCAGAGCCAGGGTGTAGAAGACCCCCGACGTCTCTGACACGTACAGGTTGTAGGTTTCGTTCTGGTTCCACTCCTGTACGGCTGCAACCACGCGGTTTTCATCTGTACTGATCACATGCAGGTCCTGGCAAAGAGGCAAAGGTAACACCAGTATGGGATTACAATGACAAATATGTCATTATAACATGGAACAGATCTTGTTATAACATGAAAAGAATCTCATTAAAGTGAGAAATGTTCTTGTTATAACGAGTAACTGAGCAGAATCTTTATTTATAATGGTGGCAGCAATACACTGCCATATAGGGTGTATTTAAAGCTATAGTGAATTGTATTTTTCAAAATAATGTGCATAGTTATTTTGAATAAAAGGCAAAAACCTCCTTTTACATACACATTCTTTGAATACACCTCTTAAAAAGTAGAAAGCAATTTCTTAACATTTACATTCATTTATGCTAAAACTGGAATGGAATAAATGTGAATAAATGGAATAAATAAGCAGTTTACCTGAATACACTCTAATTTATAGTTGACATTTGTGAAAACTATACTTTGCTCCATACAGTCAAAAACATGATCTCTTATGTCTGAATGAAAAGAGATTGTATACTCTCCTTACACTCCTACTGGGTTTAATCATATTCAACAATCAGAGTTGCTTCATCTTCTGTATTCACGTATTTTAACTAAGAGGATACTACGATCACGAACACTATGTCAGGCTTACTGGGCAGAGATTATGCAGCTGAGGCCATGCTGTTTGGTTGTGTGCTTCATCTACCTCTGACTGTGCCAATAACACCTTGCAGTGAGCCGCCAGCGACCGGGGGCGCCTAGGGCTTGATTGAATAAAACATGTTTAATTGTCAATGGGGACGTGACGAGCGAGGCCATGCGCACACGGAGCAGCACGGAATAACAATTCTGGAAACACTGCGAGGGTTACTTTTGGCCTTGATTTGCCCATAAATAAGAAAGAGAGTGTCATGCAGAGCCAGCGATGAACTGGCGCTCTATTGCAAATTTAGCCCACATACCAAACGGAGCTGGAAGCATATTATGTGCCTTTGAATACAGAAAACTTCAATGATGTGCAGCACTAAATTGCAACTAAATCTTATATCCCATGATAATTTATGGACTCTTACCAAGGATCAATTTATTATTGTTAATCATCAAGACCTCATGAGTATCTGCTCATGTTCATTTCATTTTAATCAGAAGTGGTTACCTTGGGCAGGGTGTACTTGGGCAGCTTCATGGGTGTAAAGACATCTCTTTTAGCAGACACATAGTAGATTGGCCTCCCCGCGGTTGACACCTTAGGGTGATGAAACCGTTGAGTGAAAACATTATGGAGACACATAGAAAAAAGAGATAAAGCATTTTTCACCAGCTCAGGGACACATAAAGCTGCACTATTAGCACCTCTCTAAGAATGACCTTGAAAGATTTCCTGCAAAATCCTCACACTTTCTGCCTCATACACTGCTCGAATGTTTTTCACTGAGCAAACTGGACAATTACCTACCTGGACAAACACATACTCATCTTGCACCACCAGAGAATTGGGGTCAATGTATCCGGGGAATGGTTTGCCCTTGTTGGCATCTGTGCAGTTCTGCAGCTTGCAGGTGACATACAGCGCCTCTGCTCCCACACGCACACACAAAGACACACACATACACACACGTCAAGCCATGGCATCAGCAATAGTATTAGCCAATGAAGAAAGGCAGCCTTCACCCAGAGCCAAGCAGCCTCTTTTGGCTTCCTACATTACTCGTGTCAATAAAGTGGTCCCAGTAAGGGAGGAGCCGGGCGGACGGGAAGACAGATGACCAGAGAGGCCAATTGCTTTCTTTGCCTTCAACTGCGGCGCTGGGAGAGAGCCTGTCTCCATATGTTAGCCTCTGCCAAATATGTGTCGGATTCCTCCACGCACACATGATCAATAGTGATAGTCCCTGGCTGTGTGACCGTAACATCTGACACAACTGATGTTTGCTATGTGTGGTTGTATGATTGGCTTTTCTCCATTGTGTTGGCCTCAAAGAGAGTGTTCTGACAGAAAGGTCTCACTGATACTATGAAGGCTTTTTGAAAAGTAAGTGAGAGGGAAAGAATACTTTACTTAATACTTAAATAATTTTTTTTAAATGGCAAAAACTGAAGAAGCAGAGGTCAAGATATCTTGACTTTCAGTCCCTAGTATGGGTCAAGCTTTAAAAATGTTGGATTCTACATTTCCCATAATAATAATAATAATAGTAATAACAGGGTTCGTACAGCTTTTCAGAGTAATATTCAAGCACTTTCAAGGTACCTAAACCAAAAATGTCCAGACTCTTGAAGCCTTATGATCACATCTAAATTGTTACTATAAATGCCAGGAGACAACAAACAAATATGATGATGGGATCATTTCATTTGAAATATTAAAAGATGTTTGGTTTATATGAGTGATTGTGTAGATGATGAAACACCAGATTATGTTGAAAATCAACCATTTTTCAAGGAGTATATTCAAATTCAAGCATATCCCTAACCTAGAAAACATAACGGTTAAAATTAAGCATTTTCCAAACTTTCAAGACTTTGTACGAACCCTACATACACCCAATACAATCTTGTTTTTAGAAACCCCCTGTCTGGTTAACACCCTGGTCTTTCAAACGTCATTCCCTTAGGTTGTGAGGCTGGCTTTCTGTTATAATTTTGTAGTCATAAACCCCAAGTCAAGATGACCCCCAGATGACATCATCAGGGGACTTTATACGACAGTTTATTTACAGGGTGAGTAGTATTCCCCATGACTAGAAACTGACCTTCATGTGTAAAATCAGTGGAGTTCCCCTTTAAAATATAATTTCATCAGTTTACTATATTGATTGCAAATATTTTATTTGTTAAGACAAATACTTGAAAATGTAAGTTTCAAATTGCTTGGACAGATGGTAATATAGATAATGAAATGGGGAAATTATAGGAAAAAAACTAAAAAAAGACTTTTTTTGAAGGATTCTGACATAAGACTCAATAAGCAACTTAAGTCAAATACTATATATCAACCCACAATATCCCAGTGTTCATTGTCATTCAGGAGGATGAGTGATGTTTCTCTATATGAGAGCACCACTGAGCTAAATCACTTGCTTTTAAAAGCATTCTAATATATGCATTACTTTTCTCTCCATTGTTATTGTGTGTCCCCAGACTCAGCCATTTCCGCTGTCTCTTTGCATTACCCTTCAGCAGAATTGTCCACACAACTCCAAATTCCCCTCTACTTTCGCACAATGCTCAGGATACAGTAGCCTACAAAGACACGAGAAAATGGAGTGCTGAACTCAGAATTCAATTACTCACGTCCTTCAGAGATGCTGGTTTCCAGGTGAATTAAGCCCGGCTCTTTGTCCAAACCCATTTTCGACCTGAAAGGCAGACAAATGTGTTTCAGGAACATCACCATTGGTCTTTTGCCTTCGGGCAGATGCCACCCACTGCTGCTAGTGGCTGTCTGACCTGAGAGATCGCATGCTGCAAAGTCAGACAAAATTATAACTACAGAGAGGTTAAGTCAAGCGCTATGACAGTTGTGGTAAACATTAGATTACATTACCGTGTCTTTGTCTTCATTGTGGTTGGCAGTTTAAAGTGTAAGGAAAAAGGACCTCTGTGCGTTCTAAATGTTTAGAGCCCCCCAGAAGGTTCTTTTTTCCCCCAGAAAGATGGAGGAAGACGTTTCCTGACATCATTAGGAGAGGAAAAGCCATTGATTTTCTCACTACTGTAGGGATGCCCGCAGATGGAATAGCATATAATCATTACAGCATTAAATATGTATTAAAAAGACTGGGGGATCAGAGGAGAAGCAAAGGCAGCACACACATGGAGGGAGAGAGAACGGGGAGGTGGAGAGAGACCGGGGAGAGAAAGCGAGAATGTGTCGACAGGTAGCACACACATAAATGGAAAAAGAAATAAAGGAGGTCTGTGTGACGGGACTGAGAAGCAGACTCAGTGAGAGACAGTCAGAGACCACCATAGCTTCCAATCATTACACTTATTGGTAGTATTGGTGTTTCACAGATGAAACACAACTGTGAATAGGATGGCCTACTTATCCAAGCCACAGTTCCATTTTCACTGAATAATCCATTCAGGTACTCAAGAACAGTGTGAGGCAGGCAAAGAATAACTCTTTGTGTTAGTGGAGCTGTAGAGTTTGTTTAAACTTGTATATTTTTACCACTTCGTGATGGGAGACAAAGCTCAGCAAGTTCCCGGCCTACCATTGTGTCTCTGTGTATGTATGACACCGGTTCGGACAGCTGTTTGGTCTCTGAGACTTGGCGTAGGACTTAGTCATGAGATGGAGCTGTTGCCTTGCAAAAATATCATACAGGCAGCTCCAGATGTTTTTGAAGAGATTTGTAAAACATTTCATGGCTGCACTCGCTAAGCTCACAAACTGATTATAGCTGAATGTGGAGGACTTTAGAGTGCTGTTTGTTCAACTTTGCGCCTTACACAACTGACCTGTGCTGTGTGACCGAGCACTGCTCAGGTTCACCAAATGAGCTTACTTATCTTCTTTACATGTTTGGTGGCCACATGCACGGCAGATATAAGCTGCCTCTGCAGCCTCATTACCCAGGGCTACCACCACACCTACCGCACAGTGTGCATCCCAAAATAGAACTCTGACAGGTTCTGCAGCATCAGCCCTCCAGGCTCCTTTCACTCCTGGCTGCCCAGCTTGTTACTACCCTGACAGTTCCACCGCAGCTTGTTGAGGTGAAAGCTTTTTGTTTCGTGTTAGTTACTTCATAGAGGCCAGACATGCTAGATACCATTGGGTTGGACAGCAGCTGTGTGGTGGTGGTGGTGGTGGTGGTGGTGAGACCACCAGGTGGTGATATCTCAAAGGATAACAATACCCAGATTGCACCCAAAACTGATTTTGAAGCCTCTCTCCACAGCTGAACATTGCCGGTCACATAATGTAACTGTCTGCCACAGAGGAAGATCAGGCATGTCAGACACATGAATAATAAAAATCTTAAAAACCTCCCAGGCTCATCTGCTCCTCACTTTGTGGGGAGGCAATGACGTAGTCTGTCTAGGACATTTACAGTGTCAAAGCTGCTCTTCATTTGGCTTTGAGGTCAACACTAGTTTTACTGATAGTTCTCATGCAATTATTGACTTAACTGACAATCCTTTACATTTTTAGTATTTCTGTACTTTTTTCATGTGGTCAGGAAGTACATGTTCAATAGTTTTCCAGAGTTTTCTGAACTATGGACGAATCCTACGCATCTGGAAATGACTAAACCTGAAAACCCAAATGAATCAGAAACAGGGCTGAATGATTAATCCTATATGAGTCATTTTCATTATGAATTTTCATTAATGTCTCAATAAGTTTTAAGAATGCAAAAGTTGACTTTGCCTGTTGACGTGACAACTGTCGCCTGCAAATTTAGTCTGCTATAGCTAATAAACAGTATTGCTGGGAGGTGACCAAACTATAAAATGAAATGCTTGGCTGTTGTCTGGTCTAGCTCTTTACATACTGGTAATTAACGCTCAGTCAAAGATTGTTTTCCTCACAAAAGAAAGATCACTCTGTATCATTTTGATGTGTGGTGAGGTCTCTCTAGATAAACATCTGGCTACTATGTCATTTTCACACAGCAGAGGAGCTAGCCCAGTAGTGGTTACGTGTAAATGACCGATAGCTGCTGGTTATTAAGCTGTTTTGGGAATTTACGTTTAAGCTCATAATGAAATTGTTTAAAGCTTATCACCTTAATAGGTCCGAGAGCAGACCCCTGGTATCTGGACCAGTGAAACGACATAATGCCATTTGGACTGTCACGATGTAACATTTACTAAATGTTAGCTAAATTGGTATTTTTTTCTATAAAATATTAGCTAAGGTTACTTAAAAGTTGACTTTTTTTCTTAACTGACTGGTTTGAAAAAGAGAATCATGTGAGGACTGAAACAACAAGGAACTGCATAATATTATCCGATTATTTTCATGTAGGAACAATATACATTAAAATATGTTTGGGCTTTACCATGTTTAATACAGTGTAGGTCACAGTTATCGCTAATCGCTAGGTAAATGCTATACCATATAATACATTATAAAATCGCAATTAGATATTGCATGTCATCCCCTCTCTCTCTTCCCAGCCTCTCTCTACTGTCCTGTCAAATAAAAAGCGAAATGCCAAAAAAATAAAAATAAAAAAACAATGTCCAAATCTCTGTACTTACCAGTAGAAACGATTGGGAGCCACTCTCTCATGCACCACCTGCCACCTCCTCCCAAACTCCACCGAGCTGTAGAGCTGTAGCAAGACAACCAGGCACCAGTGAGTATTTATTCACATACCATCTTAACAGCTGATCAAATTTACCATTTTGTACGACACAAGCCCTTGAAATGATGTGCATTTGCACAGGATTTTTCCCTGGGTTTGTTTTCACACACTGATTTACTTAGTACCTCAGTGATCCTTTTAACAGCAGCAGTGTAACGACGAGTGGGAGATGAACTGTCTCACAGTGTCACACACACACACACACACACACACTGTACGTTCAAGTTCTTTATTTGAATCCACTAAATTAGATTAGAATTTACATAAGATTCAAACTCTGCAGAGGAACAACATGGCTTAAGGACATTTAGGGATGCAAGCATTGTGTGCCTTCCCACACAACTACCCATTACTGCAGAAACCGACAGATAGTTTTGCCACACACACACAATGAACATCAAGTTAAGAATGGAACCATAAAGAAAGATGTGCAGGGTGCAGCTTTTCCTGTACCAGAGAAATGCACCTTGCTGTAGCAAGCCTGTGAATGGGACGATGAGGAGAGGAGCCGAAGCATGGAGGTTGTGTCTCAATACAGCCATTGTTCACTAGTCAGTAAATCACCAGATTGCTGAGATTTTACCCCGCTGCAGAGAAAGAGTGGAGAATACATGTGAAGTCTTTGTGTAATGGAACTAACTGTCCATAAAAACAAGTTTGTTCCCATGATTGTTCCATTGACATTTCAGGGCTCGCTGTTTCAGCTGCTTAAAGTTTAATTATTTAATTCAATTAATAAATTAAGTCACTATCAAAGGGTTGGTTCACCCATTTTTAAAAAATTGTTTTTAATTTAATTTAATTGTGCATCTAAATGTGGGTGTATTTTCTTTTTATTTTCACTTGATTTAAACTGCACTAGTTTACTTCTAAATCTTGTATCTCTTGTATCACCTGCCTGTATTTTTGCACTTTTATTGTAAATCTTTTTACCTTGTATTTTTATTACCCTGTAAAGCACATTGAATTGCCCTGGTGTATGAAATGTGCTATACAAATAAAGTTGCCTTACCATGCCAAATGACAAAAAAATATTAAAATATATATTAAATATTTTCTTACTAGAGGTTTCTAGCTATGCAGCTAGTTTTGGTTTCATTTGTCCAACTCAGATATCTGTCTCTGAGATTTCTACCTCCATTCCAATATAACTGAGGTGAATGGAGTTTCATTTGTGGTGCTCACAGCGCTGAAAATTGTGTGTCTTTCCAGAAACATTTTCTGAAAAGAAGTGCCAATCAATATATTCATAAGAACAATGGATCACATGACTCTGTGTAATATGCAAAGGGCCTGTAGTTCCTCTCAGCTATACAGAGCTTTTGAGCCACATTTAGCTCAATGTTCAGCTTGGTTCACTTTCTCTGCTTTCATCAGCCTTGTTTCCAGATGCAGCAGGCAGCTGTTTTTGGAGAAAAAGCCCTTATATAAACTTACTATAAGTTACTTGCTCAGTCAGTGACTAGCTGGTGAACATAGTAGCTAAAGACTTAGTGATACTTCTCAGGAGTTGTTGGAGACCCAAGCAGAGCGTGAATATTGGACCAAAAAATGACTCCAGATGAATGCTAATGCTGCTCTGTGTCTGCTGGATGTGTTAAGCCCAGTTCAGACTAAAGAGTCACAACAAGATGAGCTGAAACTTGCAACTACTTGCAATGTGCCGAGTCTGCAACGTTCTGAAACCTGCCGGTTTACACCAATGTGACTAGACAAGACGGCGTATCGTTTCCATAGCAACGACTCCTTGTACTTCCGTTCTATCTGAGAAATATCTTATCTTCTCAGGCTTTTTTTGTAGCTGGATATAATTTGTAGCGTCTGAATGAATATGAATGAGGATAGTGATAGTGAGTTACTGGCTACAGTTGCATTTCTAGGGTCGATATGACCATCTGACTTTGCTACGAGCTGATTGGCTGTTGAAACAGGTAACGTGCCTTACGTTCTAAAACCAGCTACTGGCAACTTGACAAACTGAGTCGCAGGCAACGCCATCAGGCGGCTTGAGTCAAGCTCAGACGGGCCAGTTCACACCACTGCAACTTTTCCCTGCAACGTTCTAAAACGGTTTCGTCTCGTCCAGAATCTTTGGTCTGAACTGGGCCTAACACGTTTCTAACATGTCTGCCACTGCAACTTTATAAGGTCATAATATGTCAAGTGTATGTGATTTTTAGCTTGTTATGGAGTTATGCCCCAACTTGGCAAAAAAAAAAACAAACGAACAAAAACTGAATAATGCAGCTTTTGTTTGATAGAGGACAGAAGAGAGATGACAAGAAACGAGGGGAGAGAGACATCAGGTCCCCGGCCAGACGGCAGAAGTTTGCATTCTGCCTCCATATTCTGTTGGTTGCTCAGTAAATCAACAGCCACACTGTTACACTCACTGAAGTTCTTTTGTCTCCAAACACACCTGTATTCTCTGACAAAGCAGAATGACAAATCCGTTTACTCTATAGCTTACAGCTGGAATTTAATGAGGCATAAAACTTATTACAGCGTTTCAAGCAGGACTTTTTCCATTTGAAGCATGAGCAGCCACGCATAATGTGTAAACAATCATTTATTAGTGGATAACAAAAAAGTGGCTCGGCTTGTTTATATTAATTTTTTTTAATTGCATTTATTTACTCCATCCTGAAGGGTAAAGTGTATGCCTGCATTTAAAAAGGATGCATGAGAACACAGTCTCTCCATCTTTTATCCCATACTGATGATCATGGCTGTCAAATCAATAATTCTCTTTTATTTTGCTAACAGAGTTATTTTTTGAATTTCTTATTTGCTTCCTTATATTTCAAGGGCTCAAAGACAAGAGTTACTGCTAACTTTTATAGTTTTCCCTTAATTGCTTAAACACAAATCAGCTAAGGACTTAAAATGTCCCTACACCTATGAGAATGACAGTAAAGAACTGTGAGGCATGACCTTAAGAACTCAACAATAGTCTTCAAATGCTTCATATCCCTAAAAATCTATACGACCTAAGTTAAAAGGCTATAAGCCAATAAACCATAATGACTGAGAAAATGATTCAAACTGTGTCAACGTCACCACACGTAACGTAATGACGTCATCAACTTGCGACAGCGCACAACTCAAACTCGATGACTCAAAAGACAGCAGTCTTAGCTTTCAGATGCAAAAGGAATGAATGCTCTAGCTATTACAGTTTTTATTTTACATCACTTTAAACAGGATTATGCAAACAACGACCCCCCGCGGCCAATTCGGGTCTCCCACAGGAGGTCTGTTTTCTAGGGTTAATGTAGTCCTGACATTATGTGAAGCATATATATATTTTCTTCCCTTGTGTCCGCTTCATTGGATCGCTCCACAATGGGCATATGCATATATTCACTGTGACTGTTGCATCTGGTATGTGTATATTCTCATGTCAAACAGGGAGAGACAAACGGCATGGGTGATGAGATTTCCATGACTTCCATGACTTCCATGCCAAGCTGTGCTAAGCAGATGCAAGTGAAAGATGGTGAGGCTGGGGAGGGGGGGCTGTGTGCAGGAAATCACTTTGACTAATTATCCTCCCACGGCAAGTTAGTATGTAGCCAAGCAAGTGACAGTGAAGAGGCAGAGAGCAGGAGGCAGGGGAGGTGAGGTGGGGGTGGGGTGGAAGGGTCGGAGCAGCCTTTACAACCTCCAAAGGTCTCTCAATCAACAAATGCAGCAGCGCTGCCAAGCGGTGAGGAAATTGAAAGAGAAGCAGTTTAGGGGTGGAGGCGATGCTTGCAAGTAAGGGCACGGGTGAGAGAGCAGGTGGGTAAGCGAGTCGGCACATTGACATATAGGGAGTGAATACACAGCACAAATACAGTTAGCTTGTTTCAGTACAACTTTCACAGTGGCCCCAAAATATGTCAAAAAACCTGTCACTTTCTGTCCTACAGTCTCAATGAGATATTTTACAGCAATTATTTTAGTCAAAATAAATATATAACTATTGTTAGATTTACTTTACGGACAAAATCTTCAGTGTTAACTGCGTCATGTAGAGCACCATAAGAGGTTACAGTATATATTTGAGGGGGTCGTGAGATGATTAACTGGGTGGAAAAGCAGAAAAACTTATTTCCTATTTTGGAAATTACTAGACAATTTTACCTCCTCAGCTCTTTAAAATGATTCAAATTAAAGAAGGAAAAAAAAGTATTTGTCTGGTCACAACCAGTAGACATATGCAATTGCTTACAAAGGGTCACATGTAGAGAAACCCTCATTTAAAGGGGTCACAAGGAAAAGGGTTGGGAACCACTGATGTAGGGGTTAATTAGCAAACAATTACATTTCCTCTCCTATATGTTTGTTTTTCCACAGGAGAAGCATTAAATCAAACACATATTATCGTTCATACTGTTAGTGATATGTTTATGTTTTTTAAAGTATATTTTTTGGCTTTTTGCCTTTATTTGATAGAGACAGCTTTAGAGTGACAGGAAAGGGGGGGGAGAAAGAGGCATGAGTATTCATACAACATAATAAAAGTCTTGCTATTTTAGGAATTCTGGAAAGGGCTGTCCTGCCATCTATTTTGCAATGAGCAGACAAAAAAAAAGTCCTACCCGGGTACCCTGTTTTTCCCGGGTTTCTCCCATATTTCAAGACCATGTCCCAGGGCCTTCCCGTTTTTTTGTTTTTTCCTGGGACACTCCCATAATTTGCATGGCCCTCAAACTTTATTATGAATAATTGTCAAACAGATTCATGAGTTTTGTATGGTTGTCTGACGCCACCCAAGTTGCCAGATCGTCTATGATGATCTACATACGCAACCCACACCCTACGTACAATTTCAACAAATCTGTCACTGTAACCTGGCAACCCACAACAAGGGGGATGTACACAGCTGCTCTCTGCACAAGCAGACATTGTCAAAATGTCAGGGCAGGATGGAATTCCACCTATAAAATCTAAATACACCTGCAAATTTAAGCACAGTTGGACTCTATATAATATAACCTGAAGCCATTTTTATGTAAAGTAATGTCTACATGAAAAGTTCATAGAAATTTGACAGAAAGAGAAGAAAGCTACTGTATTTCATAACTTTCCCATTTCAAGGTCTGTGAAGAGTTTCCTACTTGATTTAGAATAACACTGGTCAAGGAGCAGAGCTGAGTATAGACCCAATATCCAACTGAATAATGTGTGAAATAGACAGTACTCTAAAGATATACTAAACACAATTAAATGATTGATGTCTATGCTGGTATCGCTTTTACTATATGTAAGCCAAGTGGTTTTTACAGTTCCACCAATGTACAATATCCTTGTTGCATATGATTTGTTGACTTATGACTTGTTGTTTTGACTCTATCTTGATTAGTGCTGGAAAGTTTGAGTGTTGTGCTGCCTCAGTACACCCGGATCCAGAACTCTAAATGTATCAAACTCTTCGAGTATTTTTCCGCACCTTTCAGGCCACAAGAGTGCAGGACACACTAACATGATATGCTGATATTGAGTGGAAATAAAGCAATTTATGCTTCAGTATCCTCCCAAAATATTAAGCTGTAGGTAGCATAAATACATGAAATCAAAAAGTGTTTTAATTTACGTACTGTGATAATTGTGTTGATGCTGTGTGTGCATTAGTAAATAAACGTAAATCTATTACCTCGTTTGTATGTTGTATCATGACAATAACAGAAAGAAATGAGAAATGACCTGGTGAAGTCATTCACCACCTGCACTGTTTGAAGGAAGCTAACCTTTGTCATACAGTACATGAGTGAGCTTTTACCACCATTTAAGGCCGTAATGCTTCCATTTTGAGCACTGGCACTTTGTTTGGTGACATATAAAAGAAGGGTAGAGCTTTTGTCAGCATCAGCCTGAGAGTGCGAGCATATGGCTATTTCCTGCAGGCAGTGCATACCAGGGTAGACCCACTACAACTCAGCACTGAACTCAGAAAAGAATTGGTAAAAAAGATTTGTTTATCCATTTTTTGCCAGTCTTTTTTGCTAGTCTTGAAAAAAGTCAAAGTGCATAATTCTTTTAATACAGAAACTGTGTGCTGACTTCTGATGCCTTAAACCCATGAACAGATCATTAGTTTATGATTATCATTTAGAAGTGGTTTGAAAGCCCGGACCCTTATTTACATTTATTCCTGCACTGATGTTCGTTCCAGAAGGGAAAACCGAGGCAGAGGCATGCTCACACACACACACACACACACACACTCTGTACATCCAACATCCACACGCCTCCTCAGCGAATGAGAATGCCTTCATTATTCATCACAACTGAAACATTAGACCCAAATGGGCTGAGCTGCAAGAAAAGCATTTTATTAATGCAAACGGTTATTTTAAAATGTCTATAAATTTGACCTCTCTCTATCTCTCTCTGTCTCACTAATTCACACGTACAATTACCTTGAGAAATATTTAAAAAAAAGGATTTAAATGGTTCATACCCCTTTTTTTCATTTAACGATACGATCAAAAGTTCTCAAATGTCTAAACACAAGCAGCTCCACAATAACTTTGACTTAACAAAAAAAGTCTATAATTGGCAACATTTTTATTTAAATGAGAAATTATCTGATCAAAGCATTCAATGGCAGCTTTCAATAAAAGGCAGTTTTCAATACTCAGTGCAACATACACAATTTGGTTAGTACTACAAGAGTACTGAAGTTCAATAGCAAGGATTTCTATTTCATTCTTATGGAGAAAACAGGGAGCCACTCACAAAACCATTGCTAAATAGGGCTACTTTTTTTTATTTTAGATTTTCTGTGTTTTGTTCATTGTAATCATGTTGAAATACATCCAAACCAGGTGACAGCTAAGAAGCTTAGAGATTTAAAGGGATTTTTAATTTAACTGAAAAAAGTAAATAAATAAATAAAAATCACCACCAAAAAGTGCTGTGTTGCACAAGTCCTCACAATGTAGCGCCAGGCCGCAAACTGGGCCACAGTAGGTTCTGAATTACTGATATGGAGTAAGTGAACTTTTGAGTTAATTATGGCTGAACACGGTGGTGGCACCAACAAACTCCTTCATGTAAAAGCAGAAAGCCATGTATAGTTATGCCAAGTAAAGGTAGAGATAGGAACTTAGAATTACTTACAGTGAAAAACATGACTATAGATATTAGTCGAAATTATGAGATATAAATCACAATTATAAGTATTATGAGTAATTCATAATGTCTTAAAAAGTTATAAGTCAAAATTCTGCCCAAAACCTTTGATTCATTCTTAAATAACATTTTGACTTAAAAAGATATGATATATTGAAAATGATGGGTTAATGACTCTTCTTTTAGTCATAATCATTTTGATTTTTGAAGTCAGAATACTGAGTCTCCTAATTTTGACTTAACTTTGACTTAAAAGTCATCATTTTGACTTGCTATCTCAAAATTAGAATCTCATAACTTAAACTTTGAGGATCAACTTAATATCTTATATCATGTAAGTGAACATTATGATGTTTTATCTTAGAATTTTGATGTAGAAAGTCACACTTAAAAAGTCAAATCTTTTCATCCCTTTTTTCTTTATCTGGTGAAAATAGCTATCTGTATAACTGAATTTGGAACTACCTGAATTACACAATCCCTGCTTATCCACCTCTCTCCCAAATCAACTTCATGAACTCTGACTGTGTGCTTTGAGCCAAACTCTTATGTAACCGGATCTCACATTTATCCAACCTGCTCTGAGGCTCTGCATCCCCAGACTGTTGTTTCTTATCTGACTTAACACTCAGCTTCTTTTGATACCTTTGAACAACCACTAAACTAGCCTTGCCCGTTCTCTAACCTTTTGGTCGTGGCTGTAGGCCAGAATCCAGTCCTCCTGCTCGGGGTGGAAGAGCAGGCTGAGGATGTAGAAGTTGAGCCTGTACTTCTGATAGGTAGCTCCTTCATCAGAGCTGATCAGTAGACTGCTCTCCACCTCTGGGTCAGTTAGCAGCATGATCTGAAGATGACAGAAGGATGAGAGATTAGGGACAGTGTTAGCAGGTTAGTGGAGCTCCACTTCATGTTTTTCAGTGCTTAACAGAAAAGCATCTTCAACAACATAAAAAACATCTTCCATTTCATTCATGACCTGCACACATTAGCAAGTCCAAACAAAGAAAAAAGTGGCGGCCAGTACGGTACATTGTGCTGAAATGTTTGCATGTAGATATACTAAAAATCTGCAGAAGTGTGTAGCTACTTTTATTTGATTGTGCTGAATTCACACACTTGTGTGACAGAACACAGAGAGACAAGTCAATCAAGACTGATTACCACATCTGAGATATAAAGCATATTATAACTGTGGCTGCAGATCAGCATGTTAAAAACCTGTCATCCACAGTCAGTTTCTCACTGATGTTTCCATATCTCAAATAATAATTTGTATCTGTTATGCTTGATGATATAATCAGTATGATACAAGCAAATGTGTGTGTTTTCCTCTTTTAGAGTGGCTGTGTGTGCCTCATCATTCAGATTTCTGCTGTTTGTCTCTCTCTTTATTCTCACCGCCTATGCTCAGTCAGGCCCTGAAAGCACTAATTTCCCATGAGCTTCTTTCTTTTCTTAGAGGTCCAATATTTTTTTTTCTAACTTCTGGCATGGTCCCCAGAAAAAATCACAAAGAAATCTTCAGATAATATCAGATGCAAATATAATTGAATCAGCGGACCTCAAGACACAGCCCTCTCATCATTAGCAGAGTGTACAGTGGCAGACAGTCGCTTGTGGATGTGTGCATGTAAATCTATGTATTTCTGCAAGCACGAGTGAAACTGCAGGCCACTGCATGCATGTGTGCTCAGGAGTAAAGTCTATAACCAATACTGGCACTGGCATATACTCACCCCTGGTGTAACCCTCGTTAAAGATGATGCATATTGACTTGAGGTATTATATAGATGTTTAGCGGTCAGCTCATAACAGACAAAATGCCCGGTCAGCATCTTTTATAGTTAGTCTTGCTCAAGGGTGTAATTTCCACTGGGGGTGGTGGTGGTGGGGGTGGGGGTGCTTTTTAGAATGCTTTTTCAGCCCTGAGTAGTGTCTGCAGGTATCCCTTTCATTCTGAATATAGCCCCGTCACTGCCCGATCCATACTGGAATTCCAGTTTGTTCTGAGCATGTGCGAAAATGTATGTCAAAGCAATTTATGGCAGTTTCTGGGATTATATAAAATGTTAACATTGGTTTTACTACTTATGAAATAGAAGATTCAAATTTCCCTTATTAAATAAATACTCTTTTTCCTGTTTTGGTAAAGAATGTCTAATATATGGAGCTAATTTTGTTATTCATTAACAAAAAAAGCTGGTAAAAGGCTTGCATTGCTTGAATAAAGTAATTGTTAAATTAACTATATATTAATGTTTATTTATTATGATAAATTCTAACCTAAGATACAAGATATAAGATAATGGATTTTGGTAGTATTGTAAAAGTCACACTAAACATATTTTATCAATATGTGTTTCAGCAAACAGCTTCACTAAAACTAGCAAAACACGTATAAATCTATGGGGGTTAAAAGAAAATATGTAGCCGCCACTAACATGACACCGATGACACAGATAATGGAGGTGACGGTGTATGAAGAGGCAGATGAAAGAGGCTGTGCAAAAGAGCCAGCCTGCGCACACTACAGTGATCAAAGCTAAAAAGTGGCACTTCTTGCTCATTACCCCCCCCTTTTGCCTATGTGCATGTGCAAAATGATATTATTAAATTAATTTACTTAATATTATATGTTTTTCACTTTTTTACCTAATATTCTGTTTCTGCATATTGTACTTTTACTGCTGCTTCTGTCTACTCTGTATATACAACTATACGGTTATTTTAAAATGTCTATAAATACGACTAATGCTCCTCTTGAGGTTTCTCCTTTTTCCCTGTTTCCTATTAAATATTTTTTTCTTTTCTTTTCAGAATTCAGGGTGTAACAATAAAGGATGTGGTTATGTTGTACTGATTGTAATGTCCTTAGAGACAACAGCGCCCTGTTAAAGTTCCCGCGATGCCTTTGTCGCCAGCAGGTCGATACAAGTTGTTATGTAAGTGCAGAGAAAGTACTGTCCCCGCGTCGCACACAGGGGCTTACATTAGGTTTAGAGATGGCCTTTGGCATGACAATCTCTGTGCCCATTATGTCGTCAGACCGCGGTGAGAATGAGAATACACACTGCTCTCACAGTCAATATCCTTCTCAGTGTGTCACCGTACGGCAAAGTGTTTCTGGTTTCTCATGCCAGTGAGTCATTTGTCAGCACTCGCTTGGGTAACAGCAGCCATGGTGGGCAGACCCACTAACACCAGTTCATCAATCACAGTAAGGCAGATATAATGCCACATACGTGAGCCACATGCTGACCAATCCAATCAAATGCACTCAAATGCTGTCTGAACTACAAATCCCAATTAATGGTTTGCTCACTCCCAGGAAATGCAACTCAGCTGGAATAGTAGACAACTTTATAATTAGGGCCCGAGCACTGACCAGTGCGTAGGACCCTATTGTATTTCTAAGGATTATTATTCTTTGTCCGATTCAATCGCACTTTTGAGGCCCTAAACATGCTCAAAAACTCATGAAATTTTGCACATGCATCACAAATGGCAAAAACTTTTATATTTTATAGGTCTCCCACATGGGTGTGGCAAAATGGCTCAGTAGCGCCCCCTCCAAATCTCAGAAAAATTGGCCCCCGCGGCAAGTTTCACCTACATGCACCAAATTTGGTATGCATGTGTATCATGTCCAGACTCACAAAAAAACCCATAGGACCCATACCCTAAACACAACAGGAAGTCAGTTATTAATAATACAATTTCCATTTTTTAATGATTTTATGCCTTTTGGACGCTCCATACTTTTGCGAACTTGTCCTACAGATTTTATCAGATCGCCTTCAAACTTGGACCATGCCTTCTTAACAACATGGCCATCAAATGATACTCGTGACGTTGCGTGGAAGTTACGTGTTTCGCCGCCAAACAGGAAGTGGTTTATAACTGGACTGTACATTGTCCTAGAGGCCCCAAACCTACCACGTTCCATGACCCCCCCGCCCTGAAGGCGTCTATATGCACATTTTCAACCACAGTCATAGCGCCACCTAGTGACAGCAGGAAATGACATGTTTTACAGTCTGACATGCAACTCCGAGTGGGTTGAGCAGAACAACCTCAAAATTGGCCAGTAAAGCCTAAAGACGTTAATGATGCTGTACAGTGAAAACTGTGAGTGGTCACCAGAGGGCGTGGTCACGGCGGCGCAGCGAATTTCGATGTTCCATCATGAACAATCAAACTGTTGTAACACGGCTGAAAATGATCTGATCTTTTCCATATTCCTCACGTTTGATGACATTCCCGGCCTGAACACATGTAGGGGTCAAAACTGAATCAAACTCATAGCGCCACCTATTGAGAACAGGAAGTTACATGCCCAATACGTTTAATCAGTACTCCTAGCACATTAACCAGATCCACATCAAATTTGGTGAGCATAGTCTTAAGACCTTGATGATGCTTCACTGTGAAGATTGTGATGTTTCATCAAACGGCATTTCCATGACAATGCATTGTTCGCCATAAACAGGAATTGCTTTGTAACTGGACTGTACATTGTCCAAAACGCCCCAAACTTAACATGTTTCATGACCCCCCCCCCGCCCTGAAGACGTCTATATGTAAATTTTCAGCCCCAGTCATAGCGCCACCTAGTGACAGCAGGAAATTACACGTTTTATAGTCTGACATGCAGCAGCTTCTCTCTGCTCTGCTCTACGTGTGTGTGTGTGTGTGTGTTGTAGCTGACATTTTGTGTACACACACACACACACACACACACAGCCACTCACACTGTCCTGTGCTTTCTTCGCCACCAAACAGTGGTTTATAACTGGACTGTACATTGTCCTAGAGGCCCCAAACTTATCTATAGCGTCTATATGTAAATTGTCTGCCACGGTCGTAGCGCCACCTAGTGACAGCGGGAAATGACACGTTTTATAGCCTGACGTGTCGTGAAGCGGCGGACGCCGCACTCCCCGACGTGTGCAGGTGTGTGAGGGCCCGTTCATCGCTGCTTGCAGCTTTAATTGGCTGATGTATTTCTGGTGAATGGGGGATTACAGGAACATTATATGGCTCGGCATGCTTACAGAAATGTGTATTCCACTAGTATACATTACAATATGGAGAATACATGTACTGTACTGTAGCTCTGATGCAAGAGGCTTTCGTTTTGTATTATTCTCTTGTATAAAAAAAACCTTCTTTGACCTTTTCAATCATAAACAAATAAGAGAAAAGACCACAATACAGAAAGGATTCCTGTAGCATAATGTTATTCAGTTCTGGGAAATGATGGTGTGAATATATGGGGGCTTTTCCATGTTTGCATTCTGAAGTCTTGCCCTCCCCTCAGTCACTCCATACGCAGCTTTCCTGCATGCAAAATGTTGGTGTTTACATGAGATCCCATAAATTAATGTTGTGTGAGCTCCTCCCAGTCCACACAGCATGCTAATACAAACCCCGGACAGGCTTGAATAAGAATACAAAAAGATACACTCACCGTTATCTACCTGCCCAGCACAAAATGGCAGAGGGTCCAAGTTGGAAACTAGCTGGTAAAATATTTAGCAAGCTAAAGATACAGATTTCTGTTGGTGGAGATAAAAAACACACTTGCCATGAATGCTAATGTTGTTCGTGTCTGCTGGACGTGTACATAGGCAGTTGTTTGCTAACACATTAGCTACAAACTTTAAGGCTTGTTTTGGATTTCCTCTGCCCCCAAGTGGCTAAAAGAGATGATTATTCAGCTTTTAAGATGGATATACAAAACAACAATGATCTCAGTTTTGAACATTAAGGTTCATTCTTGACCTTAAAAATAGTAATTTGATAAAACAATGTTAATTTAAGGTCCACTTACTAGCTTTTTCCATTTAATAGCAGCCGCATCTGCTAGCTTTTTCAAGATCTCTCAACTCCATCCGCTGATTCAGACAGTGAGATGTGATTAAAATTTCTGGAAAAAGCTTGTAAGTGGACCTTGAGTTATAAATATATATATCTTATTGTGCTGGTGACTTTGCCATGTCTTTAAGTGCTGTTACAGCCTCTTTTACTGCTTCACCAACTTTGCACTATTTGAACAAGTCATTCTGAGCTTTCATCTTTAAATCAGGTTTTTATAGCTCTATATACTGTATGGTCTTCAGATATGGACATGGTATTGCTAACCAATCATATCAATGGTTCATTAATAATTATTTTATTTTTATTAAAATTAGAGGTGGAACTGGAGCATTGTAAACCAAATGACTTTTGCTCCAGCAGAATAACCTTTGGTGAAAAAAACGAATCTAAGTGCTTCATAGAAATACAGTGGTCATTAAAAAAAAAGGAAAATACTTGAATGGTCTGGACAGCATCCTTGGGAACTTAGCTTGTCATAAAACTTGTCTTATCAGCATTGGATAAGTAAACAATCCACACTATCCACAATATTATACTCTGTGGAATAGTAGACTGTGTGTGTGAGTGCATGCCTGTCTGTGCATTAGAAACTGTAAATTATGAGGCCAAAAAGGTTGAAAATGACAAAGGTTAATGAAGCATATACTATGTGCCGGCTGGAGGACATTTAAGATATGTGTAAGGAATACTTGAGTTCATTCTGCTGCCGGAGTACCGTAAATACTCGGAGATAGAATATTAATGAAATTAGCTTCATATTTTCCATTTCACCCAGTAATTGGATTGTGACTCCTCTCTATAAATCTATGCCTAATTTCCCGCAATACCCTGCAATAAAAAAACTTTTGTTGCTGTGAGAAGCGGGTTCAGACTGGAAAAGCATTCAAAAAGTGGAACAAAGAAAAGAGCTTCAGATTTATTTTCTCAGGGGCAAGTCAATTTTCTAGCTTTACAGTGACAGCAACTTGGTTAGTTTGATACTTAAGGAACTGGTTTCACCCATTTCCTGTTTGTTTTCATTTCTGACCAAAAAAACAACTCGTAAACAAAGAGTGATATGCCTGAGGTTACAGTTTTGAGCTGCAATTGACAGAGCCAGCAGGAACCCAGGAGCCAGCTGCTATCTTGTATTTGAAATCAATTTTACATGACAGACCTAAACTGGGATGAGCAAACTGTGCCGAGTATATTTCCTAACACTTTGACCTGTCTTTTTGTTGCCACTATGAATGTCTTGAATGTTCCATCTCTTCTCTGATTCAAATGTTTCAAGGTGTAGACGTTTCTCAAAGAACCAGCCACAGAAACACAAAAGTGAAAGGAAATAAAGGACAGATCAGTCTGCAAAACCACTTCTAGCTTATTTATTGATTCTCTATGTGTGATACTGTAAAAGGGATAGGATTCTCTTGGTTATTTTGTATAAATGCTCTTCCAAGCCACAGAAGCCACCGTGGATTATTTCACATCTGTATCAGCAGAGGCTGAGGGAAAAAGAAAGGTTAGCTCCGGGTTGTACTTAAACCAGAGGTACTGAATCGCATAATTGAAGCCAAAGGGCAGTCAAAGAGGAGCAGGAGAGAGTAAAGTATTCACAAGAGGTTTATAAATGTCAGTCGTAAAGATGTGCTGGACGGGCTAAAGGTCTCAGCATCTCCTGTTTCCACTACAAACCCCTTGGCCAAAAATGTAACAAGGCAAGAACCCAGAGAAAACTTAAAGGATCAGTTTACCCACAAAAGAAATATTTGTCTCACTTACTCCTTGTGGTGTCTAGCCATGAATACTGTTTCATTTTTATGTGCTGAGGTTTTGACATACTTGCCTCTGAGATTTTTAGTGTCACACCAATGCAATGCAGGTGATTTCATTGAGGTGCACATTGAAAAGTGACATTTAAAAACACTCAACTGTCAAGTCTTTCCAGGTCAGACAGGTTTATCCACAGACCACAACACAAGGTTGAATATCTCTGGTGATTTCTTGATTTCTTTCTTTTCTTGATTTCTTCTGGTGAGTTCAGCAGGGGAAGTTTTAGGATTTCACCTTAGGGTGGGCTCACTTCATCACGTTTTACTTTGCTAGCTAGCTAACTTGAATTTGAAGTTAGCTAGCTACATTGACTAGCAAATAGCGTTGGGATGTTGGAACCCACTACTGCATTGATGTGGACAACAATACAAATTCTGAATATTCTCAAAGTAAAATGAAACACCGGTCAACATCCCTTTCCTTAGCGTTATTTTTTTTCCCCACCCGTTTTGTGTCAAGTCTCACCCTACTGTTCTGTGATTGGCTAGCTTGTTACTTCGACACGTCTTCGACACTGCAAACAACGTAGGTGGAGCTAGCTACCTACAGACCAGTCAGCCAAAGAAAATGCAGGCTTCCAAGGCTGCAGCCTAGAAAACGGAACATAAACAAGGTTGTGGAGTAGACAGGATAAAAGAGGTTGCCATGCTGTGCGATTCAAGGGCATATAACAAACTTCAGGACAGACTGCACAATACTCACACACAATTGGGCTATAGAATATTTTTGGGTGGGCTGACAAAAATCTGCCTAAATCCGCCTATAGAGTTCCTACTGTGACAACGTGTCTTCCAAGGCTGAGCTGAACACAAACATACAGGCACACTCCCACAAAAACAGCCGGTGCGTCCATTGCTAGCTAGCTTACAGCTAACGTCTGTAGAGTTGGTACATTGGCTGTTTCCAAGTAAACATAAACGGGCCAGCGCTCAAATTTGCACCAATGATGCCAGGCGAAAACACACCTTTATACAGCCACAAAGCTTCCTATAGAGGAGGTCAAAGTGAATGGATAGGTTGACAAAGTATGAGACTTTAACACTGAAGACTGCTGTTCACTTCCTGTTTCCTATCAACATTCAACGTTGGTTTCTTTTCAACAGAAACCAACTGTTAACAACAGTCCCACTATCAATAAGTATGGCGCAGGTTTTGATTTATAGTTCAGTGTCGTATTTCACCCGCTGATAGCACCACAGCATCACTAGACGGATGTATTGTACCTGATCAGGCCGTATTAACATTTTATTATATTCCAGACAGTAATTGCGCTCACAGGTTTTCATTAACTGTGATATGGAGTGACAGTAGGAGGATTTGCCTTGTCTCAGTACTAAATAGACTATGCCATGCAATTGTTGTGGTTATATTCTCACATAAATTAACACATCTGTTGATGTCACACTCACAAGGATTGCAAATTTTAATGCACTTTCATTTATCTTTAATTTGCGTGCTTTCACATTTTGTGCTATGATAATGCTACATATAAAAAACTTAATGCCTAAATCTGCTATTTTCTTCAGATACAAGGACATCCTGTTAAGGACAACTTTGCTTCTCTTACATGCTCTTTAAGGGGTTAGTTGTGGTAATTACCATTCATACCCATATCCATGCATTGAATGTGAGCAGATGTTCATCCCAGGTCATCCTGGACTCTCTCTTGTAAATGTAATGTGTGGAGCCAGGCTGATTGAGACCGCCAAAAGTCTTCTTTGCACTTTAGAAAAATATATCTGCACTTTCAGATAAGACTCACTGGAAGTCAGAAAGAGTAAATTGACTGAGTGACGTGTACAGTACAGTATTTGGACTAAAAGGTTTTTAATGCTACTACCACATGCCTTTCTTTTATTATGTGAAGTTTAAATTAAAAGTTTTTATTTAAACATCTTAAAAGACTCTTGAAATTGTGTGCCTTGCGTCATGTGTCATTGCTCGCATGAAATGTCTGATGGCATTTAATAGCACATACACCTATAGATAACCATATCACTGTCAGATGCCACTAAAATAAATGATTAACAATTACAAAGCTAACGCTAACCGACACAAGGGGTAGACTGGCAGTACTACTAATGAGTTAACTGTGCCCCTGAGTAAAAGACGGCTTTCTGTGTATCCATGTGGAACCCTGTTAACTTAGCTGCATTGACAGCACGTAGCAAATCAATCACTCTTGCTACTTGTTCCCATAAATATTCATGACTAGCTAGCAAACTCCATTGAGCTATGTGGTTCTAAGTGCAGGACATGAAAGCAAAAAGAGTTGATACACATATTCATAATAATTACTTCTCTTATCCCTGCTGCCTCGTCCACTGCATCGACCAGGTGCTTTCAACTGTCTGATCTGTCTTATTCAACGCAACTCCTGTTTCTTGATCTGGGGCATTTAAGCCAGGACTAATTGAACACTGCGTGACATTTTAGCTCACCCAGACCCCTACCAGACCTGACAAACAGTAACATGTCAGTTTCTGCCTTTCAGCATAATTGGGCTTCCATCTCATGCCCCTTATGGCAGTACATAAGTTGGAAAGTGTGCAAGCTGTGTGTAAAAACACAGAGCGACAGATTCATTACATATGAATGAACAAGAGACAAGACAAACTAAATAAGTTTAGATAATTAACCAGCAGCATTCCCACTTTAGACATCTTGATCTGTTTTGACTACTGAAATAATAAATTCTTCACAGTGATCATTAATAAATAACATAACAGCATATGCCATTTGGTGCACACTTTACGTTAGCATGAGTTAATGCTTTTGGAGGGGAATTCAGGTCCCTTATTCTGGCAGTGTCATGCGCACTGAACTGTATAGCTTACACTCCCCTTTTGAGAAAGTGGACAATGTACCGTAAGGGCACAAAAGAATACTGATGGAACCCACAGCTCACCTAGATTTACCCATCCCAACTTCTTTACAACTCCAGTACTCTCTCCCTCTTCTTTCTCTGTCCCACACTCCTGTCTCCATCTCTCTCTCCATCTGTAATTGTATCTCTCAACCTGTCTCTCCTCCTCTGTCGCCGTGCCTTCTCACAGGCTCCGGGGCGCTTCCCTCTCCACTCGTTGCAGCCATTTGGAGATTGTGCCTTAGGGCTGACAGATGTTGCGTCCCCTTCCAGCACCACCAGCCCCCCCACCAACCCCACCCCACCGCCTCAAATGAAACCATCATCCGTTAGCTTGTCCTCGATTGCGTTACCACCGCTGTGTGCGCGGCGTTCCAGCCAGCAAAGCATGGCTGATTCGCTGTGATTCATTTGGCATGCTTTGTGTCCTTAAAGTAGACAAAAAGACACTTGACCTTCCATTTTCCCTGCTTTATCCCTATGCAGTGTGCCTTTAAATGATGTGTTGATGTCAGTATGCTGTTCTTGAACCAGGTGGTATTGCTCCAGGTATGCCTGGTGTAAGTAAGCATGTGTCGTAATGACACTTGACCTGTTTAATCAGGAACAGCTCCATAATTTAACTGCAGCACTAATTTTGCTGTTGGATAGTTTATGCAATGTTTCATATTGAAAAGTTACAACAAAAGGTTTCTTTTGCACTCTACCTTTTTGAATATTTATTTATCCTCTTTTTTTGCTGTCATTGAGGGTGACCGTGCGTTTTAGGTTATGGCCCCTCGGCTTTGGAACAGCCTTCCCCTCAGTGTGAGGGACTGAGACTTACTTTTACAAGATGGCCTACACTTAAAAATGTTTTCTTTTTCCATTATCGCACCACTTTCATATTTCCATTTTATATTACTATTTTATGGTGTTTTATTTTAACTTGATTGTATTTACATATTTTAATTGTACTTGTTTCAGCATCGCCATTTTAGTGTATTTATTTTTATGTACTTCCATATATTTTGCACTTTATCAGTTTAAGTAAGAGTTTGTTCTTTTTTTGGCATTGTATCTACTTTTCTGAGATCATTATATATCTGCCTTATATGAGATCATCTCTTATATTTGATTTTTTAATTATTGCTCTGTAAATCCTTTAATCTGAAAAGCAGATTGAAAAGTGCTATATAAATAAAATTATTATTATTATTATTGATATTACAGTACATCTGTTCAGAGCTGTCCTCAAATGAACAAATCTTAGCTGAATAACAGTCTTAAACTGATCCATTAGCTGATGTGATGGAGAATTCTGGGAAGTTGTTTATCTGATGAATGCAGAGATGCAGAAGGATCTCTTAAAACATAGTGCTTATTAAAGACTAAAGCAGGTTTGGAAATATTATTGTGAAGCCTGAGATGTGACAGTGATTTTCCTTTTACTATATACTTGCTTGTCAGAACACACATATTGATTATGAACTCTAAATCATTTCAATACTCTCCCTTTCAACAAAGGAGGTCTGTCTGTCCTCTTCACTCCTCACACCTGGACTATGAAGCTGTCGCCAAAATGATACAAATCTGATATTTACTACCCTTAAAAGCATTTGAACAGCACTGCCAAAATTCATCAGACATATTTATCAGCAGCATGAGGCCGCCAAGCACAGTCAAGGTTTCATATTGTCCCCCTTGAGTACTTTAAGTGTACTGTACCTGCATTCTCTACGCAACTGAATTATTATTTTAAGTGATTTATTTTTAGTTTTTAAAGTCAAACTATTCATTGCTTGGTTTTAAGAATTATGTATGTTAATTACTGAAAATCTGATCACATGACAATTGGTTTAATTATGAATGTGTTTATTTTTACAGTGTCGGGCACATTTTAATATTCAGCACACTGAAAAGTGTTTGTAACTTTGGTGAACTAGATAAAGATTTTTTAATTTTTATTATGACTTTATTTTGATAATGGAATGAGACAGGAAATGTGGGGAAAGAGAGAAGGGGAATAACATACACCAAACAGTCCGGCCTGCTGGGAACTGAACCAGGAACTCACTGCTCAGGGCATTTGCACCCACATGGTATGCACCCTAACCACTCAGCTATCGGGTCACCCAACATAAAGCAATTTTAACAGCAACAATTCTATTTGAGCCCAAAGCTCTACTTTTCACAAAGTTACTTTTCTGTTTTTAAGACATTTTAAGACATTAGAATCTTTTTTTGCACTTTTAAAGTCTTTAAATTTTGAGTTTGACATATTTGTTTCCTACAAATCGGCTCTATTAGTTTTCCAAGACCATCAAAAACAAGTTAATTTAACAGGCTTTTTATTCACAGCAGACATTCTTACTTGTCATAGTGGAAAAAGCACAGGTGTTCCTAAGAACATTAACAATGGGTCCATTCTACTGAAGTGTCCCAGTAAACCATGTCAGCGTGCCAGCATGCACAATATGAGGACGCTGAACCCGAAAGAGCTAAATAGAATTCAGCCCTCATTAATTTTAATATTTACACCTGTGCTTTTCCTACTGTGACAAGTCAACAAGTCTTCTGTGAAAAAGGCCTATGTATTTATGTATTAATGTATTTATTTTCAGTAATTATCTCTCAGTATAGTAGTTTTCATTGTTAGTGGCAGAGTCCACCATTACCGTGCTCGATGCAGATTGCCTTTCTAAGCACGAGGGATTGACAGGAAATGATGTATGGCTGAAATTCAGTGTAATTGTATGTCATTAATATAAGTCTCACTGTTTTCTGTTTACTCTCCTAACGCTCTGTCATAGCTGTATGGAGTTACTGCTAATGCCAATGGAACACCCTGCTGCTACTCCATATTAAAAGCAGGTGTAACGCTGGGTGGCTTTTATGAAGATTATGAAGTAGCCATAGGAAACGCAATGTATTTGTCACTGCGGTTAGCTGTTCATCAAAATACCTCTATAAAACAAGACAACAGTCATTTTTGGAATCTTGTGAATCAGTTTTTAATACATCAGGGAGTAATGGAACACGAGGAGCAGCCACAGGGAGCTGTAGGATGAAGAGCTACAGGTGGCAAGCTGCAAACCAAGCTAACAAATGCTGTGTCTCAATTCAGATACATACCGTTAGTACACTTGCAGTATATGTACTGACTTGTGTAGTGCGTTCATTTTGACAGAGTAGTGTCGTCTCAAATCAAATACTGCTGTTGTGTGCTTACCAGAAATGACGATCACAACCTTTGACCACGTCTTCTTCTTCTTTTTAATGATTGCAACCGGGCGGAGCATTATCGGCAACATTTTATCGCGATTGCCGCACGCCGAAATATCTGCCAGCTTGTTTGCTCACTTGACAATTCAATTATATTAAAAATGAATAAAAAATGAACGTGCGTTTACCTTTAGGCGTAACAATCACAACCGCAGCCGCCATTTTCATTTTACGTAGCCAAGATGGCGACCATTGAGGGTGAGCAGTGTTGTGTGTGTGTGCAGCGTTCCACACTCAACTTTCTGACCGTTCTAAGTACATCATCCAGTGACTCATAGTGCACTGCATTTTGCCATACTTGTCAGTGTGAACGCACTTATGCACTCAAAATATTAGTGTAAGTACGGAAGTACTCGATTTGAGACACAGCTAAACTTTACTGTGCCCTGCTGTTGTGTAAAAAAAACATCTACTACTGGCATGTTCTGCTTGAAATCAGATGTCGTTTGCTCACATCATAATGGAAAAGGGCCAATTATTGACTGACTTCTTTATTAAAACAACCTGAGTCAGTTGCTCTTCTGTTGTACTTCAGACAAAGTAGCTGCTCAAGGAGTGCTAGCTGCCTCCACAATTCCAGTATTCAACCGCGTTTGCCGTTGCTACCAGTAACCACGGGTGTTGCCAAATTAACCAGGAGTGAAATCTTAAAGATTACAACTTTAAGCAGAACAAAGACTCTGCCTTTTTCTCAGCAGACGACCTCTCCTCTACAACAGCACCCAGCACCAGAGGAAAACACCAGAACTGGGAGGAGACTGAACTGCGTCTACGCTTCACAGATTGATTTAGAAAGTAGCTGTGCCCCACTTAACTGGCTCGTCCAGCTTCAGAGAGCCGTGAAAGGCCTGTCTTGGAGCATCCAATGCCAAGAAAGTAAGTGTAACATAAAACAAACTTGACTTTAATGTATTTTTTTCTCCTTTTGGCTCATTTGGCGCATTGTTGCTTTTTGATTTGTTTTTGGCAGATACTATTAGCAACCAGGTGTCAGAAGCCAAAAATGCTACAACGCTTGCACCTGTTGTCAAAAACCATACAGGGCCGACGATCTAAACCATCACTAAACCATCAACCACCCTCTGTTGATGCTGCACATGGGTGAAGTTAGCCCTCAGAAGTGCCTAAACGACGACGCTCTCGCCCGGTGTAGATAGCTGAATAGCTGCCATGTGACTATTCTTACCCAGATGCAAATAGACACTCCGTTTGGTTTTTACATGATATTTTTAGTCTAATTTCCATAGTCTGCTATTGATGTTAGTCTTATTATTTCGTGCCTACATTCCAAGACCGTTATTAAAACGACTCATCAACTAGGCATTTCTTAATTGTCCACGACCCTAACGACCTATTATCAGACTAACTGGCTAAGAGGGGGCGGCCCTATGTATTTGCATTTTAAACATCGAGTCAATAACATGAGCATCTGTGTTTATGTATAAATGCAGTAATACACAAAAATGTCCAAGCAAAGGGAAATATTTATGTCCAAAAATGAAATTAAAAAAGCATGAACGGAGAAGAGAGGTGTTTTGGTGATGCTATCATCAGGTTGTTTTGTTGCTCTCACACTTCATGAATATATATAGAGCCTAACCTTCCCGTAAGGTGACACTCACCGCTACTGCAGAGAAGGGCATCAATATTATATAATGGTGAGTATTTATGTATGAAATCCCTGTAAGTTTTTGCATCATACTGTAAGTCTTTGGACATCCTTTTTTTTCTGATAGTTTATGTATTCTATTTGTCTTTCTGCTAGACTTTTTTTTGTCATTGCCATTTTGAGAACAGTTCAAGGGTATCAAATATTAAAGTTCACTTTTAAGTCGGAGCCTGTATCCAAAAGTGAGACAATAAACAGAAGTCTGTGAAGCTTGACAGTGGGAGAGGTCTCATTTGAGGTGAATTCATATTCCACCCACCTGCCTGTTGTTGCCGTCGGAGCCACACAAGGCCGTAATTGTTTCTGAACGCTATGCATGCAAACAAAATGCACACACACAGACAAGCAGGCAGACAATTTAGGCCTTTGACGTAAAAACACTTGAGCCCAGGGATTGGTGGTGTTATAGTCAATACATTTATGAGAAAAAGCAGTTACTGTATGTATTCCTTAAAGAGAACTCACATACTGAGTATAAAGTAGCAGAGACTGAATCCATCTGTCACTCACACTGTTTCTCTGGAAAATTCCTCTTTGTTTTCAAACCATTAGAGGCATTACCCATTTGTATGGCCTGCAATCTGTGAGTTGTTTTTTTTTTGTTTTTGTTTTTTACCAGCACTCACCATCCCTAGCCATTTACCGTAATAATGTGCTCTCACACAAAATCTCAGGCTAAAACCCAAAATGATTTCCCCTAATGTGTACTTGAGATGTGTTCTCCCATGTACAGGCCCAGTATGAAGCCACAATATGAAAATTGATGTAATTGCTGTGTTGTCAGTCTGTTTTCTCCATGGGTGACCCCTGGGCCATCTCTCTGTTTTTTTTCTTTTTCTCCCCTCTCCACTCTTCCACACTCACTTGCTCTCTGTCAGTTTATTTTCTGTCTCTTTCCCCCTCTCTTAGCTCCTGCTCGCTTTCTCTCTTTCGCTCTCTGTGCTGTTTCTCCCTCCCTCCCTGTCCTCCAGTGCTTTACTCCCTCTATCCCCCGCAGCCACAGAGGCCTGATTTACTTCCACTACTGGGTGAAGAGAGGGGCTTTTGTCTGCCACCAGCAGTGGTCACATGGCGCCATACCGGGGGTGACTGCGATAGTGACAAACCTGCAGTCTCTGCTACCCTCCTTCACAAGCTTAGAATGAACTGCATGTGGGTGGGAAGAACCGAGTTTTGTGTGTGTACTTGAGAGTGAGAAAGTTCCTCCATCCATGTTTGTTCCCGAGTTTGTTTCTCTGTATTATTTTTACTTGTATTTAATGTTAACCACACTAGCAGCACGGATGACAATGCCGGTCCATCCATCTGTCTTTCGGTCTAATGCTTCAATCCAGGGTGAATTATCAACAGCTATTGGATGAACTGCCATTGTCAGGGGTGGAAGTAACTGATTACATTTACTATCGTTAATAGAACAAAGCAGTTTTTTGTGTACTTGCATTTTTGAATATTTTTGAAAATTAAGGATGACGTCATTCTGGGTTAAGGTTAGCATTATTGTACCTTGGCATAGTTAAAAAAAAGGTTCCATCTACCTTAATTAATCACTGATTTAATGCACCAGCGAGCATGCTAAGTGACCCAAATCAAACACACCCACGATGTTGCGTGACCAACAGGTGCATGCTGGGTCTGGCTAAATGCTATGCTAAAATGCTCATGGTGGATCCTCCAGCGGTGACTTCTACCTTCACCTAGGAACCTTTACCTTCAGTGAGGTGTGTGAGGCCTTTCTGCTGTTTTTGACACTAATCCCTGTCACAGTTGTGACAGCAGAGCGCTCATTCAGCTCAAAACGTTTTGAAACTGAGGAGCGCAGCGGGACAGAGAGGCTGAGTGGACTTATATAATGCATTGAGAATGAACGAGCACAGAAGTTGAACCTAGAGCAGATTGCGGAGGACTTCTTGGTGCTCAAGAACAACAAACTGTGTGTGTGCTACGCGGCGTGTAGAAACTGTCTCCTCTGCTATCATACGTGTGTTTGTGGGCTATAGCCACTGTTGAGTTTATATTGTTTATACGTCTCTGTGTTGTCTTAAGTGCCAGTTGGAGATTTCAGAAACATTTTGTAAGTGGTAATTACAATAACTGCTATGAATTGAACACTGCAGAAGATGCTAACGTTCAGTCCAAAGCCCAAGCCCAATTTAGTCTCAGCTATATTTAGGCTCAGTTGGTCAGGCTCAGCTCAACATTGTCATACTCAATCTAACAATGTAGAGCTGAGCCTGGCAAGCAAAGTCTGAGATGTCCTAAAATAGACACTGTTCAGAGGATAAACTCTTTTGATTTAGGTAACAACCTTTTCTCTTCTGCTACTTCTTCTGCTGCCATTGTTACATTTTTCATCAGACTTGTGGTAAGGACCTGAGAATAGCAAAGTTGTCTCTCTATTTTTCATCCATCCAACATTTTATTTTTTTCTTGCATGGAATTATTACAGCCTCATGGGGCCGCTGGTGTAGCTATATACTTTTAGTCTTGTTTATATTTTCTAAATCATTACAAATGTCATGCTTTGGCAACATGGGAATCCTATGAGTGTGAGAGAGAAACAAGACCCAGAGAGGGTGTGTGAACATGTGTGAGACAAAGATAATTAGAATGCGTGCCTGTGTGTGAATGTAAGTGAGGGTGACAGGAAATAGACGCGAGGATAGTAGACAGACAAAGGCAGACACTATGTGTATGTGTGTATATCTGAGAGCTTGATGGTGTGCATGTCTGTTGTTTGGTTGTATCCTTGTGTGTATGTGAGAGAGTGTGTTTAAGTGTTCATCTGCTTTCTGCTCTGTGTGTTCAAAATGAGGCCTGGTGTTGCAGAGCTAGCTGGTGTCTTAGACTCAAGGCTATTGTGCTTTCCCATTGTCTTCTGCAGAAAATTAAAAGCTTCAGAATGT
The DNA here is from genome assembly GCA_008360985.2 of Macquaria ambigua. Taxonomy (NCBI): domain Eukaryota; kingdom Metazoa; phylum Chordata; class Actinopteri; order Centrarchiformes; family Percichthyidae; genus Macquaria; species Macquaria ambigua. The sequence goes on from VMKM01000051.1 coordinate 671,080, forward strand.
CTTCAATGGCTTTGCCAAGGAACATGCACTGCACTGTAAAAAGGGATTTGATCGATAAGTCATAGTAACTTCTTTCTTCCATTTACTTCAACTTCACATTGTGATTTATATTTCAACTGAATTCTATGAGTTTTCACTATTCTAACTCAGGTTTTTAAGTCAGGTCAATGAAAGGTAAATTTCAATATGTCAGATGAACTTAACACTGTGAGTTGTAATCATGGCTATGTCTAACAGTCTTAAAGAAAGACAGTTATTAAAAATAGTTCTGGAAATTTGGTCTTGAAACGTCTTCATCTATCTACAAGATACAGGACTAATAACAAGGATATAAGATTTGTGTAACACTATAGTAGGTGGCGATAATGCTCCACCCGGTTGTAATTCTCCATTAAAATAAGAAGAAGAAAGTTTTTTTGTGTGTGGTTACAGGGGATAGATAACGTTGGTCCACAGTCCTACATAGTAGGTGGTGGTAATGCACCTTAACGCTGTGACACCCACCATAAAATAGAAAAAAGAAGAAGAAAAAGAAGAACCACCACCAAACAGGGACTAGACACGGGACCAGAACTGGACACAGTGTTGGAGGCGGGGCCACGTTCATTTCTATGAAAGTTGCTCAGTGGCACAAAAAAAAGCCAGACGGCGTACTAAACCAAGCGGCGGATGAATACGCTTTGACAGCCAGATCACGATGAACGGGACTTATTATAACCAATAACAGTTAACAATACATACTTTTAGAAACTCGAAAAGTAATGTCAGGACTTCCTTCAACTCACACAAGTAAGTTGAAACCACTAATCGAAACAAGTGAACAGAATGCATGTTAATAAGTTATCTACATTTTGAACTTGCATTGCAAAGTTGAAACAACAAGTAATATAGAATCATATCAACTTACACCGAGCAATTGAAAGCAAAACTAGACTCAAAATAATGAGTTAAAACAATTAGTAAATCCAATTAGATTTTACTTGAAACTTTAAGGCAGCAATTGAACTTACGTTTTTAAGTTAAACTAGATGGATTTTTATTACAGTGTGTTAATCCAATCTACATGCAGTGGCAACAAACATTTCTACCTCAGTCTGCCTCACTCACCTTAATTCAATCCAATGGGTGTTATTTATTGGCATGTTATACAGGCTCCATACTTCAAGTCAAAATAACAAATTAATCTAAAGAGCTATTAGCTGGGATTGGCTGTAGCCCCCCCCGGAACCCGCTAAAGGATAAGCGGGTACAGCTAATAGATGGATTGACCTTCAAAACTGTAAATAAAACACAGTGAACCTGAGTATGTGCCACATAGTGCCAAAAGCTACACAGGAGTTAAACAAATATTCCCTGATGATCAAGTAGCAAAGATTTCTTACTAAATCTTTCTGGACTATTTTGCACCAGTGCCTAACAATCATGCCAGGAACAATCCGTTGTAGAAGAGGGACTTTTTTTTTTTTACTGGAACGTTAAAAACTGTCATCACTACTGTTATTGTTGTTGCTCTCTCCAGCTGCAATAAAACCCAGATGAATGCAACAAGTTCAGACAAGGGAAAAAAAGGTCCTTTTGGGTCGCGCAAAGATGGACATGGATGAAAGGCTATTCAAACAAAACACAAATGTCCAAAACCTTAATGGACCCTAGCTGTAATGAAACCTGAGTAAATTGATCCAAATGGACCTGAGCACAGAAAAATGAGTTTGCATGGTGTGCTGCCTCTAATGTGTTTTAGGCCTGCATAGAGACCTTGCCTCTGTAACCTATCCAACCAGGGACACCAGGTGAGAAAACCTCTGATTAAAGCTGGCTGTTAATCATTACATTCAAAACATCCATTTCCAGGTTTACTTCAGCATTAGGAAGACCTCCTCTTTACGGTTCATTCTTAGAACAGGGGCATTTATTTTATCTGTGGTGATAATATATAGAACATGCAAATATGTATAAAAATGGCCCATAGTGAAATTTAGTAGGGTTGGCTGCGTTCAGAATGACTTTAGCCCTTGCCCCATGAAAAACTGCAGCCCCCTCATTCATTTGAGCGGGGCCACTTCTTCGATACAGCTGGGATGCCAACACAGAGGGTATTCGTCTGATAAGCCTCCAAACCCATTTATCTGTTACTTAAACTGGATTTCCTGGATCATATTTCATTGTCTCACCTGTACCTGAAGCAACACGCCAACACCAATGCAGTCCCATGCATTTTTCAAAGCAGGGATGTTTCCAGTCTGAACGCCGACTAACTTGTGGAAAAACTCAGTGGTCTGCATGGCTTCCTCTTGTCCAAAATGCAATGCTCTCAAAGTCACAGGCTCAAATTCCAAAATGATACTTGAATGAAACTTTTAAGTCAATAACATTCTGATTTCCTAACTAAATATGCAGCTGTTTTGCTTATATTATCACTCTTGAGTTTTGCAGAGATCCCAAACCTGTGGTAATTTAAGTTGCTGGATCCACCCATCATTTCAGTGGCTTGTATCCGCAATCTTATTTTTTCAGTCACTACCCAAAACTTGTAACCATGGGTGTGGGTTGGAACACATTACTACTGATGCCGCACCAATCCGCCTATCGACCTCATGCTCCATTTAACCCTCTTTCGTGAGCCCAAGATACTTGAACTCCTTCACACCTTCAATCCTTCGCCTCGAAGGGAGCCAATTGAGGTAGTTTGGGAATCTGATAAGGATGCCTCCTGGGAGCCTCCCTTTGGAGGGCCGTCCAACTGTAGGAGACCCCCAGATAGACCCAGAACAAGCTGGAGCAATTATATATGTCAGCTGGTGTGGTGGTGTGGGAGGAGCTGGAAAACGTTGCTGGGGAGAGGGACGTCTGGACTACCTTGCCTAGACTGCTGCCACTGCGACTTGCCCCTTTTGAGCTTAGAGATAAGTGCCGGAAAAAGGATGGATGGATGGATAGACCCACCATCAATCAAGTAGACAAAGTAGACAAGGTATGGAGAGTGGGAAGACCCGACGACCTTTTGTTGAGAAGTATTACGTGAAATATTCGAACATGACTGAATTAAAAGTAGACGTGGTAAACTGCGAAAACATGGACAAAATAAAGAGTAGATTATATTAAACATTCTATGATGATGACATTCATTCTACTATACATTGATTATCTAACAGTGTAAAGGGAAACAAACACTGGCTGCGTTGGATTGCATTGTGTCATTTGACCTTCATTGTTTGACACCTGTTACACACACCAGACATGTCAAACAGACAAAAGTAATCAAGATACAGAATCTGGCATATAGTGATCTGGGGAGGAAAGGTGATGAAATAGTTGATGAAACAGTATATTTCTCACAGATAACGCTAACAAATAACTCTTAATCTTAATCCTCCCCTGATAATAACATAAGGACATTCCAGCCTCCCTTGTAAATGCTATGGGAGGCCCTATCTATGTTCAGGTTCCACTCACTATCTCTCACTATCTCATCGGCTGGCTCGACACTTAGCTGACCTCAAGGATGTCCCAATCACTGACAGAGCACCTAACTGGATTAGGAAGGCGGCAGGGATTCTGAACTAAGGTGGGGCTGCATTTCATCTTCATTATTAGACAATAATTAACTCGAAGAAAATGACCCTTCCTGATTAGAGTCATGTAAAGGGAGAGAGGTGAAACTGCGGTGTGAACAGAGACAGATGGTTATAACCATCAACTGACCAGAACCCAGGAAGATGCAGGGACACTGCCTGAAGGAATGGCAGAAAATATGAACCCATCCTTGTCTTTTACCCCTTTTCGTCTGGCTTATTATTGCTTTAGTTCCGGAAAGACAAGCTACTACAGCCAAGCTATTCATTTTAGAAATTTAACAGCAAAGTATTTTCTTTGCTGCCAGCTAACTGTCTAGGTGGATTCCACATATAATAAATGAATTACAGTTCAATGCATCTTACTGTTATTGTGGAAAGTGACCGCGGGAGTGACAGACATCAAGCAGAGAACGATGAGCCAGACATCAATATGTCTGCGCGTATTGACTTTTCACACTGTGTATCCAACAGTGAAGAGGAAACAAAAGCAACTCAGACAATCAAGACAATTATCAAATTCAAAGGAAATATCAAAAGAAGAACATTACCTTTCTCTTGTTGTTGGGGCTCACGTACAAATAACTGAGGATTGTCTTTGCTCCTACTTTGTCATTCAGCTTCTGGTACGTTGCTCCGTAGTCAGTTGACCTGAAATTTAATCAGAAAGGTCTGATGAACACTTGATGAATTACTTGTTGCAATTAAAAGTCCCCCTGAGGAATTCAGTGTGAAAGGGGAAAGAGCACTGACGTAATTAAGTCCCTTTTGTGCTCAACGCAGCAACATGAATCCCAGTGGGAGAACAGGGGCCACATCATTACGGTCACTGTGTGGTGACTTCAGCTGCCATATTTATAATGCACACAAACAACACATCCTGAAACCAGATCGCTGATTATTAAATAGTTACGTGAGGTAGAAAATAAGTGAAAGTTCATTTTTAGCTACTTGTTAGCGCACCACACACATCAACAAATTTGCATAAAAGTGTTTATATACATAGAGACACACACACACACACACCTCCAGATGTTTATTATCAGTGTGGTTCAATAAGAAATTATATTCTTTGATTTACTAGTCACAATAAAAACTGTTACAGTCCAGTAACACACAAATTAAAATAAATAAATAAATAAATAAATAATAAATAAATAAATAACAAATACTATTAGTGAAATCTGAGCATTCTTCAAAATGGTGTTTTTAAAAGCCACGGAACACAATTAACAGCATCCGAATTCCCCACCTGCCAGGTACAATAAACCCACTGTACAGGGAGTTTATGTAGCATTCATGCAGAAATGTAAACAACTTAAAAACAACAGTGCACTCTGTAGGGATCCACAGCTTTAACCACATTGGACACATGTTAACGGAACTAGTTGAACAAGAAGGCAACAAGTGGAACATGAAAATGTGGAGAGAAAAACAGAAATATTGTGCAGAAGTAAAGAAAATACAGATACAGTGTGTTCAAGATTCAAGCTAATTGTTAATTAATTAATTGTTAAATTGTGCAACAGATATAGAAACAATAATGCCATATTTTGGCTAACTTATGTGTTAATTAAACCAAATAAACACATTTTTTGAGTACATTTAAGCACTTTCTGAATGTGTTACCTCAGTATATTCCTCTCAAATTTGTTTAGAAGAAAAATTAGAGCATTAAAGTGTATATTCTCTGTGTTGCTTTTTACATTTTGGGATTGTTTTACTGTATATGGTCTCTCACTTGTTGAGATGCAATTGCTAGATAATTGCAGGAGGGACGTAAGGCACACAAGAAGGGTTCACATGACCTCCCAGAGTGGGTATCTCCATGCACATACCTTTCTACTGTGTACTGTCCCAGCCCTTAGTCCCCTTACTTCCAATTAAGGGAAAAAGTAATGCTACAGCATACAATGATATTTTAGAGATGCTCCCAACTGTTTGTGGATGGCCCTGTCCTGTTTCAACATGACAATGCCCCTGTAAGACAAAGCCAGGTCCATAAAGAGATGGTTTTCCCAATTTGGTGTGGTAGACCTTGACTGGTCTCAACCCCATCCCTCACCAATGGGATGAATTTGAACAGCTGTGGATGACAGATACTGGTAACAATTACTCATTAATCTGCATACAGTAAAAGGCTATAAATACCAGTTTAATCTGATGTAGAAGATGTGTTTCTAAATTAGTTACTAAAAGGAAACTGTATACTTGATCCAAAGCAGTGTAAGATGACAGTTTAAGCATCTAATTAAATAGTAACTAGAATTACCGCCCGAGGGTGTATGCCTCCACCAACCAGTCAAGTTGCAGTTTACATACATGTCTGTGCAGACTCATATGTAGTGAATACTTGGAAGGAATTGAATGAAATGTATAAGGTGTATTTTTTGGTTAAATGGAAGTTCACTATCACTATATTGATGATACATATGTATGATTCCAGTGAATATACATGGTGAACTGATTAATGAAGGATTATCATTATCCCCTTCTGTTCCTGAGTTATGGTGTTGAATAATGGCCAAAAAAGTGTTTTTCCAGGACATTATGATGTCACAGTGAAGTTGACCTTTGACCTTTTGGGTAAAAATTGTCATCACTTCATCACTGTATCCCATAAAACATCTGTGTGAAATGTTTTCATAATTACATCAATTCTTGAGTTATGGACAAAAAACGTGTTTGTCAAGGTCATTTGAGGTCACAGTGACCTTTGAGCCAAAAGTGTGACCTTTGACCTTTGACAACCAAATTCTAATCTGTTCATCCTTGTGTCCAAATGGACGTTTGTGCCAAATCTGAAGAAATTCCCTCAAGGCGGTCCAGAGATATCGCATTTACAAGAGTGGGACAGACAGACAATCCGAAATCATAATGGCTCTGGAGGCATAAAAACACAAAAACAAATGAATGTCAATTTTGTGTGGGTAAATGATCCAAAAGTATTTTGTCTTAAACAGAAAAAAATAAACTAAACTCTGTGCATGTGCGTGTGGTATGATACGATTATGATTAAATTGATACTACTGTGTCACATTTCTCTTTTATCTCTATGCCACATGCCTTTTCTTTCCCGCGAGTAAATATTTTTCAACTGTATGACATGACTATTGGCCATAATTCTATTTTCAAGGTCCACTTCATGCCACCTTCTGGGTTATACTCAGCACATAACATTCATCTTGGAACTGGAGTCGTGGGTTTTGACTAACATGACTGGCAAGCAGAGCCACTTCATAATTTCTTAAACTTCATTTACAAAGAAACAAGTGATAAATCAGCTATAAACAATTAAATCAAGAGCAGCTTTGAATGAGTGCTGAAATATTCAAATGTTGGTCAAAGCGCTAATGCGAAATTTGTGTTCGGTTGAAATATAGCATTTCATACTGTCTCAGAAAGTTTGAACGACTTATCTGAGCTGTCAGGTCAAATTTATTTTGAGAGGCCTGAGGCTCAATCAAGGAGCTTTTCTAATTTCACATGAAGACAGAGGAAAAGCCCAAAGCATGTGAAGCTTAAAGATGCAGCAGACACTGCATAATGCCTTGTGTGACTTCAAATGAAGCAATCACTCACATCGACTGATGTTTTTTTTTTCTCCACCTTCTTTCCGTGTTGCTGTTAAATGCAGACTAAAGTCCCTGTTTGAAGGGTTCTGAGAGCTTCTCGCTTGAAGTTTACAGCCATAAAAATACAGAAATATTCATGGCACACTGGCAATTTTGTCTCATTTACTAGCCCTTTGAGAGTTACTACGGGCTGGTTTCCATGGTGAGCAAATATATTGCCACCAGGCGAACTCGCCTGGTTAAGTTCAGTATCATTCATCAGAAACCATCAACACCCAGGACCATGGGACAATGACATCATCAGGCTATTGATCGGCTCCTCAGAGGCCCCTGTCACGGAATCACTTGATTTAGGGGCCAATGACTTATTTTTAGTGTCACAGCAATGTTCAACATGAACCAATAAAATGGCCCAACCCCAGCAGATCCCAGGAAGATGAAAAGTTACATTAAATGGAAAATGATAGTTTCTCAAGGACGATTATTCTGCTAGTGGCATTTGAAAGGCTATTCAGTGGTTATGTGTGGGTGTAAAATGCAGCTCTGACCACACTGCTGAGATTTCATCCGTTGTGAGGATGTTGGCTCCACAGGGGCTGTAGGTGAGCCAATGCTTCAGACTGTCCACATGTTGAATTAAACATGGGGGGAGTTAATGAAACATTGTACGAGGACACAAGAATGATATCAGTCCTATTACAATGATATGGCTCACTGGGGAAAATGGATTCTGGATATGCTAGGAGGACGACTGAGCTTTACCCTACTACATCTTGAAACACTCTTTCACACACTCAATCAAAAGCCTAAAACCTCCTTGATTCAACCCCCCTTTCTATTTCCTCTGAAATAGATTAGAATTATGTCTACGGACACTTATTAAAAGGCTTATTAGATAGAGTTTCAATTTTAATTTCCAGAGTCTACTATACATTGATAAGCAGCTACTACACAGCTTTTACATTCTCTCTGGGGGATTGATTAATCATGGTTTAGAGGATGAGAGCTGCATGCATCTCGGGATAGTTAACATGAGGTCAATCACTGCATTAGAGTGCAGAAAACAGCACTGCTTGAGACACTGGACAAAATGGCAGCTGAGCTGAGTGTTCCAGGATGAATTTATGAAACCCTCATCACGCTCAGACAGTATATCTTCCAAGTAGCAGGCTAAATCGTACCCTTAACCCTCCCTCCCTCCCTCTACATCTGCAGTCCCTTTCCATCATATTCCTGCCCTTCAGGTTTGGTGGCAAACTTCCACTCTTAAAGCTTAGACAACATTGTGTTTAAAATAAGTAAGGTTGAAGATTGCAACAGACAAGAGTGTCCCGATATGACTAACTACTCCCTGGTAAAGTAGCTTGTCATAGACCAGACCGGCATCGCAACATCAAGCACCAAGCGCTAAGGTGGCGCCCCCTTGGGGGGAAAGAATTGGCTTTCACATAACGTGACAAACTACTGTGAGTTGACAAAACTGCATGGAAATGAAGGAACATAGCTTCTGTCATTTAAATTATGCCAAATAAGAAACTAAAAACAACCGTATTAATAACTAAAGATTTCACACTGAGATTTGAGGCACATAAGATACATGAATATTCACTGTCAGTGTGGAAAATAGCTAAATGATGCTGGTGACAGTACTACTGATGGATAGCTAGCTTGAGTCATACAGTATAGCAGCATCAGTAAAGAAGACTGCTCTCAGCCTAGCCTAGATCAAACAGTTGGCTATGTATATATGTACAGATGTCCGGATAAGCACAGTCTGGCCACTGTGTTGGTTCACTGATCCACTTGTATGGGGGAAGACTGAAGGGGCATGATGGCCGTCCCGTCAACCAAAGGTAAAATCGCAAAATTATTAGACATGTCTATAAAACAAGGGTTTCTTTAATATGAAAGGAAAGCATACAAACTTGTTGTAATCCAAACACACGTCAAATTGCACTGACATCCATGGGATCTTTGGTTTTCTATCCCCTAAAAAGAGGCACGGCTGTGATGTTTTGCGAAGTACCCGTATGTACCGGTCTAGTCTATAGGGGTGTGTTGGGGGTTTTTGCATCAAAACCAGAGAGAACCAGGTTTGGGTCTGGTTATTTCCAAATACATTGTATTAGCCTGTCAAGCTCACAGTCAGTAATGGATGAAATAAAGCAAAACTATAGCCTCAGTTGCTGAGTCAGGTTGGGGTCTCAGATTTGGAAGTATCAGTTGGGATCAGCTGGGTTGGGTTTTAAAGACCCGTGTATGGGGCCAGTTCAGGTCTTAGCTGTACGCTGCTGCAGAACACAAGTGACTATAAGCCTGTAAATAAAGGGAGTGAAAACTGAATGTGAGATCTTTTGCTTTATATGTCCTTTGGCATAAAGCAATGACAGACAGGTTGACAGACGTGTGCATGCTGACATCACGCCACGTGATTTCTAGGTATAAAAGTTTCAAGCTGTTACCTCATGCTGCTATTTGAGGCCACAACAGGCAGAGATGCCTAGTTTAGCTTCAAACTTTCCCAGAGGAGTGCTGGATTTTTGGCAGAGCAATTGGCTATCTTAAAGGCAGTTATCTGTTGCTTTGCTGCTCTGTTTATCTTCCTGACTGTAAATTGCCCAATAATGTTCTGCACTGTCATTATCCTATTTGCTCTCTCAAAATGTATAGTCTGTTCACTCATCTGTCTTTCTGTCAATCCGTGTGCTTATTCACATGCTCCTTTATTCATCCTTCCATTACTAGAAGCTCTGTTTTTTCACAGCATCAGATTTATAATAACGTGAGTGAAACATCAGTAGTAGATGCAGTATTATGAAGGCAATGTGGTTTCCATCATTAGAGACACAGAGCAATAGCTTCACTTGGGCATCTATGAGGTTAAGTGCAGTCATGGCTATGGTACATTTACCATAGCTGTGGGTGAGAGCTTAAACCTTTAGGCAGCCTCTGTGGAGAACTGCGCGTTGTTTGCTCCACGAACCTGATGTATTTTTCCTCAATGAAAGGCAGAGGAGAAGGGAGAATCTGGAAATATTTTCCTCAAGTAACAGCAGTTAAACAGTCAATATTCAAGTTAACCTGTCAAGACTACTATATAAAAATCCACAATAGTTCACTGAAAGGTTGTTTTAGTTTGCTTTGAGACAAACTGACTGAAATTCTATGAATGTTTTCCAATACACAAAAGTGTAAGGATTGACTGTTATAGTGTAGTCTTAGCAAACAATTTGATGATACGATATAAGTTTTCTATATAAGGTTCTATTACCATAATAACTCATACTAATTAAGTTAGTGTATTGGATATGGCAGGTAAGACAGCCAGTAGCAGCAAGTCCAAATACATTTTTACTAATCTCCCTGATTTTGTGCCAGTAACGTCACCCAGATCCCAAAAAGTCCTCTGGAAGCACCTTGGTCGCCGAATGGTTACAGTGCATGCCGCATGGCCACCACAACATCGCCTGTTCGATTCCAACCGTTGACCTTTGTTGCATGTCATACCCCTCTGTCTCACCCGTGTCCTGTCTGCCTCTGCTATCTAATAAAGGTGAAAAAATTCCAAAAAAATAATCTTTAAAAAAGAAGGGGAAAAAAGTCCTCTGAACTCGCAATGTATGTTTTGAAATTCAAATATGAGCTTTGTCAACTTTCAAAACAACAACAGTGAAAATGTGGGGGCACTAGACTCAGAGTTGAGAAAGGTAAAGGAACATTTTATTGTTACACCTCATGTGGTTTATTTTAATTAACTTTAAGATTTTAGATTTGAGTAGATTTCCCGGGTTTAAGTATACTGTGCTCGTAATTAAGGTTGACCCTGAAGAAACAGTTCAACAATTGGGAAATACACTCCGTCACTCTGACAGATCCTATTCTTCAAAGTATCGCTTATATCCCTAATTGCATACCACAGCACGTGACGTTCAGTAGGGTTATGAGTTAAACATGCTGAGAGTAAGATGGCTTTTTCTGATGTATATTTACCACTTTTCTGGCAGAATGATTAAACTTAGCACGATAGCCAGGTGGAGCTGCATGACCTAGCTTAGCATAAATACTGGAAGCGGGGGAAACAGCTAGCTAGCTAGCCTGGCTCTCACCAGAGTTGGAAAGTTCACCTACCAACACTATTCTAAAGCACACTTAATAACAGGGTGTATCTAGTTTGTTTAATCCGTACACAAACAGAAATGTAAATGACAATTTATGGTTTTACAGGGAGTTTACCTTTGATTCTGTCCTTCATGTTGCAGCGAGCTACAGAGCCAGCTGAACGAGTTGTGCAAGATGGCAGGACAACGTTACTGTTAATGCATCACAGAGATACTGGTAAAATGAACACATCATTTATTTAAAGCTGCTATAATCAATATTTTTCTGTTAACAATGGATCAAAATGACTGCGTGTTGGTGAAAGGGGTTGCTCGAATAGACAAACCCATAGCAAATTATCACTTGACTCTACATTTCCTCTCAGCTGTATAGGAGCTTTTCAGCAACCCTCAGGTAATTGGTTTGTTTTACGGACCACAAATTTACAGTGTGATTCATTCTCACCGCTCATCAGACACAGCAGGCAACTGTTTCTGCAAAAAAGCTTTGAGAAACCCACCGTACGCTTCCTGCTCAGCACTAAACGGCAGACAGACAAAGTTAGCGACTAGCTGGTGATCATAGTGGAACATTTAGCAGCTAATGTTAAACAAACAGAAACTTTCCTTGTGAGTGGGTAAAGAGCAAAACAGAGCTAAAAGAAGAGTGAACTCTAGGTCATCTGGACACAAACTCCAAATGAATGCTAATATTGGCCTGGTATGTCCATGTTGTGTTTACAGCTTGTTGCGCTGGCCCCAAGTGGCCAAAAAATCAATTAATGCAGGTTTACTAACACAAACCCTGTGAAGGGTGTATAGATTTCAGCAAACAATGGTAACACATTCATTTTTGCATGGCATTAAAGAGTTAGCATTAGCTAGTTATTGTGTTATCATTTAACTTAAAGTTAATTTAACTTTTTATTTGTGATTTTCCCAACTGTTTATTCTGCTAAAAACAGATCAATCAAAACATGAAGGTATGTCATCTCCATTTTTACTGACCCTCTTTTTACGTTAAGAAATAGGTACAAAATGTATAAATGTGTCAAAAGTCTGTCAGGGTGCAAACACCCATGCAGAATCTTTTTTTCTTTTTCTGCCTTACAGCTTAGAAATTAACCTAGGAAGCAGGGAATTAAATGTTCAAACTTGCAAAGGAGTTTACAGGCTCAAACCTGAATGCACAAATTTAAGCTGACAAGTATACACCTCAGTATCCAGGTACAGCATTTTGAAAGCTTTTACATTCCATATCCCTAGGACTACTTTATCCATCAAGACAACTGCGATAAAAAGGTTGGTGGAACTGTGACTCACTACAAAGTAATGAGAGAAAATAAACTGAATGCCACATGTTGCCTTGGCCCTATTGTCAGTTGTCCATGCACTGAATTGGGTATTCATACTGTATGTTATCACACTTAGGCCCTGATCAGACAAGATGCGTTTTTTGCAGTGAGAGGTGTCTTTTTCAAGTTGTTTTCTATGGGCAGTAGCACACTGGGTCTGGGCGCCTCACGTTTTAGATGCCTGGACCGCCTCACATTTTTGCAGGAGGGCTCTGTACGCCTCGAGTTGAAAAAACCTCAACTCAGAGCAGAAAATCGCCCGACGTCATTTGTGGTTTTTTCCCACTGTCCAATCGGATGAATTGAGAGGCAGGCCTGCTGCGGTGGTGACAACAAAGTTTACAGTTTCTAGAAAACAAACAATCATGGAGGACAAACTAGTGGTGGCTGTTGCTGGATACCCGGAGCTGTATGATTTTTTTGTTTGATTTCTCCTCTTTCTGAGGGTGTCATGTACCCACACGGATCTCCGTTTCCCTGTGTCCAGCGTACTATTTGGGAACAGCCTCTCACCCTCAATCAGAGCCAGAGCAAGTGCCCTTCACTTGTCCACTTTTTATGCAGATGTTTATTCACAAGGTAGCTAACTAACTAGGAAGTTAACTACTTCTAGACAGCCAAAGGTAAAGATCTGTGTTTAGACAGCCAAATCCCGGTTAGGCTAGGGACAGGTGAGTCGGTGGTTGCCTAACAACAATGACAAAAAATGCAGCAAGCTGCTCTTTTTTTAAAAAGTAGGCGAAACATAAAAGGCAGTGCAGTGCGCCTGTCTGATCAGGGCCTTAGGCAACACATGGATACCCAGTGTCGACTGGTATTAACTTTTATAACTCCTGATTTTGCCTTTTATAATATAATTTCCACACTGACACTCACTGACACCCAGTATCAAATATGCAGCATGAGTATCAGCTTGTTTCAACACATCACTGAAGCTACATTCTACTTATACCAAGTGAAACATTCAAACCCAAGATGCGATGTTTTCACGGCTGCACCATTGCATCAAATGGAAATCATTTAGATGTCTTGTGCATTTTTTAATATGAGTCTCCCTCATAATTCTGCCTGACATATTTGGTATCTTTTCAAACTTTGGGATCTCCACTAGAATTTAAAACCAACTGTGCAGGTTTGAATAAAACTTTGAATGAACAATAAACATGGAGCCACTGTTGTAGCTTGGAAAGTTTAAATTCATCCTTGTTCCTGCCTCCGAGGTCAAGATTGTTTTCCTATAGAGAGCTGTTCATGTCTGTTTTGTACTACATCTCATAGGTGACAATAACAATGAAAACTACATTTCATACTGATAATTACATTTGCAGATCTTCTTTGGTTATTACTGTCTTTCTTTAAGACATTAATGCAGCCACAATCCTTCCTAACAGGCATCTACCAAAGTTACATCAGAATCCAGTCAGAAACTGGGCTACGCTGAGTTCAAGGCTGGTCAAGGTAATTTACTGGATAACACTGCCAGCTGCCAGTCGCGTTGATCAGTGACTTTCATGTGAGGGATTTCTGGTGCCCACAGACATTAAAACTTATTGAGGACAGTCGGCTTTTCAGGCTCGTCATTTGAGAGATCTGTTTTAGACTGCTGTCTCTTTTTCAAACTTTAAATGTTTCATTAATTCACATTATGAGATCCTTGTGAGTATTGGTATTCTTTATTCCTAAGAGTAGTGCTGGGAGCAGTTGAAACGACAGGATTAACAACATCAGAAATATATAGCACTAAGTCCAACAGTCCCCTCTGACCAATTTATTGTGTCAAACTCATAGCTGCTCAAGGCTTTTCTAGAAATGTCATGAGCTTATGTAGTGTGATGAGCTTACCTCCATAATGAACTCTCAGTCACACTGTTGAGGTTGAAGTCAAATAGCTTGGTCAGCATCAAAATCACCTGCAGAACAAGACAAGCATTGCAATCAATACACAGGCCTATTGATCAAATGTCTGGTGAGCAAGTTAAACAGTATCAATGCAGGATTGACAGGAAGGAAAACAAAGCAGTCAAACAGAAATCATTTGAGAAAGACCCTTGTATCCACTATGGTAAAAGCATCGTTTGGACTTTGAAAAACCTTTTTTCTACATCGTGTCAGACAAAATCTCAGATGAAGTTTGAGGTCTTCACGGGTCCACATGTTCCTAGCAACTGGGACCCGATCAGGGATGACGTAATTAAAACAACGCCAGTCAAACATCAAACAGTGGACAACCATGTAGAAAATGTAATGGAAATATGACATTTGGTTTGCTTTATGTTAATTTGAGGAATGTTAGTCTCCTCATCAGTCCACACAGATCTAATGTTTTCGTCTGCCACTATTTTTCGTCTCCTCAGTGGAGCAGAAGCTTGAAATAAGCCACATGCTTCATGTAGATCATCATTTATTCACTAAGTCTGTTTCCATTCATCGCATTTTGTTTTTATAAATGCACCAACCTTTCCACGTCAGCCAAGCGTAAAAACATTTTTGCAATATTTAGACTTTTTTTCCAAACTTCCGGCGTTTCCACTCAGGTTGTTCTAATTCGCAAATTGAAAATGCTCATAGAAATAATTGGATGGAAACATGCTTAATATGTGCATAGATCCAAGAGGACTCACTATCAGCTTCGATCTTGTGGTATGTCCTAACCATCACATGAGAAAAATGCGTTTTTGAATGTGAGACAAAGTGTGAACTGTGGAGCACATGACAAATGGCATGTTTTGCTACTCTTTTCCACCGCAGCTCTCCGTATGCTTCTGCCAGTGTTGGTGTTCTTTTTATATTTGTGTCTGTTTGGGTCGACCAAATTTTGGATCACGTCTAATTATCCTCAGATCTATTCTAAGGTCATTTTGAACCTGTGAAGACTTGTAGTTTGAAGGTATGTTGACCAGTAAGCTTAGGTGGCCTTAGCTTAGCTCATGGATGTTTATCATCAAGTAGCTTTTACACAAAGAAAAAATACACCATGTTCAATGCCGAGGGTCTAATACTTTGGTGGTCAGCCTAGCATTAAAAGTATTTCTTAAAGAACATTTAAAAAAATACTCACAAAATCCTTTATTTATCCGATATTTGTACTCTTTACAGCTACTCTGTAAAAATCACATTTGCATTTGGAAAGCAGATCAAATGTGTACCATGATCTCATTATGTTGTTAATAGTCAAATTAGAAACGTTATACTATAATTAGATAATTTATTTTTAAGACAGCCAGTTAAGCTTATTATTTAAAATATTTTGAGAATACGTGCTAATTCAGTGAGCTAAGCTAGCCTAACCTTCAACAAACAAATGTTCAATCTGCGAGACTCCGAGTGAGAAGTCCCAAGTCATATTCTTATCTGGTGTCTCTGTGTTTTAATGTTCCTGTAAACATTAAAAAGCATTTACAGAAATGTATCCACCCTTGTGTGATTCGGAATAATCAGTTTAACCCTCCCATCATATCAAACTGCACTTGACTAGGTTAGCTAGGTGGGTTGTAGTAGCAGAGCTACATTACGAAACCCAAATACTGCCATTCCACTGTGTGTCTTTAAAACCATGAAATTTTGTCTTTTATTAGGTATCTTGGTTAGACTGTGTAAGACGAGGTGTTAGTGTTTTAAAATATCTTTGCCAGAAATAAACTCAATTCATTTCGACGCCAGGGATCTACACCCACACCACACTATGAGCTTCTGAAAACTCCAG
This sequence comes from Macquaria ambigua, assembly GCA_008360985.2. Taxonomy (NCBI): domain Eukaryota; kingdom Metazoa; phylum Chordata; class Actinopteri; order Centrarchiformes; family Percichthyidae; genus Macquaria; species Macquaria ambigua. Next base: position 687,382 of record VMKM01000051.1, read on the forward strand.
CTATATTTTGCCATGAATACTTCCATACATTGCGTTGCTTCATGTGATCCCCTCTAATTGTTTCAAACTCATTACTTAATCATATCAGATTGATTCTGAACACTCCACTGTAAATATTCCTTATTCCACCCTCAAGGTGTACGGGATGAGGGAAAGTGGGTCAGCCAAAGTCTTCAGGGAAAAACAGAGGCAGAAACATCACATTTCGCTCCGAGCATAAAAGAAGTAAAGCAGCACGGAAACTCACAATCTATTTACTTTGTGACTGGAGGTGTATTTGAAATGGATAAAACTCTGAAGAAGCAGAAGAGGTGAGAAATCTTCACAGGGAATGCTGCAGTTTCAGTTTAATATAGTCTTTTTTAACACTGTAGTGTTCTTACTTCTCATGCTCATGAGTTATGTTTCATTTTGATAACACTGTGAAAATCCCCAGGGGTATTTTGTGGTGACTTTGACAGTTATCAGATGACCCCATGTATTGTGGGTAACCCGTGGCACAATGGTCAGGTGATATGGCGTGGGGGCGAAGAGGAGATGCTGCCAATGGAGAAATGTCTATTCACATAATATATTGCTTGTGATGCGCTGGTACATCCTTATCTCCACCTTTTCTATCGGGGAAATGGCTGTATGTACAAGGCGGGCGATGCACGCAGATATTTCCCAGTGCACGGAGTAAAATAAACAACCTGAGTCCATATAATTTATATTTGTTACCTTTAAGTCGTGTGCCATGCTGCACAAGGCCAATATCCAACTGTTTCCCCTTGGCCTGGCTGCCTTTTGATACCTCCACTGCCTGTTATTGAGGCAGCAGCCAAGCTACTGTATGACTTGTGTGACTTTGTGAAACAGTTCCATCAGCATGGGGTTCCTGTGAGTACAAGCTGAACAGATGCACCTTGGGTAGCGAAATTACATTGCGAGGTTGGGGCTCCTGTGATCAAGCTTATTAAGTATGCGCCAACATCTGCAGCCCCCAAAACACTCAAAATGTGCGGTGCACCCGGTCAACCCGTGGCTGGCAGGGTTTTGGAGTGTTGTTGAGGATGTGTTGTGGAAAATAACCACCAGGACAACAACAAGTAGTAAAAAGGCATTGATTAAGAGGGATTCAGGAAGTAGCTGGGCGTTTTCAGCATGGGGAGGATTAGCCTGGGGAATGAATAACCTTAAATGTCCGGACTAGACCTTTGCATGCTAATGACTGACCAAGTCCATTTAGCTGCCCAGCTGGAGGCTGAATTCACACTCGCACCACGCAGCTTCTCTCTTTCTCTGTATTCCCTCACTTTCTTTTTTACCCACTCCCCCTCCTTATTTCTCTCTCATCACATCTCAACACCATTTTTTCCTATGAGTCCAAGTGTGTGTGTGTGTGTGAGAGAGAGAGAGAGAGAGAGGGGTGAAGGTGAGGGTAATGGTACAATTATGTTTTTAGCATCTCTGAGTCACGCTGCTGTGTGTTTGCGTTCCTATGTGTGTGTGGGTCAGTGTATCCGTCTGGATGTAGGTGAAGGTGAGGGAACAGTTATGCTTTTACAACTCTGAGTTGCCGCTTATGGCTTGTGAATATGTTTGCGTGTGTATATTTGTCTGTGTGCACGCTGTGAGAGGTAAGGCTCTGGCTCCAAACTCTGGATAAAGTCCTCTAAAAGGCTGAGGTAAAAGCCGGGTGACTTGGCTTCGTAAGTTGAAGGGCAGCGTGCGTACGGGCCCTTCTGTCTGCCACATATGGAGACTACGTAGGCAGTCATCAGCGAGTGGCCCTGTCAGATGGGCTCCCACTGGAAAGTGCATATGCTCCATCACTGACCATGCCAATTAGGCCTGTGGGCTTCTCCTACTGTAAATACTACAATGAGGCAAGGTTCCCCTCCACCAGGGCCAGCAGAGGCAGAATCTGGACAGACACACACTCACTTCTGACAGTTTGGAGATGTGCAGAGGAGCATGAAGGCATCCGAATGCTCCTCGAAGATGGGATGTAGCTGGTGGCCGTGTGTTACAGTTTGAGAATAGAGATGCCGTGATTAACAGATGCTTTAAAACACTGCAGTTGCAAGCTTAATGCAGTTAGAATGCAGTCTTGCCTTTGCAAAAGACTGTACTGTACCTGTGAGTTACAATGTCAGTGTGTGTTTCTATGGAGGCTGCATTGACTAAAAGACAAGATGGCTTCGCAGATGTATATGCCCCAAACAACAACCAGAATGATATCCACACTAATGAAACAGTGGCTGCCATAGTGTCAAAGACATCTAACTTGGAACAGTAACTTCAGGATCACCAGTCATCCCTGCCTGCTACAGTCAAGATAACAAGAGAAACAAACTGGAACAACATTGTTATCTTTGTGGCAAGTTGCTTAATAAAAAGTTAAAGTTGCAATCCGCAACTTTCACAGAGTACAGCGAAGACGACAGAGCGGCTAGTGTTGGATGTATACAGTACAGTACTCAAAATATAATATAATATATAATTATTTTCTGTACTGTAAAATGTATTGAAACATTAAAATGATGAAAGGTGAGGGGCAGCATAGAAAGTGTGAAAGTGACAATGAACAGGAAGCCACTATATATATAATATATATCATTTAGGATTTTAAAGCTGCACTAATCAATATTTTTTATATTGACATTGGACTTTATGACTGCATGCAATGAAAGGTGTCGCTCGTGGTAAAAAACCTACAGAGAATTATTACTAACTCTGCTGTTCCCCTCAGCTCTACAGGGCATTTTAGCATTGGCTCATTGTTTTGATTTTCAGTCTCCAAACTATGCTACTTGCTCAGCACGGCAGACAAAGTTATTGACTAGGCCTAGCTGGTGAACACAGTGAAGCATTTAGCAAAAAAAAAGCACTCCTGTGTAGTCCTGTGCTTGGACTCCGCTGTTACTTTTAGTTGAGAGATAATTGTTTTAAAATGTGGTCAGTAACATTTCTTTATTATCTTTATTTTTCTATGACATAGGATATTTGATTGTGTGGTGTTGTTTTATGGCTACGTGAGTTGATAAAATATGTCTCGTCTGTTTTGTTAGCACTGTGCATGGTATGGAGGTATTTAGCACACTGTATACAACAGCTATATTGCAGTGCTGTCAACCTATATGTGCAACCTAACAAACCAGATCAACATTTGTCATGTAGCAGACCCTTTTCCCCACACTCCCACAAACAGATGGATATAGTAACAATATATTCATTTAAAAAATATTGTTTTTGAATGCTAACACTAGCAGCTAACCTAGGTGCATATATGCCACTTTACAGCATTTTGCACCATTACAGATGGTTTCCAAAAGGCTGTATTATTATTCCTGTTTCGGTTGCAGTTTCTGTCAGTTCTAAACGCAACTAAATGTGTTCAGTTAGCTGGAGTGCTTGTTTTCTGTTCAGGACTAGAAGAACTTTGAACCAATACAAAATTGTTTTATTACATAATTATGAAGAACTTCTTTAGTGCTGTCCTTTTTGTTGTTTTTTTCTTTTTCAGAACATAATCATACCATCAAAATCTGATTCATCCTTTGTTAAAAAAAAAACACAATTTTGAGCCAGCCAGTTGAGAAGCTGGGAAGAGGAAAGAGGAAAGTAAGAAAAAAAACTTGGATGCATCGCAGGAGGTCGTTTTTTGAAGGTTTAAAAATGTGTAAAAAAAAATGCAGTGATATTAGTCATACAAAGGGAAGCCTCAGCTCTGGGTGGGGATCAGTAACAACTATGTCTGTGCAAAGCTTTAGGTGTTTAAAATATCTCCCCATTATTTCTTTTTAATCAAAAGTATGCCTTTGCTGCTAGCAAACACTGTTATCTCCTGTACTGTTTGGTAATTGTCCTTGGATGGAGGAGAGAAAATATCATCATGGATCAAAATACCCAAACACGCATATACAAACAACAATTACCATTTCCTGGGGCACAAGAAGGCAGAATAAACAAATATGAAATGCAGAGTATTAGCACGCATTCGGAAGCTCCCAAACAGGGAAATGTGCTGGGTTCATGTTCTGCAGGGCATTATGAACTATTTGTTTTTCTCACATCTCATTTTTGTAATCACGTGAGACCAGATTTCTCCAGGGGACAGATCTTTTTGCACTGTTTCATTACTTGGGGAAAAAAAGAAGAAAATGATCCAAGCACAGAAGGTGATGCATATTGAGAGGAAGTTTCTTGCCACACAGATGCATTTAATGAAACTGTTTTGCAGTTTATTTTTAATCAGTAAATTCATTCTGTAATAAAGGCTCAGAGAGGGAACACACTGCAATACACACATATAATGATGTAAACAAGTTTTACCTGCCTCACATTTCCAAATACCTCAAACTGTCAGGCTCATGGGGGATCATTGAGCCAGGACCGCTCCTCTCTGTGGATTAGGCTGTCACATCTTCCTTTGGAAGATTCACCACTTGTGCCTATTGCTAATATAAAAGTGAAACATACCTGGGAAACAGGGTTTTCAGGTGCTTGTCACATATCTAAAAATAATGTGTTTTCATCTGCATCAAAATTGATCAACACCTGTCAAGACATGCGTGTCCCAGGGAGGTTATATATGTCGTTGCATACCAATGTTTAGCAATCTGTTTATTAGACAGCAAATAATCAGTCTTCTGTGGCCTCATTTAGCCTGATTTCTCTCAGTCTTCATTAGAATGCACAGAAGCTGTAGAAAAGCATCATTTAAACATGCACCCGCAATGTGGAATGTGTTATGTTATGCCATCAAATGATTCAAATCTAATTTCTTGAGATAACAGAAACCATATACATTTTCTATTTTCGATTCCATTGGAGCAGATTATTTTTGGACGTGTGATGTTTGCAGAGATGCTCATAGAATACTGAGAATGTCTGGAGCTTGTGCGACTACCTGCCATTTCATGTGCTGCTTGTTTGATCCACGCAGACCTGTCACCTATGTTTGGTTTGTTTCTTGTGATGATGATGTGGCCTTAAGATTCACAGCAAGTGTTTTCCTTGATCTTTAGCCACTTGCTGCTCCTAATTGGTTGTTAACCCACTTTGCATTTTCTTCTACAGTGTCTTGGCTGGATTCAGTGTATGAAAATTATTGCGATTAAGTAGCAGATCTTTCAAGTGTAGAGCTGCTAATGCATTTCAAGACATGAAAGGCTTAAGGAAGACATTAAGGGGATACTTACTGGTAATAAGCATTACAAGTATGCAGAGAAATGATTAAATGTACATAATGATTACGTATCATTAGTTTTTTTGTGATGTGACATTATGATAGAGCTACAAGCCCTCCTCTTCATTTTGCATTTTGCTATGAATTATGTACATGAGAATGACTGTTGAAATGTATGAACATGTACATGCATAAGTCCTTGTGAAATGTGTCTGTGTATAAGAGGCTCACATATACATTCAACTCTCACATGCATGCATTTTCAATCACGTGTATTCTACTTTCAAACACAAACACATATTTTCACTTCCATATGTATGTATACTTTCCTTTCACACACATGCACAGTATTTTTACGTTTGCATATCACTCTTTTCTCATATACATGCAGTATATCTTCATTCACACACATTTATACATATACACTATACTCCCACATGCATATATTTTTACCTCTTACATATATAATCCCTCTACTCACAAACCTATGTTGATGCCCTCACATATGTACGTATACATATAAATGTTTTTTTTCCCTCTTTTTACATACTTTCACTGGCACAGGAAGTTCCTCCTTGACCACGGAAACCTCTCCCAAACCAGGAAATACTAACAAGTCTTCCAACATAAACGTCAGAATAGTTCGTTTTTCAAATGACCGAAACGACATATGTAGATCTACTGGCCCTTTGTCGTCATGGTAACAATAATAAAGACGTGGTTAACGTTGTGAAAAGGTCGCAGTTTGGTTAGGTTTAGGCACCAAAACTAGGAAAAAGATCATGGTTTGGGTTAAAATAACTACGTTAGTAAGTTAAGTTGAGTTACGTACGTAAGTTAAGTTACAAGGTTGACTTTTGGTTTCACACAGGACACAAACAGTCTCCTGGGTGAAAGACCTGTGTTGTTGGACCCATCTATCCACCCCAATCTCCTGCCTACGTGGACTTTGACGCTCTTTACACTACCTGTCTTCCTCTTTTGCTCCCATCATAATTATTACGGCGGTCGCCGCCTAAATAAACGTAAATATGGGTTGTAACAAGCTGCTGCAAAGACAACCTATGCAGCAGGGGGCAGTCTCGGAAACACAATTGCTTTGCTTGTTTAACTTATGTTACACTGCTGTGGACTAGCCTTTCTCTACAGTGATGCTTTTAAGGGTAATCCTGCACTGAGGTCCTTATATGGATGTCTTCATTTATTGCTGTCTGCTTATGAAAGCAGACTAAGAACCATGCCTGAGAACAGTTATGTCCTATTGCCTCCATCTGTCTTGACATCAAGGCAGACATTGATACAGTATTTCAGAATCCTATTTAAAAAATCCTTTCAAATCATTTTAACACTCCAGTTGCTTGCTGTAATACTTGTGTTTCGTCTCCTCCTTCCATGCTATGCGGTAACTGGACAAGAACCTGCACCAGCTTCTTAGCCAGTTAGGTAAATGACCTGTCTTCTGTGTCCACCATCATCACATCTCTCATATATGCATTTGTACACTCTCTTAGATACATATGCTGTATGTATGTGAGAGGCCCAGAATAAAATATGGCTAGTACGGCCTCTCATCTATGTGTGTACTTGCCTGTGAAAAACTTTCACAGCTTTAAAGGACTGATGTGCCTGGATAGAATGTATATGTTGGTAATAAATCACTGTTTAGCACTTTGTCATAAGGGGGAGATAACATTTGACACAATTATTGAAAAGAAATTCATGGACACTTGTCTTGCTGATAACAGACACAACATCACTCCAAGTGTGTTTTGTGCTCCTGCACTGAATGAATAGCTAAACAACAACCTTATTTAACTTCAAAACTGGGTGACTCACCTAGCAAAAGTAAATCATGTTTGAAAGAAATATCACCTCCCTATTCTGATCATTTGAACAAAAAGTCTGAATATATGAATTTTAATCACATGTATCAATTTTGCTGTTACCCAAGGATGTTTTTCACATGCGGTGAGAAATAAAAAGCATGGATCCATGTGCCACTTCTGTGAAGTTTGTGAGAACTGCTGAAGGCACTGCCTCGCCCCAGAGACAGAGATGTATTCGTCTCCAAGCCGTGTTATAAAGTAGAATCAGGAGTTTTAATGTAATGAAGAGAGAGTACATGCTGTGGAGAGGCTGCTGGAACCTGGAAAATAAATTCAGAAAAATCAGGGAGATCTCTGGCATGCCATCATTTTAGCTTACTTTGAAATCTGTTATCATATATGTACAGTAGATGGGCAGTGATGAATTGAACCAGAGGAATCTTGCTGCCAGTGTAGATTAATTATTCACATTGGCTTTGTTAGGAGCATCAATGGTTGGCTAATTGTTAAATAGGCCTATAACGAAATTTAAAATAACATCATCCCAAGCCAAGACGCTGTGGTAAAAAGAATTTGTCAACTTTCTCAAAGAGAATTAAACCTCATTGATTTTGATTAATTTCATCCAGTCCGGACGCTTCAGGGCTGGGTAGCTGTTGCCCAAGGCGATGCTAGATTAAAAGAAGTCCCCTTAGGACCTGCCTGGAGAGCAAACCGATGGTGGTAACTAACAAGCTCTTATGTTTCCTCCCATCCCTCACTTTGTTCCCATTATTCTGAATTACAAATTCCCTATTCTCATCATTTGCATTTGAGGAAAGGTGATTAGACAAGGCTGTGATGAAAATAAGGAGCGCTTCTTCAGAGCGTCTCCTCTTACCTCTCCTACAGCTTAATCAACACAGACAACAATGCAGAACCGACACTGACCCTCTTTTGTTATTTGCCTACTCATCCTTCTGTATCATCATAGCTCTGTGTAAATTGCTCTCGCAAATGCCAGCATTATACATGTAATTCATTTGAGTCGGATATCTGCGTTAAGAGAGACTGACAGTGTTTAAAGTGAAGATAGAAAATTAGATAGACGATAACACAAAAGACGAACAGGCTTTTCAAAGAGGAAAGTGGACCCGTCTGTTAAGGCGAAGACATTGTACAGAAACGTAAGTTGTGATCATGCTGGTCGTCACCTTGTCTCAACGCCACGGTAATGAGATGATCAAGCACCGTCCCCCAGGAGCCTGGGAGAAGCCTTTTTTCTACATGTACGCAGACAGCTGTATCACTGAAAGTTGTTAGGAGCATTGAATCGGACGACATATGCTAATCTATGGATCACCTAATGTACGTGCTGCAGCTGTTGGTTTTAAATACACCAAGAGATACACCTTTTAGTCAGGAAGGTCAAAACCAAATTGTCAGACTATACTTGAATTACCGGTGGATGAGTTACCATTGGCATTTGATCCATCTCCTCATGATACCAGTCCTGACCAAGAATTCAACCCAGCCCACACAGGAAGTCATTCAAGGCCAGGCTGTCGAGCCAGCAGCGGCCTTGGCTGCAGTGTGCATGTACAAGCTGAGGCAGAAGGCATGCTGGCTCCCCTATTAGAGGAATAAATCCAAGGACAAATGAGCAAGCTTGGCAGGACTGAAAGTGAAAGGAAAGCAGGCGAATCAGAGGAATTGTGTCGTTTCTCTCTTTAAGTATCATCTGTAGAAGCTCAGTGGCTTCTAACCACCGAATCCATTTGCAGACAGTGCAGTCAGAACCATTGATCTGAATAGGTGTCATTACCTGCAGGTTAATGTAGACAACATGAGTAAACATGATCAATATCTATCTCCTGTGGCCTGTCAGCATGGTGTAAATGACCTGGGGCCGTCAATGTGAACCTCAGTTCAATACAACTGATGGGCTTCTCGCACTGCTGGGATTATATATAGGATATCATACTGGTCTTTAGCTCCCAAGGTGGTCTTTAAAGTTATAATCCTTAAGATATTAATTATCAAATCCTATTTTTGATATTATGTATGGCTTGCAATTTCCAGCAATAGCAATTCAATGGACAGTATTTCCATTCTGTAGTTACCTTTCTTCAAATTGCATTACCATGCACTGACAAGAAATGATGTACGCTTGTTCTGGGTGTAATGTGGAAGACAAAAGCCAGTACATGTGTGCATTTCATGTAAAGTGGAAGATAATGTTCGATCATGGGTACATACATTTTTGTTCGTTTATTGTGACGAAGATGTGACTGATGTGATGTGGCGAAGACGTAATGAAGACGTGACAAAGGTGTGAAAAGGCGTCGTGACTTATACCCTCAGCCCAGGATTTCTTTGAGCGTGCACTAAAAGATAAACGAGGTCCTCATCTCCTGCTGCATTACTGACATTACTGAGATACATTTAATTTGGAATGGAACTATGGGGCCTGTACTATCAAAGTGCACTAGTTACCACCAGTAATCACAGGTATTGCCAAAAAAAAAAAAACTGTCTCAGCTAATCATTCCAAAGAAATTTCAGGATCAATTAGCCTACTCAGAAATACCATCAACTTGCCTGTGAGTGGTACCATACATGTTCCAGGACAGTCTTTATAAAAGATACACTTTTACACAATTTCAAGCAATTTGAAATGGTTTGGATTTTTTGCCTGTACTGTATGTTCACAGGTTTTGATCACACAGCAAATATCTGTATTTCAGTTGGTAGAGGAGAGTGTCAGTGTTCCTGGGCTGTAAGAACCACGTTCATGGGACAATCTTTGCCTTAGAACTGTCAAAAAATCAACAACATAGCTATTATTCATGGCTTTGTCATTCCTGTTATTTTTCTTTTTCATACTTCCATTTGGGAAAAGAATACATGTTCTGAGTTTTAACACTATAGTTCTAATCATGCTATGTATAATTTCTGCATGTTCAGATTCGACTAAATTATGATTCTAATAAGAACGTCAAAAATTACGTTCATTAAGTTTGAAAGGTTAAGCTTATAATTGTGCACCCACTCTTAATGCTGACCTCCAGGTATGTGCAGCTTTGTATTTGTCATGGGGTCAAAAAACATAGTGTATTTAGTTAACAATGGGCTGGGAACAGACAAACTTCTATTAAAAAATAACTCAAAGGAAATGAAATGCGATGGTGTGTATCTGGAGGCCTGATAGCTGAGAAGAGAGAGTGATTGATTGTTGACCTGCTTCTGCCAACCGCTTTATAGTTTTTAATGGTATTCCTAACACCACCCAATTACTTACTGTGGTATCATTTGAGCTTGCACCGACGAGTGGATGCCATTGGAAATTTCAAACTGGACCTGCTCCAAGTTAATGCATAAATTAATAAGGGGCTGACTGGGAGGGGAATGTGGAGTCTATTGCAGAGCGTAGGGCGCAGGAGCAAACTCTAAATACAGCTCCGCCATAGAAAACAATAAACTGCAGAGTTATTGGTAAACCATAACTTTCCACTCTGTTATCTGCAAGTATATTTATTGCTTACTGTGACTTCCTATAGCCACAAAACAAAGGCTCAGCTCACTGCTGCTCACTAGAAAAGAGTATAGTGATCCAGTAGGATTCTCTGGGGTCACCTAAAAGCAGCAGAGGGAAGGAGTCCTCAGGGAAGCTACATGCAGATTATGGAGAGAGGAATTACCAACTGACAGGTGTATAGGGAGCTTTACATTTTTATCACTAATGACGTGTTGACCAAGTCTAAGATCCATAATGCAACTTGGAAGCCGGCCTTGTACCAAAGATTTCATTTTTACTAACAAAGCGGAGGGATGAATAGATGAGTTTAGACCTGACCATTTTCCACAATAGCTGAATCTGTTATAGACTCGTCAGTTAAATGACTGGAAGCTCTGAATAAGACAATGTGCTTTTGTCTGACTAATGCATTGGATTCTTACGAATAGAGTCGGTTTCGATACAGACTTGATGAAATGAAACGTATCCCGACCACGATCAAATCAGAAAGTGAATCTGTGAAAGGTCATTGTCTGGTTTGTCAAATAGTTATGAGCAGATTGATTTGTGGGCTTTGACAATCCCCGGTAAATCTGCACATTTGTGCTGAGCAAATGACATTTTCAAATGTTCTCCGTGGTTGGAGAAATACGAAAGGAGGGGCTTTATTGTACTTCCGCTTCGGTGTATTCAGTGAAATGTAATTACTGTTGTGTATCCAGGAGATATTGTGATTAGCAAAGGACGAACGAGCACCTAAAGGAGCAAGGGCTGGCTCAACGTTACAATTCTTTCCCTTCTCTCACCAAATTTGCCTTATCAGCACTTACATTTAATTTGCCTGATCAATTTCACTGTCTGCATATTTACCTTTTATAATTAAAAATTGGCTCACCGCTGGAGGAGGTAATTGTTAGTCATGCGTGAGACTACAGAGCAAACAAGGACTTGTGTAAAGCAGTCAAATTTCAGAATTCATTTTCTGATGGCTTCATAGTGTCACTAAGACTGTCTGCAGGAATGTCCTCAATTCCCTAAGAAATGGCACTTAAGTTCAAAACTGTCACAAACCCAACAAGGTACACAGACCGCATCACACAGCAAACATAGATAATGTCCTACACAGAAATGTCAAAGAAGGGTCTGAGCGTGAACATTTCTTGCAATTACTTCACTACAAAGTACACCATTCCTGGACCGCTGATCAATCCTAAATCCTGTCCCTGCCTCACCCATCAAGCCTGTTTCCAGACATCTGTATTGCCAACATCCCAGAGTTTTTTTCAGTGATTCAAATAGGTCTGGTGTTGTGCTCATTGATGGCTGGAAAAAAGACAAAGCCAATCAGAGCTTTGTTGGCGGGATTAAGAATGGCTACATCATCATCCTGTGCCAGACCTTGAAAGATGCCCATAAAAATGCATCAGTCACTCTTGATTGTTTGAAATAACAACCCCCAAGAGAAACTGACTAACAAGAACACAATGCCAGACTGAATACTGACGTCAAAATAAAATGCCAGTTCAGTCTTATTATAATGCTATCACCCAGCTATGTCCATGTTACAAAGTTATACTCCACCCAAACTTTTTAGTTTGAAACTAGTAGTTTGAATTCCAGTCAGTTACAATGGTATTCACGTAAAAGAAATACAAATTAAATTGTCCATAGATACCTTAATGTACCTGGGTAACATGTAATATTGACTCACAGTAGCCTGTTAGTATGGATGGGGAGTTCAGTCTGTTTGAACAGCCTGAAATAAATGTAATAAAATTTCAAGAGTTGTTTGACAGTGCAGTAGACCTAAACATCATTTAAACACATACTGTCTGTTAAGTAATTACATCTGATTGATATATTATCACCTTATAGTATATATTGCTATCATGTAAGCAAACAATTACTTATTTACACATCCAACAGACACAATACATTAGGGGTCTTGTTTTTGGCCACCTGAATCTAAGTCCAATATTCACTCTCCTTCTAGGTCTGTTCGCCAACTAAGGGAAATATCTGGCTCTTTAGGAGCTAAATGTTTACTATGTTCACCTAGTTTCTAACATTGTCTGCAGGTTGGTGCTGGGCAGGTAGCATAGTGGATTTTCTCATTGAAAACAGCTGCCTGCTGCAGCCGGAAACAAGGTTGATGACACAATGAAACGGAACCAAAACAGTAAAGTTGCAGGCTGTAAAACCAAAACAATGAGCTAAGAGATGCTAAAACGCTCTGTAGCGTTGAGAGGAACTGCAGAGTGACGTGATAATTCTTTGTGGGTTCGTCACTACGAGCATCACCTTTCACATTACAGATAGATAGATAGATAGATAGATAGATAGATAGATAGATAGATAGATAGATAGATAGATAGATAGATAGATAGATAGATAGATAGATAGATAGAGATGGGTGGGTAGGTGGGTGGGTGAATGGATGGATGGATGGATGGATAGAGATTGGCTTTTCAGTTAATGGTTAATGGTAGTCAAAAACATACCCAGCAGAAGCGATGGATGGATTGATGACCAGCGCAGATGACCATGATATACAGTAAGGCTGCTACTGCGACACCGATTTGCTCAAACATATCTAAGTTAATCAGGAGAAAGAGCATACAAAGCAACAAAGAAGCCTCTGTGAGACTGATTTCACTAATGGTTGAGTTTTCAGATAGGATGATTTGTGTTGGATTGCTATATTATTATTATTATTATTATTATTACGCAGGAGTTCAGTGCAGGGACAATGTTAACTGGTGATATTATCAATCGGCCTGTACTGTCAATTGTTTCCTTTGCTGAGAGTGCCTGAGAGCCTGCTGCCTCAGAGTGATGACACTGAATGCCACATGTATTTATTTTTTCCTTAGTTTTTGCTGTCATGTGATTTGCTGAGAATGACGGACCTGGAGTGTCAGACAATTGTTAAAAATACAAAATGAAATGGGTAAATCGAATTGAAAACAACACGGTGCAGCTACAGTCACTCAGAACTGTAGACCGTCAGCCTGGGAGGAAAACGCAGCAATTAGCTGCATAAGTGACTTAAGTAAATGACAGATACAATATGTTCACAAGCAAGGGACATGGTAAGTGCTTAGAAAAAAAGAAAACATGCTAGCAGGGCCTCCTTCAGCACGTCATAATATCACAGCTACCCTTCCTGAGTTGATTTTATGTTTCAACTAATAAATGGTATCAACACTTAATCATGCTCTGTAGGGAAGCAGAAAAATAAAGACCTGTATACTCTGTTCTGTCAGGAGGTAGTGATCCAGTTACTCAGAGCTACCAGAGCTTCTTAATGATCAACAAGTCCAGAGCTCTGAGGAAATGCCAGGTACAAAACAAACACTCTTAATTATGGAAGTGCAATTGACTAACTCCTGAAACTGAAGACACCTGGCTGTTTGTAACTGTTTTGTATGTATTATGAAGCAGTTTATGTGTCTAGTAATAAAACTAAAAAATATGTTACTGGCATAAGCAGAGAAAATATTTCAACAAAACGTACAGTAGCTATAGCCTACATGGTCTGTTATTAATGTGTGGAGATTGGCCTGGGCTGACGTTAGAATGCCAGCCTGAATTATGATCCCAGTCCGCCCCTGGTAGCAAGAGTAACTTAACGTGGACGTGGCTCAGGATCAGTAATTTAGCTAAATAAAAAAGGACATTCTGTACATTCATGCATTCATGGAACGCATACAAATATTTGTATTTGAATCATGTCTTCAGAGCTGAACCCTCTTTCAGAAAAACCAACATGAAATTGATCACACATTAAATACAAGAATAAAATCATACAAATATCATTGAGGTGACTGGAGACCAATCATCAAAAGTAGGAAGGAAAGATAAAAAATGGTCAAATGGGGAATAGGGTTAAATAATTATATTATGATAGACATTAGATCAAGATAGGGATGCCACGGTGAGGAAATGTTCCCACCGGTTAATAAACTCGTGACAACACCGATGTTACCGATTACACCAGCCATTTTACAAGAAAAGATATTCATTGATGACGCTCAATATCTGTAGAGTGCTTACTTTGATCTTTAACGTTAGATCATTCAGTTTAAATTCAAAGAGGTCCAGTTAGAGAAAATGTCCTCAAGCAAAGGTCTGGAACATCATAATGTGTGGGTATGTTTGCTCAAAAAAAGCTCTGTGTTTTGCAGACACTTTCAGTTTAGAATTGTAGCGTCCGTCGTCCGACCAAGTATTGATAACACGCTTAGTATTTTACAAATTAGAGGTTTTTCTATTTGATGGACGTGGGCGCTGATACACAAAAAAGAACTAAATGGGTTTTATTTCTATTTTTAAAAAAGCAAAATGACGGTGGGGGCCGTGGGCAAGCAATGCAATCGTGTATGATAGAACACCGCGTAACGCCGACTGCCGCAGCAAGCCTAGATCAGGCAGAAATTATGAATAGATCTTCAATAGACATAATCAGTTTTTATTACATCCCAATGCAAGCTGTAGCCATCATGTTCAAAACAGATGAAAGCAGAACGTGTTCTGCTACTGGATTAGTGTGGATAGCACAAACACATGGACAGTCCATCTCTCAACGGTGCAAAAAATGGATCTACAGCAGATGGTACAGTGTAAACGTTGTTCTTAAAGTAACACTTAATCTGGCCATGATAGGATGGACTTTGCATATATAGGGTGAGAAAAATGTGCCTTGGTGAAAGAGTTTTGTCATATGTTAAAAATAAATATGCATAGAAATCTCAATGGAACACCAGTCACAAGGTTTGTCAGAATTAATCTAATATGTATTTAACAGATGTCTTACTCTGCGTGATGATTAAGAAAAATAATACAAAATGTAATGAATTTGCACAAACGAATGCTGGATCTCAAGATAGTAATGATAAAGAATTATGATACAGTGAGTTACTTAAGAAAAGTATATTCCCTTTTCATTTTATATACAATAACTTTCATGTCACACCATATGACCATTTTAGGCACTAATACAACAAATTGGTGACTAAATTTAGAATCCAATACAAAATCTAAAAGACCACACACATAATTTTGGAAATCTAAGAGTCAGTACAACAATACTCAATCATTTTCATGTCTATAGATTTATATGTCAACCATTCCTTTACACTTTTATTTTTTGTGTGGGTCAGTGCAGTAGACCGTGCTCATCTGGTCTGAGGGTTGAACATGTCAGAGCTTCCCTGGATAGTGAGCAGTAGCTTGGGGATTTGTGGAGTGTAGGTGGTGAAAGACGGAGAGGAAGTCTGTAGTTTTTTCTTTCTGTCTTTGTGTTCACAATCTGCCACGTCCATTCTCTGCTCCGCAATCTGGAGTCAATCTTCACAGTGTGTTGCACCCCGTTCTCCCTCTATCCAATTTCGTTTAAGGTAGCATCTCTCGTAGTTGTTTGAGCAGGTTTCTTTCAACTGTCTTCCACCACTCTATCCAATCATCCCCATCTCTATAAGCAGGGACTCAATGGCAGGACAGGCCCACTTTTTACACTGATGCTTGGAATTAGGCAGACTTCTGTGAGCTGGAGGCAAGAGCTAACTGGACCAAGCACAGACCATCAACATAGCACAGTATGATTGTTCTAAGGACCTCTAGCACTAGTCTCTATGGTGGCTACATTTGATGGGGCCAAATGAGATGCCTCAATATATGTGTCTTGTAATGCTTGCTTTTTCAACAGTGGCTCAGGGTTATTTGGACTTTTGTTTCACAGCTCTACAGAGATTTTCTTTTAGCTCATTATTTTGGTTTTCTTGACGACAAATTTCACTTTGAACAGTGTTTGCTAGCTTGCATTCTTCTTCTTGCTTATCTTTGCTGCCACAGAATTAGTGGAATCAACCTCAGCAGCCAGCTGTTTTCAGTGAAAAAGCTCTGATAAATCCACTGAAAGCTACCTACCCAGCAGGAAACAAAACAACACAGGAGGCCGCTGTTCGTGTCCTGTGCGAAACCAACAGTCAATGTTGACTTATTTTAACTTACGTACGTAACTTAACTTACGTAACTAACGTAGTTATTTTAACCCAAACCATGATCTTTTCCTAAACCTAACCAAGTACTTTTGGTTCCATAAACCAAACTGAAACCATTTCACAACATTAACCATGTGTTTATTATTGTTACCATGACGATGAGGGTCCGGTATGCCTATATATGTCGTTTTGGGAGAGCTTCACAAACGATCTATTCTGTCGTTTATGTTGGAGGATTTGTTGAGTCAGTGGAGACTAAAACAGAGCTAAAACGAGAGTGAATGTTGGATTAGTCAGGTGGCCAGTAACACAGCTAAATTAAGGCTAATGTTGCTCCATAAATACAGTAAACAAGAGTTTGCAAACACGTTAGCCATAACAACTTTACAATGTGATAATATGTTGGAATGTTGTGTTTACAGCTTATTCTGCTGCCCCCGTGTGGCCAAAATCAATAAATGTTCCTTTAAAGGTTTTGTGTTTCTGACCAAAACACAATGTGTGTATCCTTGAGGCCTAACATGTTGAATGCATTTCCTTCTTCATAAACAAGCAAAGATGATTTTTAAAACACACATCGTTTACATCAGTGTTTGCTAGCTTGCAGTCATCTTCTTGCTTACCTTTGCTGCCACACAATCAGTGGAATAGTGTAAAACCTTCGACAGATATGTGTATCGCATTGCCACATGCTCGTGTGTGCGTCCTAGTGCGTTTGCATGACATACAAACAAACTGGGGACCCACTCATTAAAACATTGGTTCATATTGCTAAAACTCCACAGGGGGCCTTTAACTTGTGCAATAACATCAATAAACGAGATGGGAAGCAACCTCATGGTTAAGTTGAGGTTTTACCTGTATGATGGAGTGACGCCTGTGAGATAGTTCAGGCAGTCAACTCGAGCTGCACTGCTATACACACGTGACATGCCTCACTCTGCACAACCATCTACCAAACACACCCTCCTAATTTGGCGGCCTATTTAAGCTACAAAAATTTCCCATCTCTCCCTCTGCCTGTCAACGCCACTGCTGCCCTGCATCAGTATTGCTGCCTGTTCTCTCAGCCCCACCACCACCCCAGCATCCACCTGCAGGCTCCGGCTGGTGGGTTTAAGATATTTGCTCGTCACTCCCCAATATCTCTATGTAAACATATCTGTAGGGAGTGATGAGGTCGGAGCATAGATGCCAAACTCACTATGTTCTGCTGCTATAACAAACATTTCAAACGTGAGTTGTCTGACTGAAATACAGTTAGGTTGAGATACGATTATTTTACTGACTTCAATATAGCCACCTGAAAAATATAAATTACAAATTCAAATGGTCAAATAAAAGCAGTAGGTCCAAATAATATAGAACAATTCAAACAGCAAAAGAATAAAACTATTATAATATTGTATTATTTTCAAGTATGCAACATAACCAAGACTTTCCTACAAATACTGAATTAAGATCATGTGAGGTTGGTATTATTACTAAAAATAAACTTAATTTATTTGTTTTTATTTATAACACAATTTCAAAGCATGCAATGAAAAAATTATGTCATTATAATAGATTATAAAATATTAAAGAACAGGAGGAGAACAAATGAATGTAAACTACGCATTCATCATTCATCATTCATCATTCATGAAGATAAATATTCTCATTTTACTGCTTGGTTTAAATGTGTTTGTAACAGCATAAGATTGTTTATAATAACCTTTTATAAATTGGATACAGGATCAAAAACACGTGCCACCCGGCCACAAACAATCTGTGAGAGGAAGATAATGAGCCAAATTAGTCCAATTAGGTTAATTATTGAGACTAATTATCCGAATTAAATGATGTCATTGAAAAGGTTTCGCTAGACTGCAGAAAATTAGTAAATCTACATCTCAAGCTGTTGAACACTCTTGCAACTTTCCCAAACATGATCTAATCGTTCCAGTAATAAAGGCAGAATTAATGAGAGGATTTTCATGCTGTCTGGCTAACAAACACTCTTTTTAATTTGAAAATAACATGTAAGGAGCAATTAGCAAGCGATAACAAGAGAGAGGACTGTTGGAGTCTTATTACATTGTGTCTCTATTATTGCTAAGCTGCCCTCAGTGTCCATGAAAGAGACAGATAATGTTAGAAAGTGGAGGAATGAGGTGCTTTACCTTCACAGAAACCTTCAGTTAGCTTATTTATTACAACCAACACCATCTGCTGATTATGGCGGCTGTACTGAATAACAATTTCAACATTGCAGGTGTTCTAAATTATTAACTATAACAATGATATTTGTGTGGAAACAAGATGACAACATAGTGATAGAGTTGAAAGAAATATCCAGCAGTTAGCACATCTGCAGCTTTGTTCAAATTCATAAAAAAAAATGTATTTATGTCTTTTTTTTTCAGGCAGCTGTTTCCTTTAACAGAAGGAGAGCGAATAACGTATTCAACATCAGGCACCGTGAAAGCCCTTCAGCACATTATACCTTCATGCAAGGTCTATTTATTGCAACAAAATGTCATTCCTCTTCTCATTGTTCCTCCTTAACCCTTAGTGTCTTTCTCTGCTTCCACAGCACATTTCTAAATATGTGTTAAATCCATTGGCTGCGCTTTGTGCAGCGGCAGACGCTCTCCTCTCAGTATGCTGAAGTCTGGCGGTCTGACAGTGGAGTTGTTTCACTGCATAGATCTCATTACTTAAAATCCTCAGCTCTGAAACAGAAGGTCAGGGATCAGCAAATCCTCACTTCTGGCCAGGCTTATGATTCCATTCTGATGCAATTTTCCCTCTCCAATTCCCTGATTATCACACTCCTGCCCACCAATTTGATATCTCATCTGTCTAAGTTCAGACACATTCACTCTGCTTCAATTTTCACCAAGCGCTGGCACTGTCAAAGCATTCCACGGGCTGCTTTTCCACAACAATTTATAGCTTGCTTTTCTTTTTTTGGCATGCACTCGCTGACACACTCTGAACAAGCACTGTACATCAGAAAAGCTGACCCATTAAGCATTTTTGTTTGTTTGTTTCATGAAAAATACTGTTACCACCAACACCTTGGCCAAAAAATATTTGGAACTCAAACGTTAACTCCACAAGAAATTGCTAAATTCTCTTCTCCTGAGTTTGTCATGTGTGTAATTGTTTTCCACTTTGAATATATTTCAATTCTTCAAAACAATAATGCATTTAATTACTGTAATAAAGACATGAGCCATGAGTCAACAGTCATACAGAGGCAAAGAAGATACTTTTAATTTGCTCTGTAAATTAGAAATTAGTAGATTAAGTTATTTCATACAGAAATTAAATACTGAATTGATGGTGTATTGTGTGATCATAACTGCTATGCTTTATTAACCCTTTACTGATCCCACCCAGTAAAAAAGCAGTGGAATTTTTTTGTGCATGTGTTGGTTTTTTTTTGCATTCCTTAGTTCCTTTGGGCACTAACAATGGAAAGCCATTTCAACTGACCAATAGTTGTTGTTTTTTTTGTTGTTTTTTCTGACCAATAGTTGTTTTTGAGTCTCTACCAAACATTTTTAAAGATGAATAAATAAATAAAAAAATTAAGTAATGGTCAAATAATAATAATAATAAACTGTTATATAATATTCAGTGCAATATTTGTAGTTGAGCTGCTCATCTGTGTTTCTGTGCAACAGCAAAACTGTTTTTTTCTGGGTAATGGCTCCTCTTTTTTCTACAAACCATTATGGCTTGAACTCAAGCAGCTGTTATTATGCTTAAATTTGCTTTGCTGAAACATTTTCAAATCCCTCTGGACCCCTATCACCCATACCTCACCTCACCTCAATCAGAACCAAACCCTGCTGTTGGCGCAAGAGTCAAGAAATCACCAAAATCTGTAGGATTCATCTTTCACGAATTTCATGGCAATCCATCCAATAGTTGTCGAGATATCTCAGTCTGGACTAAACTGGTGGACCAACTGACCAACATTGCCGGATAGAGCTATGCTGCTAGCAAGGCCAAAAATATGATTACATGTGAAAACCCCACCATAAACAGGCCAAGAGGGATTTTTCTGCAGCTAACATCATGGAAAGAAGCCACCTGAAAAGGTCTGGTTCTAAAAAACACAGTGCTAGCGATGGCTCAATCAGGTTGTTAAGTAGAAATCATTTTTCAGCAAGATATTAGAAGTTAATATATGCTCTACCAGACATAGGGAAGAACATTAAAGGGTTAAAAAGGTCCAGTGGATGTTTCCAGCTCCACAAGCAATGTAGCCGTCAATTTTATCCAAATGAAGTGGATTATTCTCTGTGCACAGGCAAACGATAAACAAGCACACATGGTATCCCCACCAAAACCAATGCAAATTCTGGAAGGCTTTCCAACAATTCCATAATGTTATCACAAAATAGCATCAGATGACACATAATTAGGTATCTCAGAGGTAAGAAAAATGTCCCAGCAGCTAGACAAACAGGTGGCCAATCTGATTACGAATATGTCAAGGTGGAGGAAATCTGCATCAGCTTTGAGCCATTCTTGGAGGCACTGCAGATGTGATTTATAGTGGACAAAATGAGGAGTGTTCACATGCTACAAATGAATCCACTGATCCAGCATCAATAAGACGCTCGGTAGGTAAGTACCAGGACAGAATGTAATTTTGGGGGCAGCTTATAGCATCTGGAAGTTAAGGTTTAAAGTTGTTCACACTGTATTTGGACACTTTTTGCCGTTCCTGCTTCCACTCTGTCTGAGCCAGGAAAAACCCAAAGTAGCAGAGAATTGAAGTGATGAATAAAAAGCAGCAAAAAAAGGGTTAAGACATACTTTGATACTTAAATTTAAGGGTTACATCTCCCAAACATATACAAGTTTAAGCTGCAGTTTATCATCAATGCATACTAAGAATTGCAGCATGCATAAATGCAACTTTAATGCTGCCTATTGCCTATTATTCGACAACCTGATTCCCTTTGATGCAGCCTTTCGTAGGGGCCTTTAAAAGGAGCTGCTTAGTGAGAGCCATAAAGATTCAAGGGTGAATAATGTCCCGACTTCCCTTATCAGGGTCTGACACGCTAGCTGACAAAGTATTACCATAACAAGCTGCAGTGCATTCTCATGACTTAGCAGAATTGTTGGTGTCAGCAAAACAAAATATGGCTACAGCAACATGCACACCCCTGACATTAAAGGGAAAAAAGAAAAGAGATGAATATGATACGAGAGCAGCAGCCTTTGAAATGGCATTCATTATGTATTTGATGCTAATATGTATTGCTAACTCCTCAACAATAAGGCAACAGAAAACATGCTCCAGGATCCAAATTTAGAACACAAACACATTTTCTAACCACACTGGGTGTTTCCATTACTGTATCAGGCAAACCATCTCTAATTGCCTTCTCGAGCTAGCATTTGGGTAAAATGTAGGGCATTAATAGATGCACCTCCCCACCATTTCAGGGGCGTCCAAAAATGAAAAAGGAAACCTTTCCCACTGTGTGTGCGCTGGCCGGGACATGACTAGGAGTTGTGCCAGGCACTTGCAAATGCAGTCTGAGCCCCTCAGTAGCGATCCTTTAAGCTGCTATCAGCACAAATAGAACAGAAAGCCACTGCTTTACATTTTCATTGATTGAGGATTAACTTTTGTGATTAAAAAAAGTGCTCTTTCAAAGGAGGATGCCTCTGTGCGGCCCTTAGGCGGTATCTTGCCTTATGCTCCCCACCACCACCCGCAGCCCCCCAATACTGTCAGCAAATCTATGATATCCACGAGCAGTGCTTCACGGAAGGGTTCTGCTTCTACTGACAGTCCCACAGTAGCTGATGCTGACAATTCTTTAAAGGACACTGTTCTGTATTTTAAAGGCTGTTACACATTAGCAGCCTAAACCTATTTATATGCAGAGATCATTTATCTAATCATGTCTGTGAACGCGTGTTAAATGAACTGCATGCTGTTGTTTCCAATTAGCAGGACTTGGACTATGTTCATTATTTCCCAAAGTGCACAAACAGCTCACACCGGGCAGTCATGTGTTTGCTTTTTGATAAGTCGAACGCTTGTGATCCCACAGAGGGAGTGCATTCCAGAGAAAGGATCAAGCATTTAATATATATGTAATATATGCAACCCATTTTATAGTAAGCTGGGGATGTTAGGTGATTGCAGGTGTAAGCAGAACAAGCACAAAATGAACATGGCCAAGTTGGCCTTTAGCTCCCTGCTACTCAGCCAAGATCATCCTACATTTTTGCTATCAATAAATTCACAAACTAGAAAATAGAGTGCTGCAGGAATGAGTCCTAAAAACCAGAAATGAGTTAGCATGTTTCCACTTCCTGTTCCCTCGTCTGGAGGTCAGTGGGTTTCTTGAATGGGTTTTTGGTTAGATGCCTGAAATAAGGTCTGAATTTGGAATTTGGAAGCTTTTACGTGTCTTAAAAAAGGCGGCTGCTAACAAGCAGCTAAATGAGACTACAGAGGTTGTCGGGGACATTAAACGTCATCACGCCGAACATAGAAACTCATCTACTCACTCGTCCTCCTTTACAGCCTCGTTGGGTTTGTACTCGCGCTCTTGCAAACAAAGGCTTTTGTAGAAGAGGTAAGCGCACAAAATCAAATTACAAGTTGGAAGCTTAGTGGTGGTGACGTAGAAGTCATGTGACTGCAGTGTAGTTTGTTTATAGCCTAACGTTAGCTTTTTACTTCTGGTGTTTGCATTCACGCTTCAAAAATCCTAAAAGTGGTGTTCATTTGTGAAGATTATCTTGCTGAACAAAACGTGTAAGTATCATAAACTTTTGTTCACCACAGAGCTTATTTTCTGCAATAATCCAAAATCCAATGGAACAATCCCATTGGCTTTTTGTGGAGGGAACCAGGGCGATGCTAACTTCCAGGTTGGCCTACAAACATACCTCATCCCTGCAGCACTCTATAAACGTAAAGATAATGAAAGTTATACAACAAATACATTTTAAATTCATGATATGCAAGAATCTTTTCATCATTTGGTTTTGGACGTCTTGTTTCCATATGTTTTGCAATGTATTTAAAAGAGGTCATAGCATTCACACGTTTTTTATCTGTATGTAACATGAAAATAATCAGCAAACACACAATCTCAGAAAGTCAACCAGCATTGTGTTGCAGACATTTTGGGACCTTTCTCTTATATTTGGATTTATTACCTGCATATTATTGCTCATGAATTAAACATTGCAGTACATTTGGAGGCACTTTTATCAATTTAGGGATTATGGCTTAGTTAAAATTCTCTAACTGATCCCATAAAACAGCCACTTTAGATGCATTGTATAGGCAAAGGAGAGACTGCAGATGCTGCCTTTCTGTCATTTTGCAATTTCCAGGTAAATGTATAATAAAGATTAATGGCTTGCATAAAAGAAAAGCATGGCTACTAAACTGCGGGTTTAGAATAGCAGCACATCTTAATGACACAAGTGTTTCAACTACTGAATCACAGCACAGACCTGAGACCGCACTCCAGCACTGCTCAGTAATGCCTCATCATGACTGCCCAACAATTAAAAACAGGAATCAGAGAGGAGATTACTGAGGAATAAGTTCCCTTGTTCTTTGTGTAATCCTTCCAGAGGGATAAGAAATAACAAAAAACACAGTGTTTAGTCCCATATCCGCTTAAATGCAATTACCAAAGAGCAAGGGACTTGTGACGGAATAATAAATAGTTAACCTAAAAGCAAAAGTACTTAGCGTTATACAGCCCAACAAAATCCCTCCCCTCTGTAATCAATTTAAGGAGAAACATCTCATTAGGGGCCAGCAACGCAGCCACTGATCTCCATACAACAGCTGGCAAGGGCGCTATAATGGGGCCACCATGGCCAATGCTCCTCACATTAACTTTCAACTTATGGATAGTGTGGCTCTTCTCCAGCTATATCTTCAGCCCCACCATTATGACTGCCAAGGTCACATCTGATGAAAACATGATGAAGCAGCAGTTTATCTTTCCACTTCTTTCTCTCTTTCCTTCCCTCTCTCTCTCTATCTCAATCTCCCTCCCCACCTCTCTGTGTGTCTCTCTCTCTCTTGGCACAGAGTTATTGAACAGTGGGGGACCGCTGAGTTTTAATTACAAGAAGATCCGTGGAGTTAATTGAACATTGCGCAGGCCCTAATTTCACTTTACAGCAAATCAAGATGTTAGTTATGTAAATTCTGTCCTGTCCCACTGGGGGATTGGGGACTTCTGCCAGGCACCAAAGTCATTCTCTCCCCACTGGCACCAAGCTTCTGTCTCTGCAACTTACCTGAAGGACTTTTTATCAGAATACTCTCTTAAAGATACCTCACATACTCATGGTTTCCACCAGGGCAGTGCTAGGGCTACACATCTATAGATACGTTTATTAAAATGAGAAAGCACTCAGAGTTAGCATACCTCCACCAAGGCTGCACAATCCTCTAGATTTGTTATTTTAATAATAGAACATGTTTAAAAAGCTTTAACCTGCATCTAGATTTGGTGTTTTTGGTGCAGTGGTGAAACTCAAGGTACAAGGTACTACATATGTCCCATTGATCTCAAGAGCTCACACTCGAGCAATACACCCGCCAAGTGTGAAGTCGATCGGATTTACCGTCATCGAGATAATCGAAGGACAGACATAAGGACAGACATTTTAATAAGATGACATGCATGCGTATGACTCTCACTAGCACGCGGCAACGCGTTACACATCCCTGCCAACGGTTTCACGCTATTCCACTTATCGGCGGTTGGTGGTTGTAACGCGCCAAGAAACGTAGCAATGTGCAGCAAAAATGGATGTAAACAATGCAGGATTTTAAATATTTTTTTAAAAACTGAACTTTTGCAAAACAATGAGGTAAGGAGACTGAAAAAAGGTGTAACAGGTTGTAACCGGCTGTGTGTGTAGCCTCGTCACAGGCGGAGGCTGTGTGGCAGGAAAGTTAAGAACCTTTTCTGTGATCACGCATTTTAAACCTGGATTGAGCCGATCATACAGCACAGCTGTTGTCATTAACCTGTATTTATGCTGATTTTGTCAGACGACGTCTCGAACATGAAATAATGATTTGATCAGCAGTGCTGTCAATCCTGCTCCATACCAGATGTTGGCTGTGATGCAGTTTTGCCAACTGAAAAGGGGGCAAAGAAGAATAGATTTAGATGTTTTTATGTTGTTCAGGTGTTTCATTGTTGACAGACATCTCCACAAAAACAACCTAGAAACTCTGTGCGGACGCAACTTGTTTTCACATGAAATCAGCATTTTAAAATTCAGACGGCTTAATGCAGACGTAGTCTGAGACCTCAAAGAGACACACAATGCATGTTGACATGGACCTGGCCTATGCTGATAGATTTATCTTGAACCAGGGAATCCAGAAATGTAGAATCAGACTTCTATGCCAGATGGTTAAAGACACTAGGTGTAAGATTTTCATGTGATTATATCATTTTTTCAAATTATTTTATCTGAATATTTGGTTTTAAGTGGGTGAAAACTGGTGCAGTCTATGTGTTGCTTTCAGCCCTTGATAGTGACTGAAAGAATAAGATCAGAATTGGCAAAAAATATCAAACTATGTCCTATGTTTCTTGAACAACGTGTCCTATGAACAAAAATGTTCAAATGGCTACATGCTAGTTCTACTGCCACAGATCAGCACCAAAAACTAGCCACTTGTTCTTTGGCCCATGGCAAAACCAATCAGGACCAAATATATAAAGTCTACATAACAGATCTGACACCTCTCTCTACAGAGACATTTACCCCCTCACCCATAACCTGGCATACACATGCTGTAAATACAGCAGTGAAGACTGACAGCTGTAGAGAGCCAGCCGTAGCACGACTGCATGCTACAGAGCATTTTAATGAGATCAAATAGATTAGAAGGAATCCTTTACTGCTGACAAGGTGTTAACTGTAGCCTGTGTCTTAAGGCCCTTTCCAATATGCCAAGGACTTGTGGGAACACAGTGAAAGACTGAAATCTGTGATCCAATTTGGAAACAATGTGGCGCCATTAAATTCATCAGTACATAAACCTCAACATAACTAGGGATTATGTTTGTCAGGATGATTTGATTTTAAAGCGATGATGAGGTCTAAAGGGGACAGACGTGCGAATGGCAATCTTCCATTCTGAACGCAACACTATTGAGCTGTGAAAGGGGAGGAAGCTTGGCATTTCTTGATTGAATTAAGCTCTCTGAGGGGGCTGATTGGCTAGCGACTTCCAAACAGGCTTTAGTTTGAAGTCCCATGATACCGTGCACAGCCGCCCTACTGTTTCTGCAGGAGGTTCGTTCACTCAGTTCCCCATAAGGTCTGTTTGCACTCCGGGCCTCATGGGAAATCCCATACAGCTGTGGGCATGGTTGATAACAAAAGAAAATGTTCTGTCGGTCCCCCCCTCCCTCTTTCTCCATCTCCACCCCAGGCCTTATCTTAAATACCTTGAAGTGGATGGAGGCACTGGTTTGTTGGAAGCTGTCAGTAGCGCTCCAATGAGAGGGGCCTCTCTGGGGTTGATAGGACTGTGGGTAGCTCCATACTCGACACAACACAAGGCTGTATTACACAGTTGGAGCTTGTACATTTTTCACATGCTGCGGTGAAATTGCTAAAAAAGAGCAGCGCTCCAATTCTATAAATATGGAAAGATGCCTAGAGAAATGATGTGGGGACTGCAAAGTCAGGCCCGTTTCTGATCTCTCCTTTATTGTGGAGGCATCTTGAAAGAGCTCAAATGATATAAAGATTCAAAAAGTTAACAAACTTCATTTGAGGTGCAAGAATTTATTTCATCCGTTTTCCCCAATTTTGTTCCATCCTCTGTGACCTGACCGCAAATTGTGCAGATGGCTTTCAGTTCAGCATGATCCCCCTAAAAGCCTGGAGAACTCAATAAGACAGCATGAGTCCCTGTGATTTGCCACAAGAAGCGCCTTTACAAATACTTCTAACAGACATGACGACCTCTCTTGCACACTGGGCCTGACTACAGGCTATTTGCCACTCCGGTGTCTCGGCATAAGTGAATGATACATAGTGTTCCTCAGCAGGATCCACTGCCAAAGCCCTCATGGTGAGGACTGCTTGCATCAGTTTCCAAGATAAGACAGCGAGTGAGAGACTTGGGGAGGGTGAAGTCAAAGGCGAAGGCATGGCACTTACTTAAATGTCATACTGTCTATTTCATTTGCATGTGGGAAGCGTCAGGACCAGAGAGACTGCCAAGTCGCAGACAGCAGCGATCTCCATATTGGCTCGAGCGTGATGGGAGGAGAATGCGGATCTCTAGGAAGACAGCAAGTTGGATGAGCTATTGAATGTAAACATCACCATTTACTTGAAGAAGGTTGACTCTCTAATGCTGCAGATCATCATTAAAAGCAGATTTTACAGTTCTGGGATCCTGTTCATAGTCAAGCATGAGGATGACTTTGCAGGTGTTTCATGCAGCTGAACATTTTTCCTCTACTTTCCAGGTCTTAAATTTTGACAAGTCAGAAAGTAGCACATTGTCTTGGAGAATATTTCATATACAGTATTTAAAATCAAGTGGGTATTATTTTTTTCACATCTGTCATTCATGTTTCAGTCAAACCGGTTGGCCCAGATAATATCTTAGAGGAGTTTCCCCTGTGCCACCAAAACTCTGTGGTAGTTATAATAATTACAACAACTGCTCAAATCAGAGCAAACAGAGCCAAATATCACAGGTAGGAGAAACAAAATGACGACACCTGTGTTCTCTGGGAATGAAGAAAAAAAGCTTGGCACAGAGCAGCGATGGAAAAAAAAGCTGTCTCTGCATCGCTCTTCATTCCTGTCCTCCTCTTGGTTTGCATTTCTCTTTTTCCTTCTCATCCCTACCGAGACTAATTATTTTCTGAAGTTTCAGCCATTCCTAGTCCTCTATATTTATCGGAAGTGAACGACAAAAATGGAGTGGCGGGGTGAAAGACAGGGATGCCGTGTTTTTCCACTTGACTTTCATTTGTTTTCTCAACCAGGTCTTGCTTTTTTTTTTGCATGTTGCCTCGGGTTTATTTCTGATGCTTTCTGCATCATCTGTTTCCAAGGGGGCAGAAAGAGAGAGTCTGAATGCATGGGAACTATCGCATAAGTAGAAATATTATAGAGGATCATGTCACTCATTTGTTGGTCTTTTACATCACAAGCACTTGCAAAATTACAGTCAATGATGATAAACTGTACTCAGTGGTAAAAAGTGTATTTTTTTCAACCATGCTGTCAACACTTCTCCCAGAACCATGATAAGCACTGCGCCTCAAGCACACTAACACGTTTTATTTGGCTTATTCAAATTTCTAGACTTGGGCGGATTGCCGATGACAAGACATATGTGTTTTCGTTTTTATGAGGAGCACATCTCTGGCTAAAATGGGAGACTAATTTGCACACCGGCTCACACACAGTTTCATGCTAATGATTGATAATGTTTCATTAATGCAAAATATTCTCTGCCAAGGATCTAAACAAATTGTGGCAATTTAGTCCTCCCAATGTGTGGTATCCATCATTTCCACCAAGGAAAGATCATGCATCAATGCCATTTTCCTCAAAAAGAAGCTCACAGGTCCGGAGGCAGCAGCTGCATTTTAGGTTGAAGAAAATCTAGAGTTTTCTGAAGACGTTTTCTGAA
The DNA here is from genome assembly GCA_008360985.2 of Macquaria ambigua. NCBI lineage: Eukaryota > Metazoa > Chordata > Actinopteri > Centrarchiformes > Percichthyidae > Macquaria > Macquaria ambigua. Next base: position 716,576 of record VMKM01000051.1, read on the forward strand.
TTCTTTATGTGCTAAATGATTTACCTGGAGAGTAAGGCTTTGATTTTTAACACTTGTTATGTATGCAATAAACAATTTATGAACACAGAATTTTACATAGAGAATAAACCAAATAACAGTGTATGGGTGTTTTCTACAGGCCTAATGAGTTGCAAGCCAAAGACACAGCAGAGGAGGCCCCAGGGCATACTGCACTAGGAAGGGTTCTCAAGATTAAAAGGCTTTTTTTCCCATGTATTTTGACATGGATTTAGCCATTTAATAAGGAAGTCTCAGTTAGTGAATGAGGTGTGCTTTTTTAAATGTGTGCGTTGTATTGCTCACAGAGTGGAAAAGTAACAATAAAAGCAACTACAATAACATTTCTACACAGTTGAATGTTCATTTACAGTATGCATTCCATGTATAATTAGTTCATAATCAGTTTATGTCATGCCATATGTCACAACTAAACAAAAGACTATCTGCACATCATGCAGACAATACTGCATGAGTGTTACAGTACAGTATATGCCATACAAAAGCTTTTTGAAAGCGATTTGCTAATGCCTAATGGCATTTTGGGTTATTATTATGTCAACTTAATGTTTAACACAAACTTTAAAACATTTAAAATCATAGTTTTGGGCGCCCAAGTAGCCTCATGGTTATGGCGCATACCACAAATCTGCAACATCCACAGTCTGATTCTGGCTGGGAATTGTGTTGCATATCATACCTCTCTCTCTCCCTATGTTACTGTTAAATAAAGGCAAAGTTATATATATATATATATATATATATATATATATATATAAATAGTTTCAAGTTTGAGTTCTTTGCAGTGATTAGATTTGCCAAACTGGATGAGATGCACCAAATGCCAAGCTTGTTTCTTCTGGAACAGCACATGGTCAGATATACAGTAGTATGTTGCAGACAACATACAGTTAAGCATGCTGACAAAAGAAAATACAAACACGTCCTCCAACATAAACAACAGAATAGGTTGTTTGCCATTGCCATTTGCCAAAATGACATATATATATATGCATACCGAACCTTCGTCGTCATGGTAACAATAATAAACGTGGTTAACGTTGTGAAATGGTCACAGTTTGGTTAGGTTTAGGAAAAGATCATGGTTTGGCTTAAAATAAGTACGTTAGTAAGTTAAGTAAGTTACTTGTGTGATTTACTAGCGTAACTTACATACGTACCTAAGTTAAAATAAGTCAAGATTGATTTTTGGTTTCACACGGGACATGACCAGACTTCCACCTTTGCTCCTGTCGTAATTACTACGGCCACTAGAGGTCGCTGTACATACAAACGTAAATATGGATCGTAATAAGCTGCTGAACAGACGACCTATACGGACGTATTTTTGGGGAGGACAGTCTCGAAAAATACCAATGTAGCCAAGCGTAATGTATGTTACAGCTTGAAGAAAGAAAATTCATCTGCACTTCTTTGAGAAATATGTGGTTCTGGAAGCTTGGTGACGCAGTGACTGCAAGTTGGCGAACTATCGTAGCTGGAGAGCTAACTGCTAACACGTTAGCCAGCCGGGAATGTGCTGGCGCTAGTCAGTCACAATAGCTGCCCAAGCAATAAAGCTTTTGGTTTTCTCTGTACTGTGCTGTTTACTTTGCCCTGGCATTTTGAAATCGGGATTGTACATCAAGTCGCTAACGGGTCAATAAGTTCATGGTGCAACCAACCAATCAGCTACGATAGCTTCCTCCGTTTTGGACTTACCGGCTCTCCGTTTCCTCAGTGCTCAGCATTTTCAAGATAGCTTGATCATGCAGATTTACGTCACCCCGCGAGTGAATTCACTAACAGCAGCGATTCCATTGAAATTCATTTCACCATTTTAAATGCTCCCAGGACACACCAAAGGTGGCATGAATGTAAGGATGAGGTAATCTTATTCTGAGTCCACTTAATGCTACACATAAGTCAATAAAAGCTAAAGAATGTTACTGATGTGTGTGTCGAATACTCTCAGCAGTCACTTGTGAATGATGCCTGCCAGCCTGACCTTCACAAGTCTCCCTGCACATTCAGCTGGAGGAGGAGGAAGAAATGGAAATATGTCGTCCAGCTGCCAGTTCAGGGAGATCAATCACTTTAGACAGGTCATTGTTCTTCTCAGTGGTTAAAAGGACAGAGGTCTATCCCTGAAGTAAGGAAGGTGCTTCAGGCAGGAGCCTTGGCTGCTGGCCAGAGCTCCAGGGCCCCTGGATTAATCATGAAGGTGTGCGGCAGGGATGAGATGAAGGGACATCAGGATGGACATTAGATTATTTGTTATTAAAATAAAATTTCATGCATTTTAATATCTCATATGGTAGAGAATAAATATAAATGCATACATTCTTATAAAGTAAAAATGTAATTTTGACATTATCTGAATGTGCAGTCTGACTCAAGCAGGGTTCATCCTTCATGTCCAGCTGCCCCTCACTCAACCAACTGTGTATCCACAGCCCAGAGGGTCTGTAATAGGAACCTCACATAAATAATATGAGATTAACAAATATGTAACTATATATACATTTCTGCACTCACAAACAAATATCTTCCTAACTAAATGAGATTCTGGTTTTTTGTTTTTTTTATTAATGAAAATCACAAATATTTTTTCACACTCATGCATCACCTGACATGCAGAATCCATTTAGCATTTATTTGTGTACTGTAATTTTGAGTCATTTGTCACAGCATGATAGACACATATTTCCAGCCAGTTAGATTTTAAGGTAATATCAAATCAAGTGATCAATTAGTCTTTGGTTTACAAGAGGGACAGCTTGGTCTGCGCTGTGCCCAGTTAACTGAGAAGCATCTGGGTGGTTAGCCAATTAAGCTCGAAACCAAAGTGAATTGTGTATTACCATCATATGTGCTCAGAGCTAGGATTGATTAAAAAAACTTTTACAATCAGCATGGTTTGGTGAATAGTTATGCCAAATCATGCTGCAATAGGGGTTTCTTTCATTTTAGAAAAGCAAGTTTCTGTTGAGGGGCCACTAGACCCACTTTTTGATTTATAATGAAGGTTTACCACCTTCATAAAATGTGACAATATGTAAAAAGGCTGAGCATTAGTAACATATTGAGGTGGCTGCACTAAGATAGCAACCCATAAACACCATGTAGTTTCTGGGAGCATTATATGAAAATGGTCATCTATGGCCCATTTGGCTTTACATGGTCAGAACCGGTGACTGAAGCCGTTGCATGTACTGTATAAACTAGAGCCCATCTGATACATCGACCTAGCTGATATTTTAGCTATTTTAGCCAATTTTAGCTTAGATATATCAGTATCTGTTTATAAGTAACAAGAAATTGCTGCATGACTTATTGCAGTTCCTATTTTATGTACTGTGCTTATCTCTTTTATGTTATTTGTATGTTCACCTTAGAAGAAAAAAGGGTATGGCCAATATGAGAGCACAAAGTAAGTGTTTAAATTTGATCTATTCTGTAGATAAAAATAAAAACTTAAGAAATTGCATTACTGAAAGCAAAAGTTAGATTTTAGGTGATTTAGAGACAGTGTTGCCATTACATATTTTATCTATTTTGTAAGTTTTTGTTTGTGGCGTCTTCTTCGCCTCAGTCTGGTGCACCAAGCTGTAATGGGCTCATTACTGCCCCTTGAGGCTGGAGAGCAGAAAACACCCACGGCAACTACGGTTTGTGAGAAATGCAAACGTAGGTGGGCGTGGGTGTTTCTTTTCTGCATTAGCCACTAGGGGCAGCAATGAGCCCATTTCCTGCCCGAAAACATACACGCCACATTTTTTGATTTTACAAGAGAAAATAATGTTGAGGCTTTGTGGAGACGTACTGTGTGACAACACAGGGGACGCTGTCTGACCACTGCATGGTGTAACGTGGATAGCGACATGTGTTGCCGCGGTGCCGGTAGTCAGAGCTAACCAGCCACGAGCCGTCCATGAAAGCCTGCAAACATTAGCTGCTACATTACCTAGCCAGGCTAAATTAGCTTAGGTCTCCTATCACAGTTCAGAGCCGCAGTCCTGACAAAGTAACAGTGCAAAAGCAACTCAAAACTGATAAATAATGAATGGAAAACACCACTTATTAAAACTTTTGGCTATAACTCAGAGATCAGCACTCCTGTTTAAAATCTGATCCCTCTCAGTGTGATCTGAAATTGAGAGCGGATTATGGTCTTGCAAAGTGATTGGCCACGCCTTCACCAATCTGCTTTTATACAGTATATACAGTATAGATTTTTTTTCTGTTCTTGTACACATAAGCATTTTAAAATGAACTGCTTCAGCTCGTTTCATTTTTTAGGCGTCGCACTAAAAGGGATTATTTGCAGTTGACTTATGTTACTTGTTTTTTTATATTTATATCAACCTTTATCAGACGTATGTTTCAGATGTCCAGCTAATCAACAACCTCCATTGCTGAAAAAAAAGATGTAGCACCGTACACAACTATACAAAACAAAAGGGAGCAAAAAAGACACACAAATGTAAAGTGGCAGACTTAACAAGCCAACGATGGACCCTCAGCGTGTGAAGATAAATCATCTCTGAAGCAAACTGTTTTAGGTTGCACTGCATGGGTCAAATATCAAAATATGGTGCAGCAGTTCAGTTGCTATCAAGGTGGAATACTGACACTGGAGATTCAAATGTTTAATATTTTGACAGTATACATATAATTGTTTTATACATATATTAGAGTGGGTTCAGTTAAGGGGCTCAGGTTTATTTTGATGTTTACCCGTCTCTATATTTGTCTCTGGATGTGAGGGAGGCATGGAGCGTCGCTTGCAGACATACATATAATTGACTACGTTGCCCGACAGGCAAGGAAATGGATAGATAGGGCTGCATGTAAATAGCATTACAAAATACCAAAGTTGTGTGTGGCAGGCGAAAAGATGTGACAAGTGAACAGGGAGAAGAGGGGGGAGAAGAGGAAGAGAGAAACTTTCATCTGCGAGAATGAGGGGGGAGATGGAGAAAGTTACAGCGGTTGTAATGCTGTCGGAAACTTGCTTGTGATGGAGAAGGGGAGAAACTATTTGTGAATCTTGACTGTTTTTGTCACTGATCTATTCTGGCTTGTCATAGGTGCTACAGAAAAGTTTTGTCTCACACTGGAATAGTCAGTTACTGGATTGTTATAGCACTGCGGGTGTCAGAAAAGAGCGAGTGGACATCACCCAACTGGTGAAAAGATGCCTGAACGGCAGAAAATCACTGAATTGTGAGATCAAACCATGCTTGAGCAAACTATTGACTGAAAGATCCACAAAGGAGAGAGCAAGAATTGAGGAGAGGCAAGCAGATTATGAAAACTCATACAATTAGCAGAGGATCAGAGCTAAATCTTCTGTCACAAGTTCAACTAACATAGTGTAAAACCCTGGAGACAACCAAAAGCTTTGCATCAATACCCACCATGCAGTAATGGCAGCAGTGACACAAATTATGACCTCGTGCAGAGAAATATCAAACAATATTGATCACTAATGGGAGAAGGGGGGTGTAGAAGGTCCAACATTTCAAAAATAATTAGCATGTAAGCATTTTACAGAGTCAAGAGGAAGTTTTCAAAAATATGATATTTGGCCAGCCCTCCAGCGGCCATGTGAGATCAATATGGCCTGAATTAATGGGTAACTTAACATGGCACTTAAAATCCTCTTAACAGGACAGATAAAAACCCAGTGAACTTTGAAAGGTAATGAACATTTTTTATCCCTACGAAGCTGCTGGCTTTATTAGCTGAAACAAATGGAGCGGGCGCTTAAATCAGACACTAAAATTGACTTCTAAATAAATTAAGGTGGCTGAAAATACAACAGAGGTCTTTTTGGTCAGCTTAGCGGCAAATCCAGAGGTGCAGGCAACAGTGAAGAAGTGACAGTGATACCATCAGCAGCTTCAGACAGTGGTGTGACGTTTGAAGAATGGAGCCCTGATTCTTCATTAATCTTGTTTCTGGTGATGATGGCAGTCAGCCTGTTTGCTGTCTATCAGATTGTTCAGATGGGGGGGGGGGGGGCAATCAAGAAACCAAATGAAAATACAGCCATCATATTTATTTGCTTCAAATCAATTCGTCAGGCTTTAAGATCAAAAGTTTATTTTGCTAATTTGCCGGCTTTTGATGTGGGATGAATCGCTTCCTGTGAGTGATTATTATTTTTCTTTCTAGCACCTAATATATCCTCATACCTAAACAACCTACCTAAAACAGGTGTCACTGCCTTCCAAAATAGCCCAAATAGCTGTTACAAAATTATGTTTTCTGATCATCCACCTCTATGGTTAAAAATCAAATCAATATTTTAAATGAACAATCAGTCAAATCACTATGTGTATGGTGAAATAGGTTACACATAGTGTTAAATCCACAGACAATTATTACCCCACTGCAGTTCCCGTCAGCTCTACATAGCTTTTTTAGCAGCTTTGAGCTGATTGTTTGGTTTCACGGACCGCAACTTTAACGTTTTCTCAATCATCAACCTTGTTTCCAGCCACAGGAAGTTGCAAAAAAGCTCTGATAAACCCAGTATATGTAACCTTTCCACCACCACACGGCAGACAAACAAAGTAAGCAACTAGCTGGTGAACATAGTGAAGCATTTAGCAGCTAAAAAGCCAGATATTTCCCTCAGGAGTTTTGGAGACCAAAACAGAGCTTCAGATTCCATATGAATGCTAATGTTGTTCTATGTCTTCTGGATGTGAAGGCAATTGTGTAATAACGTTTGCCATAAATATTTCATAAGGTGATAATATCTAAATGTTATGTTTAATGTTTTCGAGGCAATAAAATGTAATTAATGCAGCTTTAAAGTTTGGTTAAGTTTAGGCAGCTAAAACAACTTGGTTAAGGTTAGGGAAAGACAGTGCTCATGGTTAAAACCTCCCCAAACAGTGTAGCCATATGTTAATTATCATATTTGTAAGATCTACAATCAATAATTCTAAAAAACCCCTATGGTACGATAATTTATACATTAATACAATAATCATACGTTAACTCTCTTAATGATATAGTACAGCAAACTGAACCTGGATCTGTCAAAAATGATCCAGTCACATTTTCTCCTAAGATCTCGTGAGACAGCCACTGTCTGTCCTAACAACCTTCTGTTAACTCTTTAAGACTGTATTGTGTTTATATGAAGTGTCAAAATGTTTCATTTGGTATGGTTATCTTCACATTCTGTTTAGTTTATAGTACAAAAATGCTAACCCATAACCTGTTTACTGATATGCCAAGATGGATAGTGTGTCCTGGAGCCTGCATAAAAAACTTGGAAGCTTGAATGGCTTGAAGTGGGAGCTCACTGCAGTCAACTTTGTAGACCCATGGATGTTTTGTGAACTGTGGCACAGCCCTTGGCAAAGCCTCATGTACATTGCAAACTCAGTTCTTGGTGCGCTCTAGTGGGGGTCAATTTAGTTTTCGATTGTGGCATTACAACATTAAGCTACTTCTGCCTTTGCTTCTGAGAGACAACAGTCATTATTTGTCAAGGACGCTTGTCAGGAAAATGTGAATATAGGTTGTCTTAAGCATTCGAACAAATGACCAATGCTGTTGTCTCTTTGGTGAGAAGGGTAAGAGGTAGGTGAGTTTTAGTATAGTAGTACAAAAAAATTAATTAATCATTACAACCCTAAAAACCATACGATTTCTTGAGTACCAGTCCAGAATGATAACAGGGCTAAGAGAAATATGCTAATGTCGTTCAGAGGAAGGACCTCCAGAAATGGCCTACGATCTTGTCCTTTAATGAGAAACAAGTCAATCTCATTTCTCAGTGAGCCAATCCAATTTTGAAGAACAGATTAATAGCTAACTGCATTAATTGACTCACACGGAGAGCACCAAGGAGGACCCCATGAAAACTACATCTACATAATATTAATTCACTTTATGCACCTACACCTTTCAGTTCACCATGTGACACGGCTCTACCCCTCTAGATTGCTGATTCTAGATTGCTGATTTTTGATGGGAGACAAACTTTGTTTAGTAAATTATACAGAGCTGTGATGGGAGCCGTGCTCCCCCAAGCAGGTGGCTCCTTTTGCTATAATCAGTGTGCTAAACACTGGATAATACAAACTTTAATGAGTTCAATGCAAACTTTCTCTCACTCACTCACAGCTGCTTTGCCTCAGAGTCACAAATCAATCCATTATTACAGGTGAAACAACAGCAGAGCGAGAGGGAGGGAACTGTGGTCATTAGTGCTGACAAATGAAAGGCCTGGGGATACAGGGTAATTCATCTGGAGCTGAATATTCTGCTTCCAAAGCCAACAAGGAAGAGGTTTTGGACCAATGTTAAAGACTACACAATCCATTAAGATTCAATACCATTTATAATGCAATTAGTCCAAAAACAACAATTACTGTATAGTTTCTGTGACATTTCAACTCCCCTTTAAGATAAAACTTTTAAACAGATAGTCAGTAATATGATACATCAGTCATATGATTTCAGTGGCTCCCTTCAGGTTTGTGAAGGAAAATTGTCAGTTGTCAGTTGTGGGGTTGTTTGCCACTGTCAATCAAATCTCATCAAACCACACCCACGCAGCCCAGAGTTTTAAATGTTAAACTCTCAATAAATAATAACTAAAATGTCCAAATATTAACTTTGATTGTTGCTTATTTAGTCTTGGATATTTAATATAAATACTTTATAACAGGTTTTCAGGGGCTTCAATTTACTTGGTGTACACATTTTTATGTTTAGCTAAAATTGAATGTACTGGCAACAAACTACATCTCAGCTCAAGGTCCACTTACTCGCTTGTTCTGGAGCTTTTGATCATATCACACAGTCTTTATTAGCAGATGAAGTTTCCCAATTGCCATGGAACTGTATGTTCAAATTTTACATTAATCTGAGCATCTTTAGGACTTCTTGTAATGAATAATGTATTTAAATAATAATAATAATAATAATAATGGGCTAATGAAGGCCATGTGGTTTGTTCGAAAGCTCCAGAAATAGCGAGTAAGTGGGCAAGGTCGAGAATGAACTGTCAACCTATATTTTAACACTTTCACTTTTAAAGATACAAAAATTCATAAGTTACAGCAAAGACAAACCAAGCTCAAGAGAGAGCCTCAATAACCTCGAAAACTCATTGTACAGCCCCACACTGCCACTGATTGTGCACCCCAGGACAGACTGCTCTCACATTTCTGAAGCAAACAGGGATTTTCACCAGAAAAAATCCACATAAATCATATGAAGTAGCCTATGTTGTGGAAAACCCAGAAGCCCCTGGTTGAATTGCTCTCTGTTCCCTCTTGCCCTGAGTCCTACAGACAGCAAATTTAGCTGAGGCCTGTAGCACTGAATCTCCTGGGCACCTAGTGACATATTTAACCATGGCAGCTAAAGCTACTGTTATTTAGGGCTTCATTTAGTTGGATCCACACTCATTGAGAATACGTAAGGAAACCAAATGCTATCATTCAAAGGTCTCCAGACTGTGTAGTCCTGCCAATGGAAGCAAATCACATACATGTGATATTATTTCTTTCTATTTATGGAGTGACGTCTGCGAGCTAGTTCAAGCAGTCAACTCAAGCTGCACTGCTATACACACGTGACATGCCTCACTCTGCACAACCATCTACCAAACACACACTCCCAATTTGGCGGTCTATTTAAGCTGCAAGAATTTCCCATCTCTGCCTGTTCTTTCAGACCCACCACCACCCCAGCATCCACCTGCAGGCTCCGGCTAGGGGGTTTAAGATATTTGCTCATCACTCCCCAAAATCTCTATGTAAACATATCTGTAGGGAGTGATGAGGTCGGAGCATAGATGCCAAACTCTAACTATGTTCTGCTGCTGTAACAAACATTTCAAACGTGAGTTGTCTGACTGAACTGTATTTGTTTCCCCCAGGATAGCATATCTCTGGTTAAAGTACAACATTAAGAGTTAAAAGTTCAAAAGTGCATCTGTGTTTTATACCAAGCAGTTACGGCTTTTCAAAATAAAGTTAAAAGCTTCACACTCTAGATCTTGACATGATGCAACCCATACTTAGGACCATGAATAATGAACAGTTTCTTTAAATACGATAGCTTTATGAATAAATTAACATGATGTAGTGAAAGTGTTGGCAGAAATCTCTGCAATTTCATACATGCTACACTCACAACCATATTTAATGAATGTGTTCTAAAAAAAGGCCTCCTTTTGAAGACCGCACATTTATAATATGCTATTTTCCAGCACCTGATCCATGCTGAAGAGAAGAAAGGGTTAAACAATTACACAGATTTTTATTTTTAATTAGAGAAATGTTGATATTTCAGTAAGCTGACAAGCACCTTATGTGAATATACTTAGCTGTAGCCTGACTCACTTCATGCAGAGTAAAAACATCACATTCCCTTTGTGTGAACACAACCATAACCCTTACAAATGACTAGACAGACTTTGTACGAAACTTGATATTATTACAAATGATGTAACAACTGAGAGACCAAACATTTGTCTGATAAGCTTTTTAGCACAGGATGACAAATGATGGTGCATAATGTGTTGTAATTATGCAGAGTAATGCAATTCTCCATAAACTCTATTCTCTGCAGCCTTTTGATAGGGAAAACAAACCCAAAGCAGAATCAGCTTCAGTTCAGCACAGAGCTGTCTGTCTGGGCCAGCTGTTAGAGCTAACAGGGATAACAAAGGCCCTCCATTCAAACTCACACTGAGCAGTGCTTTAAAGTCTTTTGATTAGCTTTCTCTGTAAAGTGCATGGAAAGTACTAAATAAAAAGAAATCACATTTGATGCTGTGAACCTCTTCAAGTCCTCATATTGTGCCACTAGCAGTCATTTATCATGTCAAAATAAGAAAAAGTGAAACTGACTGGAGCCGCTTGAGCCATTTTGCTTCTTTGCATCAAAATAGGATTTTTTTCAAAGTTTTCCACCAGTGAAGGACTTGTTCGACCATACAAACTCAGCCGCCCTCTTTCATTCGTTCAACCACCTTCTTGAAAAGGTCGGTGTTGCGATATTTGCGCATATTATATCCAAAACCTGTTGATATCCATGTCTTTCATAATGTTCATCTCTATGATTTGGGGTAGTTGTTTTTTTTCTGCAAGGTTTTTTGTTTTCTCCACGCCCTTTTTCTGCCTTTTTCCCAGTCGAGACTTATGTCATCTCTGTTGGTAATTTGACAGCATGTGAAGTCCTGTACAGACGGGCACCGGAGCTAGAGGTCTTTGTGAATATTTTCCCAAACGGTGTGGTTGTGCACCATTTGATCAAATTGCTTTTGGTAACATAGTTCACCCGACATGCAAACAGTGTGTCACGCGAGCTCTTGTTCAGGAAGTGGATGTTACGCAGAGCCTTGACATCATATCTGAGGGATAATCTCTCTAAATTTGAGTAAAATACAGACTTCTCTTATCCCCTGAGAATGTGCCAGACACAGACGTGGGGGGATAATTTCTAAATCACATGAGGTCCCCTGGTAATACTAGTCCTGTGCGAATAGGGTTTCTGTTTCTGTTTGTGTGTGGGTGTTGGCGTGGTCCTCCCATCCTCGCTCTCCTGGCTCCCGGCGCTGCTCCTCCTGCACACCTGTCTGCAATCGGCTCATCACCCCTCCCAGTCTGCTCACCTGCCTCTCATCAGTCTGCCTGCAGTATATCTACCCCGGCTCTTCAACCATTTCTCACCAGATTGTTGTTTCAACCTCAGTGGTAGCTACACTCTACGGCTGACTTAGTTTATGTTTCTAAAATTGATTCAGTATCTTCGTGTGCTAACCTGCCTCTGTTGTGTTCCAGGATCATCACCTGCCTGCCTGTCTCCCGCTTGCTAACCTGCCTGCCTGCCAGCCTCTCCCTATAGCTTCCAAGCTAACCTCTGCCAGCCACGCTTCCCCTCATTCCCTCCGCTCACATCCATCACTCACTCCTGCTGCCACCGGATCCCTATTCCCTGCCATCAGCCCCTCATCTAGATCCCCCGCTACAATAAAAACTCTCTTCTTACCAACTCCACCCTGTCCGCGTTGCCTTTGGGTCCCTCCTGAGTTCCTAACAGCTGTTTCATCAGCAAATATGCTTTCATCATATGCTGTATTATGACATTGTGCAGTGCCAATTTAAACCCTGCTCTGGCTGATTGTCAGTCCATTGTGTGCAGCATTGCGTATTGCAGTATTTTTTTCTGATACCAACACAGATGGAAAAAGCATTCAGGTTCTTTACTTAAAAGTAAATTATCTTAAAAGTAACAGTAATCATGTGGAAATACATTATATACAAGTGCCTTACGCACACTCCTCCAGGAACAAGCGGTGCCCGTACACCAAATACCAGACGAGCTGGAGAAGGAGTTCCTGTTAAACATGCGGGACCGGCGGTATGAGGTGGCGCACGCGCTTAACCTGATGGAGCGGCAGGTGAAGGTCTGGTTCCAGAACCGGCGTATGAAAATGACAAAACATAGCAAACTTGTATCCGTAACGAGGCACAAAGAGTTTGCCGAAAAACCTTTTTCTGACAACCTGCCAGACAATCATAGCTTATTCCAACCTTCTGCCCTGAAGGCATATTAGGGCTAGTTAAAAACAATGCAAATATTAGAGTAAAAGTCCACAGTTAATGCATGAACATGATTCATTTAGAATGTAAGAGAGCAAACCCATAGACAATGGAGTTACTGAATGTTTTAGAAAAAAAGAAAAAACATATATAAACAGCTGGCACAAAGCTCTTTTTTATTTAGGGGATAGCTAACGGTGTTGTTGAATGAGTTGTGTGCATCTTTACGCACGGTGTGTATACTGCGTGCGCACGAATTAACCAAAACTTGGTAACGACTTAATCAAAACGTGGGAATTAATTGTATCTTGTGCGCACGCAATAGCATTTAGAGCGTTTGATGTAGTAAAACGTGGCCTCGATATATATATTTTTTCCTCTCTATGGCCACTCCGGGGCTCCGTAAAGGATGGAGGACGTCAAACTAAATTTATCATTGGGGAAGTTTAAAAATCAACCGAAAACCATGCAGGGAAATCAGCGGTATGGAGGCATTTCGATTTGCTTCAGCTTTCATTAAGTTTAGGTCAGGCTCAGTTAGTACTCTCTTGAACTCGAGTTGGGTTCAGACAAAAATGTAAGGCCCATGCTGCACTCTAATTTAAGTCCAATATTCACTCTTGTTTTAGCTCTGTTTTGGTCTCCAAGAACTATTGGAATTGAGCTGCTAAATACCTCAGAAGCTAGTCACTAAGTTTGTCTGCGGTTTGGTGCTGGGCAGGTAGTGTACAGTGGGTTTATCAGAGTTTATTCCACTGAAATTGGAGTTGGTAAAAGTGTTGAGACCGAACAGTACATTTGTCAAAACAATGAGCTGAAAGACATGAAAACACTCTGTAAAGCTGAGGGGAACTGCAGAGTCGGGTGACAATTCTCTGTGAGTTTGTCACTGCAAGAGACCACCTTTCACATTACACATAATCATTTTATCCATAGTTAATACACACATATTGATCAGTGCAGCTTTAAGTTGTAAGAGCAGAATCAGCTAAATGTACTTAAGTATCTAAAGTTGTAGTAGTCATGCAGAGTCTATTATTGATTTAGTTAATTATTATGGATGCATTAACATGTAAGCAGCATTTTAGTGTTGCACCTTGTTGAGGTGGAGCTAATTTTAACTATGTTATGTACAGTTGGCTAGGTAAATCCAAAACACTGCATCATATTTTAGAAACTGATCATATGTTTTGTATGTGAAATCTTAATCTGCAAATGTAACTAGTAACTACAGCTGGAATATAAATGTACTGGAGTAAAAAGGGCAATATTAGCCTCTTAAATGTAGTGAAGTAGAAGTACACAGTTACATGATACAGAGATACTGGAGACACGTACAAGTACCTTAAATCTGTACTTAAGTACAGCACTTGAGTAAATATATATACAGTATATAGTAACGTTTAAGCATGGGGTACCAGTTATTAATATGCACTCATTTAATGGGTACAAAGAATAAATACACCAAATTAAGATTTCCTGCTTTTATTCTGAAGACCAGACGCCCAAATGGAAGGAACACACATCCACCTCCTTGTTTGCTAAACCGTGCACAGAGATTATCACCTCTCCATCAATATATACAGTAGTCATATGACCCTCAATGAGCTATATCTTCTATTTCCAGTCACGTTATTAAAACAGAGGACACAGTTATATTTGTCTTTATGAAAATCAGCTGCGCTTTTGATCTTTACCACAAGCTGAGGAGGGACGAAACCATTTATTTCTAATTTTCACCATGACCAAAAGAATATGGCTTCCAACCTGAACCTATAGATAAAACGAAACAGCCTTTATTCTACAACTCGCACCATTTTAATTTAAGAATTGCTGGTGTTTGTTTTCTTAGGAATGCATTTACTCGATGTTAAAAGACACTTGATGCTTGACACTTGATTTTCTTGGCGGTGAGTGAGCTGTCCTCATGCACTGCTTTAAAAATGTACATCCATGAGTAAGTTTTATGTCTTAATGAGGTTTAAACTGTGTGAAAAGAGCGACTGAAGATGCCGTGAGGCTCTCTAGAAGCTTCGGACTGCCTGGGCTTATCTCACCTAGAGCTCATATTCTGCTGTCACACTGTTTCCTCACAAGCTTGAAGGCAGCGAAGAACTGAAACAGCTTTAATTTTATTAAGACCTTTAATAAAACAATAATATTTTACAACCAGACGCCTTTTGGGGACGCAGTATATTAGACCATGACTTGGTAAATGTGCCACATGCTGATTTAATTTAAGTTTTCTTAATTCTAATGAAGATGCCCATCATTCTGCAAAGAGAGGATAAAAGAAAGTTTCCAAACCCAGCTATGGCGCAACATTAATCTTTTCCTATGCAACTAGGAGGGGGGGAAAGGAATTACAAATTACAATATGGTGCACATCAGAGTGCTGAAACTCCTACCTGTTTTATGTCTGGCTTGATGTCATGACTACGCACAATGACTGATGGATATACACAGCCTGTCCTCTCCTGTGGGTGCTGACGGGTTGGAGTCAGAATAAAAAATGCCAGTGACATTATAAAGAGAGTTATGGTCCTCTAGGGGGAAGATCAGAGAGAAGCATCACACAGTTGCACACTGCAGGGATCAGTACAAACATGCTATTCAAATGACAGCAAAGAGCTGGATTATCACCCCCACACAGGGGAATGGGAGAAAAAACAGCATGACAATATAAAGGCAAAGAAAACAGATGTCTGTCTAATTTGTGGCTAAATGGAGTTAGATTGCAAATTGTTCATTCTCCATTTCATCCAATTTCTCGATTTGTCACACACAATGTCTAATTGTGAATCAAAACAGGCCGCTGCTAATCACACTTCTCTGCTTCTGTGAGGAGGAGTTATGTTTCTGCAGAGAAGTTTGATGATGGAATACAACAGCTGCTTTTTTCCTACTTTAAAATCTCAGTCTGCATCTAATAAAAACTATTATTAAAAAAACATTAGTGCACGGTATATCAGGCCGCACCGTGGAAATGTTGCTGTGACACTTTGTTGCATTTGCTGCACTGTAATTACAGCAAAACAACGTCGACCAGGTGATGGAGGGTTCAGGTAGCGTGCCTTAATGCATAATTCACGTCACATTGTTCCATGTCAGCTGACTTCCACTTTCTCACACATGAGATGTTGTCTCTTAAATATGCCAAGGCCGTGCTGTCGATCATACTAACATAATTTAAGCATCCATGGTGCTCGCGCAGATCTGCTGCAGGTAATTAGAAATGAGAAGCAACTCCTACACATGCTGTTTATTTTTGCAGGTGCGCAGCAGCGGGTCTCCGTGACATAATCTGCGTGGGGTGGATGTGTCAAACACAGGACTTTCACCCACGAGACCGCTGTTCGTGTCCCGTGTGAAACCAAAAGTCGTCGTTGACTTATTTTAACTAACGTACGCAAGTGAAGTTACGTAACTAACATAGTTATCTTAATCCAAACCTAACCAAGTAGTTTTGCTGCCTAAACCTAACCAAACTGCGACTGTTTCACAACATTAAACACGTGTTTATTATTGTTACCATGACAACAGAGGTCCGGTGCGCCTATATATGTCGTTTTGGGAGTCATTGACAAATGACCTATTCTGTCGTTTAGGTTGGAATGAGGGTTTGACAGTCAGGGTTCCCACGGTTGTGAAATTCCTGGAAAAGTTATGAAATTAGAAAACCTGTTTTCCAGGCCTGAAAATGATTTGGAATTAACAGAATGTTTTGGAAAAGTTTTGATTATACATTGTTTTGGCTATTGTTTAAAATGCGTTCATAAAAATCCCAAAATATGTCAAACGTTAAACGAAATACATCCCTACAAATTTAAAATCTAGTGCTGTGCTGCGTGACCATTGAAACGTCACTAGTATCACATGATACACATTGGCGTATGCACCTTGTTGGCATCAGGAATGTCTAACGAGCGCTAGCAGCTTGCTTATCCGCAAATGCCTGGGAAGTGCGTGGTAAATAAGGTTTGGCTTTCGAACGACAAATAGAATACATGGCTGAAGAGAGAGGTAAAATTTGGGAGTCTGCAGCACGAACACATGGCATTTGTATACTTTCCAACATACAGCCAGTCATAATGTCTGAATGTGTTACGTCATCTGTAAATGCAGGACCCCGAGCAGATCTGCCAGGCCAAGCATATGTGGGACCTACAGTGGTTTTGGGATGGGGGGCAGGTGGAAACCCAGTATGTAGGAAATGCACTTTTAGATAGGAAAACCAACAAAAAAAACTGTAATTTAAAACTTCTATGCATCATTACGTTTATATTGATAAATGTGGCAAATGCTGACATTCACTTAAGCCAATGCAAAATTAGTGAAAATAGATAAGAGAGATAAGAGATAAAATGGCCCAGATGAAAAACAAGTTTTTCAGTGTTGAAGTGTCTATAGCAAAAAAATGAGAATGCTATTGAAAAGCTTTCTTGGCCATTTTGCATGCACCTTTGAGATGGTCCCTAACTTCAGCCCATCAAACACTGTTCTATTCAGTTACATCCCTTATATATTCCAATGATAGCTGGTAACATCTTGGATTCCAAATTAGGGGTATGAGCGTCCAACCACTTGCAACCATTACTTACTCATCCCAATAAACAAACATTTCATTTCTATTCATCATTAAGTCTTAAATCACTTCCTGTTAACGAAGACAGCTAATTATGAATTCAGATTCATTTCTGCAACATTAATTTATATGGAAAAAGCTTTGATTTCTCCTTGCTGTGACATTGGCTGGAACCATCCCTATGAGCTAAATATGTGTATAAAGACAGGCAGAAATAGCAAAGGAGACTGAAGCCAACATTAATCACTGAAATTAACAATTTCATGATTGATGGTAATGAAAAAACTGCCTCAACTCTCCTCCCCTGTGAATTCCATTAGCCAAGTTCAACACCCTCATGGATGCTGGAGATATCTGTTTTATCTGTAGCTTCATTACACGGATTCATGCAGAAGCTCAAGTTATGTTGGTTTGGGTTATATGTCTGCATAGGTAAAACAGCAAACTGTCAGAAATAGAGAAAATGTCCCCAAATGTGTCAAGCTGCACCCACTGTCTGTGTGCTACATGAAACAGCCAGAAGCTGAATAAAAAATGCAAAATAAAATAAAAAATGCACCGACTGAATAAAAACTTTATTACAGAACAAACGGAACCTTGGGAGGGACAAGTTTCAGGTTTTAAAAACATACCTTTTGGATATCATCAACATAGCAAAACGCTACCATCTGTCATTGAAGGGTATACTAATTAAAGCTGCTCTAATCATCCTTTCCATATGGATTCTGGTTGACTAGACAGAACATTCCTTATTCCATCTAATGACACAATGCCTGCGTCATTCTGACCTGATCCTCATTTCTCCAGCAATTAAAACCTGCAAAGTGCTGGTAGACACAGCATGCCATGCCATCTCTCATCTGTGAAGCACTTTTTTTATTATTTTTTTCCCCATCAGATCAACTCATCAGTGCAACGCTGAGGGATCAAACAGGCTTGAATTTGCTTGAGGTGTGAATCTGAGGAAGTCCTTCGATTGAGGAATACGGTAATAAGACCTCCATTTGAACTAAGCAAGGCTCTTGAAGCCCCTACGCGAAAGGAAAAGCATGAGGATCTCAATCTCAATCTCATTAGGCACAATACTTTTTCTACACGACTGCCCCATCGCAATGTCGAGTTTAAGGAATCCCAGCAGTCAAGTTTAAGGACAGTGAAGAAAAAAAAAAAAACTAGCAACCTGAAGAAACAAAGACATCCTGCTCGCCTGAATGTGCCTCGGTGGCACTGAAACAGACACTTTTTAAAAAAGCTGCCAAGCTGCACATTTCCCGCCATGAGATGAAGTAAAAGTGCTCGAACCAGCCATATTTTAGATTCCCAGGTGGAGGAATGGAAGCTCTTGCATACGAAGCACATATAAACAGAAAAAAAGTCTCCCCAAGATAAAAATAGACAGCTTCAAACAAGTCTAGACTTGGAAGAAACCTTTTATGAGTCAACGCTGCTGCTAAAGAGATGCTGGTGGAACTATCTTAAACTATTAAAAAGGACAGCTTTAACTTTATGGTCCTAAGAAAAATGCTTGATGAAACTCACCACTATGAGTCGTGGAATTTAAGAGGGAGTTTTATGTATGACTAAGCTGATTAAATTAATATAGCAAAGACCATGTTTTTATAATTGATTGTTTCTTTGGACATAATTGACCTTGGAGGAGGTATGGAGGATCAGTGGTTCACACTAGTTTTGGTACTGAAACCCAATTTTAATGAATTTTACTGAACATCTTGTTTTTATACAAAAAAGACAACAATTTTTAAACTTTAAACTTAAAAAGTCATATTCCTCCATTGTCATCTTCTTTTGCCTGTTTACATGAAGTTAACATTAAAGTCAGTAAACTCTTATCAAATCATAGGTCAAAAAGATTAAAGCTGCATACATAGATTTGTATGGCCACTGTGACAAGCTGAAAACAATTGACATTTTATCATCTTATGAAGTTACTATGTTGAACAATTGCCTACTTACATACCCAGCAGACACGTTAGCAACTTTAGCATTCATTTGGAATCATGTGTATGTCCATCTGATGAATGTTAAGTCCTATATTCACACTCCTTTTAGCTCTGTTTGGTCTCCACCAAGTCCTGAGAAAAATATTTCTTATACCTTTTCTGTTAGTAAACATGATTTTTTTTGTGGGTGGAGCTTAGGTGGAGGTAAAATAATTCCCTGAACACGTTAGTTAATGCTAGCTAGCAGGTTTTGTTTGTCGATCTGACAGGATTACCTAAGGTGGAATGGCCAGACACACACACCTGACACACATGTGCCTTCTCACTGTTTGTCCTTTTTACAATTACCATTGCAACTATGGCAATTATAGAAAGGGACACGACACTTCAGCAGTTTCCTCTATGTTTTGTCTCTGGCCATACAACTAGCTAACGAAGTTAGCATTACAAGAGAAATCTCCTCTTCCTCCTAGTTCCCCAATTTCCGATTAGGTGGGCATGACAAACCTTTAGACACATACTGTTATCCATATCTACACCAGACAATACTTCATTTAACCTTACCTGATATAAAGTCTAAGCTACAAACACAAGCATTTTTGATGATCGCCTTCCGATTTTGGTATCGGAAGTGTTCTGGTTTCCGTTTGTGGTCCATTTGTAGTCCAAGTAGTATTGATCAATCACGTTTGAGCAGGCTTTGGTTGCATGCAGGTAAACAGTCCGTGTGGAGAGCAAAACAGGCGGAACGCATTGGCCGAAATGCAAATGAACCCATCACCTATCGTGCAACGATTTAGCTTTTTATCAATCTTGGAGCCCTAGAGATGAGCTTTTTATTAGCTTTTTTAAAATGTATCTGCATTCAAATCATTGTCAGATGATAGCCGATGGGTTCCAAGATTACTAATCGGACTGTAAACAATGACTGGTGCACAGAAGAGGAACTCTTGGCCCGGATATCTCCTGGAGCCTGGAACATTGGCCATTGCTCCCAGAGGCTAAACTGTCATCAGACAATAGCCGATTGGTTCCGAGACTGGGGCCAAACAGAAGGTTTAGGCGGAATTCACATAGAATCAGGTGGTGCGGCGAAAATGCAGATTTTCCCATTCATTTGAACTGGGGTACTGCATTCAGGCTGCAGCGGTGCGGGCTGCCAGGGGGTGCTGCAAGAAAATGCAGCGGCCTGCGGCAAAAAAATTGAAACGGAATCAACTTTTGGAGAAATGCAACCCGACGTCATGCTGCGGCAGCCAATCACGCCAGCGATCAGACCGGCAGACGCCCAGGTGAAGAAGGACTTTGTTTACCTGTAGCATTGTAGCATTAGCTGTTTACCACTGTTTACCGAGCAGCTGTGAAGATGGAAGAGAAACTGATCGATCGGCTCCATGATTACTGTACATCAGCCGTTCAACCCTGCCACGAGGGATCGCAAAGACGTTAATCTCTGTGCAGTGGCTTGGCTTGTATCGGTCTTCAAGCTGGGATTGCTGGTTAGTATCAGACACTCCCACAACGCCGCACAACCCTGATTCTATGTGAAAACAGCCTTAGACCTTGGCCAAAAGTGCCAATAACCCTATGATGGACTGGGAACCAATGACAAGGTGGGGGTCCAGATATTTTTTAGAAGTTTAAAATGAATCAGTTTATAGTATGAGTGCGCAGATTACAGTTTTTCTTTTTAATATGTACTGCATAATTATAGTGAGTATAGATGCAACAGACGCAATATGGTCGCTAACTCACCTTACAACCAAAAGCTCCAAGGTTCAAAGCTCAGCCATGGTCCTTTCTATGTGTTGTTTCTCATGTTGTGATGTGTGGTTTACGCCCACAGTCGTGGATGTCTGACCTTCACCTTACCACTAACTGTGAAATGGATGAACAAAAGGCTGTTTGACCATGGGTGTTAAAATTAATTTCAAAAGCCTTGAGTGCAGTCATCAGAAGAAAACAGATTACAGCAAGTTTTACTACTAATACTTAACACTCATACACTCTATTGCTATTCACGTCATCTGCACTGCACTGCACATAATTATCATGTTATTCTGAGAGGTGATAAAGTCTGATCCAAGTGTAAGGTGAGGTTGAAAACGGGTAGAGGAATGTGTCATGGGTGAAACTACAGAAATGCCGACAATTGGCAGACAGATAGAGAGCTCCTTAATGTCAAGACTATCTGTGCTCATTGTGTCAGACTTTATTTGAATAACAAATGAGTAAATGTCACAGTCACATCAAATAAAACCTGTAGAGCGTTCCTTCACCGCACCACTATCTGCAAAGGGCTTTATTACTTTTTGTCTCGGTGCTGCCTATAAATCAGAAAACATATGTTTTACAACATCCTTGGATTTTGTAAGTGTTAGAGATTATGAATCTCTCTGACTTGCATGAACATTTTTAATAGTCATTGCTTGCAGGTTTTTATTTTAATTCATGTTTAAATCAGTTTCCCTTTCCAATTACTCTTGCACACCTGCACCACACATTTGCAGGTCTCTCTTTTTTTTTTTTTTTACAGGTTACATAAGCTCATGTTTTTCCGGTGAAGGAGGCAAGTTTGTGCATCTCAATATCCAAACAGGGTAGATGCATTGTCATTTTCATCAGCGATGCCTCTGTTTCTGCACCTTCCATCTCCAACCTGATTCAGTCAACATCTGACAGCAGAGAGTGAGATGGAAAAAGAAACAGTGGAAGGAGGGAGAGAGGGAGATGTAAGGAAGTAACCCCACACAAAGCAAATACTGTTCCTGTCTTTTTCTCTGCCACTGAGAAATGTGAGGGGTGCCATGTTGTGGGTAGTGGCTTCTTTTTAACGGGGGACTTTTATTGCAGCAGAATAATGTCATATTGTTGATCTGGTGAGAAACTGCTAATTTATGAGGACCAAAGCAGCAAAAACACAACAAAGCTTCTGACTTACAACATCAGATGTTATAAAATAAATCTAATTATCTTTTAACACTTCTGCGTTTGAATTCAGCGAAATTATATAAATGTATAATATATCAAAACAAGCCAGATATTTTTATTATTACATTCTGAGACTTTTAACACTTTATCATCTTCAGAAATCTTATATATTTGTATTCAAAACCATTTAACTTGCTATCTGAGCTGACAATCTCCACCCGCAGACAGATAACATTGTATCAACAGCTTGGCCGCGTGCAGCCCCGGGGATGTTTCATATAAGCCACCGACTGAGACGCTTTTTACAGATATAAAGTGAATAGATATGCTTGTACAGTTTCTTCTGCAAGTAACCTTGACCTTGTATCAGCCTGCATGGGGAGTGTGCATTGTGTGGAGTGAGTGGCCAGATCACTTTGAGCCCCAACTTCCCTCAGCATGCTATGCTGCAATGCAGTCTGTCATTTGACCATTGATTGTTCCTTTCTTAATTTACAGCAATCATGCGCTGGGAGAAGTGTTGAAAAACGGCTACATGGCCAATAGCTCAGTAGAGTGCATTGGACTTTGATTTTAAATCTGTCCTGATTGGCCATTCTGTGTGAAGAATTGCTGTCCTTTCATTTCAAACCTGGGCGGACTGTAATATGCTGTAAGAAGGGTTTATGTTCAGAGAACTTCCATACATGTGACACTGAGACCAAATATTTCCACTAGGCAATATATCTAATGTCAATTTTGCATGATAAGGGACAGCAAAATTGCAATTGGTACAGTATGTATTTGTTCATGATCCTTTTTTTAATCTCAGTGCTGTTTGTAGTCACACATTTCAGGATTCTTCATTTCAGTGGTCTCCAGAAGGGCTCAGGGGGAGGGCTGAGTGATGTAGCCCCAAGGAAAGGCCATCTGGCCTGAAGAGCACTACCTGACTCCGGCCCCTACACCAGGACCACAGGCACCTGGTAAAGCTGGCAAGGCATGCCTTGGCAGTTTGCCAGATATGGAAAGATACCACTTCGATTTGGATGGGCCGACTCAGCATGGAGGTCCTCTGGCTGGAAGGTTACCAAATGGAGCAATGAAAGTTCAAAGGGCAGCTCTGCTGGAGCTTCATATGCACACTCACACTCGCAAAAAGCATCTAACTGAAAAAGGGATGCTTTTCAGAAATTAAGCAGCCTTATAAGAAGGATAAATCCTACGCAATGAATCAGTGAATTGTAGCGGTGATGGCCCAAAGGTCAGGACATGCAGTTAACACTTAATTTACTCTAACAAATTTAAACTGATGAAAGTAAAAAAAAAAATTAGTCCATGTTTTTATGCTTTGGTAATGTAAACGTCTGTTTCCCATGCCAATAAAGCCCCTTTGAATTGAACTGAATTGTAAATCACAGTTTAAAGGTTTCTCTGCAACATCAACAAGTCTCTGTTAAAACTGCCTTTTTGAGAGGACTTGGCAATATTCTATATTTATATTATTGTCAACAAATCCCATAAAAAGATCACAACCAACAATTGCCATTTCTCTTTTTTTTCTGACATTCCTACCCTGTCTGTGACACTCAGCCCAAAACCCATGTGTTCCTACTGAAGACATTCAATCTTTAAAAACAGGTCATGAAACAGGTGCGCACTGTAGAGTTTTGCAAATGTTACTATGTTATGATACAGGAGTGAATACTGTGTTGTTTGGGGACTATTTTTAGCTTTTTAGCAAGGATTCGTTGCGCTAGTGAGTTTCCAACAGCAGGATGGTGTATATGGGATAGATTCAAAATAAACTACAGTGCCCAATGGTAATGAAGGGACTTGTCAGCCAGTGTAATGGTGTGGCTCACTGACGTGTTTTTAATTTAGTTTAATTTAATTTGTTTAATCCAATTAGTTTTTAATGTTTTTTAGGCAACAATGGGGCTCTATAGCATAGAGGAATGAGCTAAATCAGACTTTGGCTACACAGACAATCCTTGTTAGTAGGATCAATTCACAGTTGGTTTTGGTCTTTTCATGAGATTTGTTAATAATAAGAAAATTGTCACCAGACTAATCCTAGGGGGTTATATTTGTGTGTTTTTAGGGGGCTAATGCTGCTATTAACATGTCTAATAGAGAGGGCTTTCAATTGAATACATACTGATAAAGATAAATAGTTGTTGTGTATTGCAAAAGGAGTTGCCCACTTCCTATAAACTGATAAAATCAGAATGTTTGTGTACTAACAGCTAATCTTTCCGCTGATCAAACTATTCAATCTCACTGCCTCAAAACACCACTGGTGACTGCTGTTCATTCAGCAGATCTAAAAGCATTCTCTGTTCAATTTGATAGATTTCTGATTTGTGTGTCTTACCTAAATGCCACAGAAACTCCTGTAGAATCTTAGAATATTAGAGGTATTGTCCTGAATTCACCTAACTACTCCTCTCATTTGCCTCCCACTATCACACACCTCCACACCGCACCACTCGAGCAAGCGGTGAGTCAAAGATGTGAAGTGCCTACCACCGCTCACACAATGATAATCACATGGACTATCACCTTACCTCACACAGTGGAACTCGAGCTTTCTCTGTGCATTACCTTGACAGCAGAAAGAAGTATAAAAGGTATGACACACGGAGACAGAGATCAATTGGGCGTGACGGCCACACGTTTGTTTTTACCTGGAGTGGACTCATTTCTTTTCAGTCCATCTCAGCCCTGCAAGGATTCCTGGTATGATATAGTCCCACTTTATAAGATCATCACTGCCCCCTGGACTGACTCACTGCTGAGTGGATGAATTAATTAGACCCCTGTATTCCTGGTGTCAAACAGGAAGACCTGAAATACTAATGAGATAACGCCTGATGTAGACAGAAACGCTTATCCAATCTATCATCCCACCACCTGCACACCACTGCTTTACATAAAAATTACAAGCAAAAACAACTTATTTTTTATTCCAGGACTATTTCATATGGCATGTTTGGTTGTGGCTTTCTGATAAATGGAGGATAAATGAAAATCAGAATGATTGTGATTAGCAAGGCAGTGGGTCCAAGACCAAGACCATTACAGTATCTGGATATTTACTATATTTTTTGAGAATTTACAGTATGCATTACATGCAAATATGTGACATTGTCTCTGCATGTTTCTGAGCTGTTAATAGTATATGGATATTTTCTAAATATGATCCAGTGCTGCTAGTGTAGCTGCAGTGTCAACAGCCTTACTTTGCTTCTGTCTAATGGGCTCTGATGGCTGGTAGCTGGCTTCAAGAGCTGTGACATGGGGAGCTGGGCCGATCAAAGCATCCATCGAGGGATACATGGTAATTCACATGGTAATGGCAGGGTTGAGGTAAATGCGTTTAGACATTAGCAGATGTGGCAGGTACTGTAACTCCAGATGTCTTCATCTGTGCCCGGTGTGTCTTTTCAAAGATGACTCTATACACAGATGGGGCCTGCCAAAAAGCAGGAAGTAATTTATTTTTCAAGGCAAGTATTCTTGGTTCATAAAACACATGGGCACCTCTTGCAGGACATTGCCATTAGCAGAGAAAAGCTGAAGAGTGTTCATGCAGAGCCAGTGCCAAAAGTCAGCAAGAATGTAGGACAGTTTGGTTTGCCCACATCTTTTGTACTGAACAATACAGAAAGTATGAATTCACACCTGTTGATGAGATGCTTGACCATTCACCATTACCATTCAGGCAATACTGTAGTGGTTGTGTAATTTTGATTTCATAGATTTCTACTTTACAGAGGGCTCTTCAGCGGCCATCAGTCTTAAAACCTCAAGAAAACAACAATCTGAGCAACAGGACAGCTCATGAAGCATTATTCTTTGAAGATGCGACATAGTTGCACATACCACAAAATGATGATATTTAGAAAGGTTTAATGGGGTTTCAGAGCAACACAAATTACTCAATGACTACCCCACCAGGTGCTGACAAACATGCTTTCTGGCCTGCAAATTATTTTGGATGGAAAAACTGTCAACAGCTGCTGCCTCCCTTATAAAAAAAAATATCAAATGTTTTATTAATTTATTTTTTTGTGTGTGAGTGTAAATCCCACCATAACCTGTCACAAAACTGTTGAGTTCTCATCAATAGAACCAGTGACTATAATGGCCTGTAGAGAAAGAAAGTAGAATAATCTGTAATTGGATGCTTTTGACCCTTAGCACCCGATTGACGTGTTAAGTACACCACTAAACCATCTCTGTGTCATGACTCTAACTAGAAAAAGGTTAGATGTTGCCTCATAAATCCTCAGATATAGTAATCCAGATGTTGTCTGTACACCCATGGTTACAGAGCATGACCTTTAATGGTGTAGATTCACCAAAATGTAAAGAATTTAGGCAAAAAAAACAAGGGGGTGGTCCAGTTAGCTGAGCCCCCAGTTCCATCCTACATACTAAATATATACAGTATCTACTCTATACTAATTACTACTACTCTACTCTTACTGTTTTTGCAGTTAGAATACAAACAAATCAATATACTTAACTGTTATATATTAACAGGAAATTATACAATGCGTGTGCCCATGCACGTTAAACAAACTGCTGCTTTGAAAATGGGGCCGTGTTTATGAGAAGAGTCCATATGAACGCCCCCCTCTTGAGGCATTCACGACCTTGTAAGTGTAAATCTTCTGATAGCTCCGACCTCATGAGTTGTGACGTGTTTGCTGTTTTCAGAAATGGCGGAGGCCATGGAAGATAATTTTTTGGTGGATGGTAAGTTAATGTATTATAATTTTAGTCAAATATAGAGTTTTTCTTTGTAATTTTATAGTATGTCTTAAGGAAATGTTGATATTCCCAACGGCCTCATCTTTCATGATGCCTTTGCATTTCCTGCATTATGTTCTCGCTCGCTAGCCTGCTAAACTGTTAGCCTCGGTGGCTTCTAAATGCCGATAGTAACGTTAAGCTAATGTGCCTTTTAGCTATGAATCTTTTGGCATCCATGTTGCCATTGCCTAGCAGTGGTGTTCTTACGAATTACCACTTGAACACCAAACATACGTGTACACGACTTCCCATGTTGTAACCACGAGCTCACGAGTTCCATTTGAAAACCATGTGTCCCATTCCATACTACATACTAATTCTATACAGTACGGACTACACAGCCTACTAAACCACTTTTCCTGTGTGAACACACTACATACTACATCAAAAGCTGCTTAGAATTAGTATGTAGTATGGATTTGGGACACCATGGCAACATTGTACTTCCTATTTGTATCACCCAAAGCATGATGGGAGCTGTAGGGCTAAAGGTTACCGGAGAATAAGAGAAAAAAATAGGAGCGACATAAATCCATCAAATTGGCTTGTTTTATTTTACACTACCAATGCATTTTTTTGACCTTACAAGGGCTCAGAATGCCCCATCGACATGGTTGTTATATCTCTGGAAGAATGACTGTCTCCTATATCCATTCATATACAGATATTTGATGGGCGTTGAAATCCAGTGGACATACAGGCAAAAAATAAAACAATTTCAATTTGCATACTTTTTTATATAAAGTGTCGTAGAACATAGTATACATGACATGCTGACAACTGAATTGGGAAAATTAAAATATATGACATTCCTAGCTAAGACATAAACCAAGCAAAACCAGCCTAGGGTTTATAGCGTTAACTCTGCTTTTCCGCCCATCCGGTAGCATTAGCTTACAGAATTCATGTCACCTCCAGCAAGATGGTAAAGCTGTAAGGTGATTCTCTCCCAGCAGTCAAGTGCATTCTGACATTCAGCTGTACTGAATCTCTGCAATCTGCCGGGAATATCTATTACAGCTGTTAGACTGATCAACCTCTCTGCAAAACCTCTCTGCCTGTCTGTATTATCTTTCCATCAATAAACATCATAATTACAGGATCAGGTTTAAGTGTCTGTTTTGGATTGTACTGTGTACTCTGACTTTCGCATTACCAATTAAAATTCATTGTGTTGATTTGCAGCACTAATATGGTATTATGCACTTCCACTAAACAGACGTGTTAACTCTGCTATTAGTCACACACTGAAATAAGCATTTTAAATGCCACGTGTTTGATTAATATACAGTCATGTTTCATAGATCTTAATTATAGGTAACCACAAAGACTTTGTAGCAGACAATTTTTTGTAACTTTCCTAATGATGTACATAGATAAAAATAAAATTATGAATATTCAAAAAAGAGGCTTTATTCTTTAGTGTTTGGCTGGTTACAGTTAGTAATTTACTCAGTGGTTCTGCAGCTGGTGCTGCAGCATACACACACACACACACACACACATATACATACACACTCACGCAACCACAGTGGATGCCCTACACTAGCCCTTAAGAACCTTTGCAGCTTACAAAGAAAAGAAACATAGTGTGAAATTCATCACCCAGCAAGATAAGAGAACAATGACAAATAATGAATTTCAGCATATGTTCTAAAAAGCATTGTTGTATTGTACTTTTTCAAGCAGCAGCGTTTGTACAAGGAAGCAGGAAAACGCATTGATCATAATGAATAGCAATGTGATACGGACTCATTAAAAGATTTGTGAATTGCTATGTTGGGTCATCTGCGCATGCAGAGCCAGGAAGTGTGTGGGGCTGTTGTAAAGGCAGAGAAAAAGAAAGGCTCAGTTGTTTTTACTTTTGAACAACAAGTATTCTGTATGCACCATGTCAATCTCAAGAGCATGAGTGGGCAACACAAGGTCCCTTCTTAAGTCTTATTTTGATACACACACAAACAGAGCAGGAAGAAACAGCTGTTTATCCAAAACAACAACCGGCATGTGTTGAAAAGCAGAGATCCATCCATCGCCTGTTCTTCTTTGTGTTATTCTGGGTTTTTCTGGGCTATTTCTACCACTCTGTGTCTCCATCTTATATCAGACTTGGTCAATTAACTTGACCGGCCATCTCATCTGCTTCTCTCGGTCAACGCTCTTGAAAAACACCTTTTTTTCATCTTCACTTTCAGACACATTCCTGCAGTTTACAGATTGCCAGGGATTCAATTTGTGCCATAGAAATGTCCCGTGCAATTCTGAACCCGAGCAGCGGGTGAGATGGAACTCTCTGCCTCCTGAAAGAAGACCTCTGACTGCCTTGCAATAGCTGCGAGAATCATCCTTGTCAATCTGAATTGCTACGAGGGGGAAGAGGTTTTAAAGGAAGCCGATAATATATAAACACAATGACCAGCAATTGAATCCTGAAAATCTGCAGTCAGAGGGTATCAGCTATATCTCCATGAACCCCATCCAGTAAATCTGACTTTTTCAGATATTCCAAAGTAAATTTAACTCCTTGCTCGTACTTAATACTCTATGTGTTGTGTATAAATTACATTTGCTCCCCTGACTGTCACAAATGTCCAGACAAAATCTGATCTGTGAGTGTGCTCCACCTTGCAGCTCAGCCTCTAAGCTGCGCTTCAGTACTCTCCTAATAGTGTGCAGGGCTCCTCTCTCCCACAACCCATCACCTCGATCACCATCATTCACATCAAAGTGTCAATCACATCACAGGGCAGAGGGGCAGCAGCAGTAATGTCACCAGCCGCAGTAGAAAAAAATACAGTGCACTGATGTTTGTGAGATCATGGCACTGCAGTATAAAGTGCATGTGTATCTCAATTACACACAGATACTCACAGAGTCATATGCATACAGACTGGGAGCAGCGAGAAAAAGCTAGCCTGACTCTTGCTTGTAGCATAGCTTTATGTCACCAGCATGCGCTACGTAGCTTCCCTCATGAGGTCCTCATTATCCACACTGTGAGTGAAGGAATTTGAGTGTGTACAGTACAAGACATATTCTTCCCACTTTCTGTAAATTGAAGGGGTCACAAATTGAGTGGGCTGTGAAAAAACACAAGCAGAAATATTTTCATCACATTATTGGAAATAACTTAAGAGGGAGTGATAGGAACAACACTCTCAGGAGCACCTAAGGGCACTTACTGAAATAAAGTGTGCATTCCTGAGGCCTCACATGCTTGGCTGAGAGTACCCCGACATATTATTTTTTAAAAAGTGTGTATTTGTTGTCAAGAGCCTGCCCACAGGATGACTCTGACTACTCTAGAGACAGAGTTTTACAGCGTATAACTTCAGACTAAAGGAAATAATGACTTATTTGTGAGCTTTCCACGTGGGATTCTCGCTTCTAGAAAGAGAGAGGGACTGGGAACTTAGTTTGTTTATGGGCATATGCAGCCTGATGGCAAGTAAACGCTGTTCATTGGACTGTGACAGCGTCCGCCTGTCTGATCACTCCCAGGCATGTACCCGAAGGATCGTTTAGCCCACACAGTGGCTTCAGTTCTGTTTGTTGTTTCAATGTGTCTTTTCTGTATGTTTTTTTTTTTTTTCCCATTCTCTCCTCTCAGCAGGATGTGCTAAGAAACAGGTCTGAAAGCACACAGATTAGACTCCACTCACGTTGCATTTGGATGTTCACAAGCTGCTTTCGAGGCGTTACACAGGATTAGTGTGGCCAAGACACAAGGTGCATGTGAGCAGAGTGGAGGGAGAGAGAGGGGAGAAGAGGCAGAAAGAAACATGGGCACAGATTTAAGAAAATAAAAGCACAAGAGATGCTTACAGAGATGTTACATTCCCTCCAACAGAAGGATAAGACCCAGAAGTGTGTTGGATAATGTAAACCTCTCATCTGTAATGGCTAGAGTAGCTAAGACTTCAGATTTTCCAATTTTTTACCAACATTTATTAAAAGGAGAAGATGAATTAAAGCGGACTGTCACCTGGATGTTGTAGCTGCATCCAAAATGTGTTCTGTTTGCTGTAAGAAGACTGTGGTTTACAGCAGACAACAAGAAAGAGCTCAGAAAGGTAGCAGTTGTAGAAAGTGAGGAGAAAAATGTAAAAACTTAATTATAACTAACTAAACTTACAACTAAATTGATTTACAATAACTGTAACACTTAATCTACAGAGTATTTGCTGTACAAATAGTATTTTTTAAATCCAGTTTTCACCTTCAAAATAAACACACCTAAATTGCTGAAAGTAAAAACTAAATGCCAAAGGAATTTGTAGGCCAATTACTCTATAAACCTTCTCTCAACTCTTACATAGTATAAAGCACAGAAACACTCTTGTTTATTTCTGTGGAGTGGAATACTTCAGCTATCTAAATTAGAATGTGTGTTTTGTGGTTAACAAAATGTCAACTTGTCTTCATTAAAGTGTTGGTCAGAAAGAAGACAACTAATTATCTATTTAGAAAAACTGGCCGGTTTTTTAACCCCGTTACATAAGAAATTGATTTGAACTGTCTTAGAGATCTGAAGATAGGTATACATGAGATTAAGTCAGTAAGAAACATCCCTTCAAAGGTCCATCAAAACAGTGCACATAAAGACATACAATTGAAAAATATTTCCAGATTGAGTTGATTCAGTGATTCAGTTTTGTGAGTGTCACTGGAAGTTCAGTGATCAACATTAATCTCCAGACGGTGCAATGTAGAGGTTATTTTCAGGTTCTAATGAAGTTTTCACTTTCACTTGTTCTTGATACTTTTAAGCAAAGATTGACCAATGGTAGTTCTTATTATCATGGCTATGTTTTAGGACTTCTTTTGGGCAATTTAAATCCAAGGTAACAAATTGCTATTATGATTTAAAGTATGAAGTTTAAAAAAAGGGACTTTTTTATAAAATGCACTCCCTTGCATCTCTATTCATTCTGCTTAAAATTAGTTTAGTTTAAAACCAGACTAAGAGTCTACAGCCATGCTAGCTAGACGTGAGGCTGTACTTAGCAGTACTGAAATATTGACATGCTCACAATGACATTGCTAACATGGTGATGTTTAGCAGGTATATTATTATTTACGCTGTTCACCACCTTAGTTTAGCATGTTACAATGCTAACATTTGTCAATTAGCACAAACCACAAAGTACATCTGAGGTTGATGAGAATGTCATTAGTTTTGCAGTTATTAAACAAAGTATTGGACAAATTGAAATTTTGACATGATGGTGGCGCTAGAAGAAAAGTCAGGGGATCAGTAGAGTGATTATAATTAATTCCGAGGGAAACATGAATGTGTGTACCAAATTTCATGGCAAACCATCCAACAGTTGTTGAGGCATTTCACTAAAAAACATAAATGTAAACCTCCTGGTGGTGCTAGAGGAAAAGTCAGAGGATCACCAAAGTCATTAGAATTCATCCTCTGGGAACTACTACTCTTGGTACTAACTTGTGTGCCAACTAATCATGCAGATGTTGAGATATTTCACAGGATAAGTGAAACCTTTGAAGAAGGAAGAGTCAGTGGATGACCAAAGTCTTTAAAATGCATCCTCTGGCCACCATAAATATCTGTACCAAATATGTAAAAGCCATGCCCGTAAAGCCATGCCACTGGCATGACTAAAAATCTGTATGTAGATGTAGCAGATGTATGCTAAACTTTTCTGACTAAAAAATCATTTAATTTTAACACAACCCTCAATGCACTGTCCTTTTTCAACAAGACAACAAATTTGTTTTAACTTGACAAACTATCAGATAATATTGCACTGTATATCAAAGGGTGAGTTGTCCTGTCCTCTAACCTTCCCCTGCTGCACAAATCTTGTCCATTTAGCATATGTCTTCTCTAAATTGCATGTTTGATTTCTGCCATCTCGGATGAGCAGGTTGTAAATGTATTCAATTTATGGCTCGTCCTACAACTCCATATGGTGTTGACAGCCCTCAAATGTCTGAAAATGAGCAAATTATGAAGGCTTGATGGTGTAGAGAGAATACCACTGCACAGCAGAGACGTGACTTTGGTGAAACAGATCTGGGGTTGGCAGTAAATTGGGCGTTGCCATGGCTATGAGAACTCATACACAACCATATCTTCCCTCAGCATCTAGCGAGGTAGTGCCAGGCTGTCAACTGAGACGGCATATGTGAGTGAGTTTCTCACAACACTTCAAAGAGCGTCATGTGATCGACTCCTCATTAATTGGTGACAAAATCTTTTGATATATTTCTGTGGCTGTGCGACAAAAACTGAGGCACTACTGTTTTCTCTGTAGGGTTTCAGTTTATAATTTACCTGCTCCTGTTTGCTTTTATTGGACATGTTCCAGCAGGACATGTCCTCCGTCTCTGGAAGCATCAACGCTCAAGAGTAAACTTCTTAGACTGATAGGCAATATGTCAGCCCGAATCCATCTGAGTGACAGAGCAAAGTACTCAATGCCTGACATTTCATAATGTAAATAATACTGTCCCGGTGCATGTTGTACATCCATCTGAGCTATATGCCACAGGCCCCACAGTGAGACTGCTCTTTGCCTGTAACCTTTTTCTCAGAATCTCAATGCTGCGCTGCCAGTACCAAGAACTCAGCAGGTATTTGTTTAATCAATTGTGTTTCTCTCTCTCTGTTTCCATAATTATAAATGGCAGTTGGTTGGTAACGCTTGTCGTGTGTAATTCTGACATGGTGACGTAAAAGATGAAAAAGCAGCATCCAAATGTTTCGCTGGTTCTTATGGAGGCTCCGATGAGCCTTTATTTTCTGGACCAGTCCAGTGATTAGAGATCAAATTATCCAAGTAAAGTTCACAACTACAGTGACATCTTGGCACAGGCTGAGTTTGCGTAGTGCTGTCACATGTTTCAGCGTTGGGTGCAAACAGAGGCTTGCCGGCTCACTTGACTGGAAACGGAATTGATAGACCATGGTGGAAATTTGCACATTTGCCACTGTGATGGAAATATATGGACAGATTAGGTTGTCTATTTTCTAATAATATATAACACTTTGATATTTACTCTCAGAGGTGATATTGACCGAAATATAAAGACAGCACCAAAATGTTTATATTGTCACATTGCCTACTGAAAAAACACCCAGGACAACATCCAATAAATGGCTGTAACTCACTGAGAAAAATGTGTACTTGCACCAAACTTCACATGGAGCTCTAAAATACCTAAATACAATTGTTCACATTGAAAAAACACAAATTCCCAGGTTGACTCTGGAGTTATTCAACAAAACATGAGTTTTTTTCACTGGGCATTTGTTGTTGTTTTTTATGTTAAATATGGTATGTTCACACAAGGTTAATGCATGATGGTGACCTTACACTGCACCAGAAAGAAAGGGTACGTTACCCTGGATCATAAGATGCATAACACTTGATAGTGACTGAAAGAATAAGATCAGAATTGGCAAAAATATCAAACTATGTCCAGACGTTTCTTTGTCTATGTAGGTTTAAGAGGGTTAATTAAAGCCATGTGTATACAAAATGTTCAACTTTGGCACTCCTCAGTGGTAGTATCAAAAAGAAAATGTGGCAGACACACTGATTCCCCCCACGGATCCCACCTACAGACACTGAGAATGAAGGGTGCAAACCAACACATAGACTGCAATCATTTCACAAGGATTGTCTAA
Organism: Macquaria ambigua; assembly: GCA_008360985.2. Taxonomy (NCBI): domain Eukaryota; kingdom Metazoa; phylum Chordata; class Actinopteri; order Centrarchiformes; family Percichthyidae; genus Macquaria; species Macquaria ambigua. Next base: position 751,124 of record VMKM01000051.1, read on the forward strand.
TATTCCACAAACTTACACCATCAGAATAAACTTGTATTATAATTCCTGGTAATTATGAATAAATGTTGATTGTGTGATTGTGTAAAACACAGCAATAGTATTATTTGTTATTATCACATTTCAATTTGTGATTAAATTTTTAGTGACTTGAAATTAATGACTTATTTTTTCAGGCGCAATTTGTCCCAAAATGACATTAGCAGTTTGACATTCCTGGTTTTGAATGAGATGTATGACTCTTGATTTGTCTCAACTACAGAGGGACTCATTCTTTAGATCTTTCCTTGCCATCACTACAGTGCTGTCCACCTACACAGCTGAATGCAACAGGTTCGCTCCGGTTCTCTCAGAGCTGTCAAATGTCCGTCTAGGGAGTGTAGTGAAATCGGTAACTGAAGCAGACAGACAAAAAGGTAAGGCTGAGAGAAAGTGGATTCACCAAAAAAAAAAGTAAATCCCGGAATGAACTGAAAACACAGTTTGAGTAAACAGTATAGCCACAGGTCACATTCTCTTGAAGGGTGAGTCACTTTTAGAAAAGGTTAAGCTTTGGGTCATTGACTAATGTGGCACAAATCTTGGGTCATGATCAGATCATGGACTTTAGTGAAAACTTTGCCCAAAGTGAGGTTTGAACTCAGAACATTTAGCGCTGAAGGCAACTGTGTGTCTTTTTTACAGTGCTGCTCATATTCCACTACAAATGAATATGCAAGCACTCATAAGGGGCATAGCGCCTGAGGTATCCCATGTCTTCAAGTCTACAGCTTGCATCCCTGTCTTATTATAGACATTTGCCATCATTTACTAAAGCAGTACTGTCCATTCAGCTGCTGTGTGTGTGTATTTTTACTCATAATACGTGCATTTCCCTGTATTTGCTCTACAAGGCTTATACGACTCCTGTGGCCAATGTTTCATGAGTCATAATTATAACCTCCAATCCAATCTGACATACAGGCTTCCAGTAATGTGGGATGGGTTAAAAGACAAGCTTTGTAAATGCCTAAAAGGTTAAATATTAAGAGCAGCAAAGCCCTTATCTGTATCCTTTTCACTTTAGCTCCACGGCATGTTGTTGACTCATCTGTTTATTTATACAGCAGCTCAGATTGTAAAGACCGAGGACGTCTGTTCCTGCTTATAGCAACAACTCTACATATTTAATGCGGGATCCTCTATTCCCGCACGACTCGAGTAAGTTGTTTGCGTCAACTGAAAGAATAGGGGCAAATTGATTCATAGTCACACAAGTAGCATCATCACAAAATCAAACAGGGCTGCTAAATAGTAATAACTGCTTTGTTTTGGGGGTAAACACAAATTGGCAGAAGCAGAGAAGCAAAAAATAACCCGTTTTTGACATTTTCAGGATTTTTTTTTTTTCCTTGCCTCCACTGTAAGTTCACTTTTTGTCATGAGCTACAGTAGTCTGTCAAGCCCACAGAAACACCTGAGGCACAGGATGGAATTTCAGTCAGAAGCGAAATGGAGGGCATGCTGGTGATACGTGTGTGACTGTAATTGGTTTTGTTACAGACAGGGCTAAGTGGTGTGGGTGTAACACCGAGCTGTGCAGTTGTGGAACAGTCAGGACATTGACTCGTGGAAAGCCCAGTTTGAGGACAAATGCTCTGTTTTTTTTTCTTTCCCAGGACGGCAGATTTTGAAGGATAAAAAGACGATTTATACATGATTTTATTGCCTTGGATTCTCAGTCCATGATAATTATATTTTGACTCTGAAGAAGAAGAAGCCATCATGTCGAAATATCAGTCCTTGCTGCAAATGAATACATTTGAACTGTGCTCCAGTGCTTTTTTTGGTTAAGCTGCAAAAAGATTTTCTTCTTCCCATGTTAATTAAAGTTTAAAGCAATAATCTAAAATTGCATTTAGACTTAGATTATCACTTGGGATACAACAGAAAGCGTGTTTGTATAGGTTCTGATTGATGCTCAGATTCAGCACGAGAATCTTCTCCTACACCCAGCATTTGTTTTCTCTAAACAACGAACAAAATGCTGCATAAAAAGGCAGCTGGTAAAACAAATAATGAAATGTGTTGCACCATGGATGACACTGCACAGAGTGATACATCCAGCAGCACTGCCAGCTCCAATACAGAGGTAGATACACTACACATTCATTCTCTAAGGAGACAGGCTGCTAAGAGACTCATGCAGGGATTTCTGCTAAATTAAAGTGGTTCTTTTCAAATGGGCATTATGACATTCTTTGACATCACTGTCTGGACTCTAATGCCAACTTTACTCCTTTTTTATGTTGTGTTTTTATTTACACAAAAGTGGAGGACTGGACTGGATTTTGATAAATTGCAGGAGTTGTGACACCGCTAAAGATGTGCGACAGAAGGGAGCACAACCGCCTGCAAGAGCTGAACTCAGGTGAAGGACAGGTTTGACATCGTAATCACCTGGACAATGACATCCAGCAGTGATGTGGAAACACACCCACACAATTAGGAAACGCTCCCTTTTTGTACCATGGAGACTCATTAAAAAGAGAACCTTGACCATTCATGTGCAGCTTAGGACTGCGTCATCCGAACATTTGCCATACCAGTGCTGATATGATACCCAAGCTTCACTGCTGATACCAAAACAATTTGTTAGAGCTAAAATGATTAGCCGGTTTATTGATTTGTCTATCAGAAAATTAATCAAAATAATAATTTTCATAACCGATAATGTAATGTAAACATTTAATGGTTCTACAAACTCTAATGTAAGGATTTGCTCTCCATTTCTTCACTGTAAACTGAATCTTTGGATTTTAGACCGTTGGATGGACAAAAAAGCTACATTAAGATGTCACATTACACACTAAATTATTATGTTAAGACATTTTTTCACTTTTTCTTGACATTTCATGGACAAAATAATAAATCAATGAATTGATAAAAAAAAAAACAATCAGCAGTTGAATTCATAATGAAAATACTCATTAGTTGCAGCCTACAACTTGTTTTATCATTTGTTAAAAGAAAAACATGCTCAAACATTCAATTTGAAACGGTGACTGAAGATATGAATCTGTCCAGACAGATTTTGTCCATGACTGATTCTATAGCTACACAGTGTTACATACACAACTGAGGTTACTGAGGATCTGATTTGGATGTGTGCGCCACCCTCATGTTGAACTCAAATACAGAGCAAATAATTGAACAACTTATTACCTGCACTAGAGTCTGGAGGACCTGTAAACGTCCTTACACCTCTACTGACCTGCCACACTGACAAAACCCCTGATTTCCTCATTCCTGCCATTACATGAAAGGATCAAATGCCAACAAGCGAGGGGGCTCAGAGTAGAGGCCGCTCTGCAGCTCCACAGTTCACATGCAGGCGCTTCAGGCCCGTGGATCATGAAGCCTGGCTTCAGAAAAGGGAGGAGGAGGGCTGAAATTGCTTTACCTCTCCTACAACCTACAGCGCTACTTGAAAATCCTGCCCTCTGGACAGAGATGCTCCCTGCTCAACATGAACAGCTTTAACCGGACATCAATTCAGCTGCTCAAACTGAAAAAGCTCCTGAGATAACGCCCCCCACCCCCACCCCTTCCTCCTCTACTGAGGTCACTCTACAACTTAAATAAAAGCCCTCACCAGAGCAGAAGTGTGTGCATTTTTAGGCCTTGTTTTAATTTGTGATCAAAATATTGTGGTTTAAATAATCTCAGTTGAAATTATAGACTTGTGATTCTCTAAATGTTATTCTATACTACAATTCATTATTATACTGAACCCCAGTTATTCAGTCTTTGTTGTTGAAAACACAGATGTGAGAAAATGAATGTTTAGTGAAAGACTGATGTCTGGCAGCAGTTTCATCTCATATCTTGGTGGTGACTATTTAATTGAAGAAGTGTGCCTCTCTTTTGGACTCTCCCTTTCTCTCTCACACACGTACACACACACACACACGTACACACACACACACACACACAAATCTTAAACGGCCGACAGAGGTTTGGTTCCTCTCTCTTGAGGGTGGTGTGTGTGCCCACCTGACGGCCAACATATGCGCACATTTCTCTCCAGTGTGGATATATGGCCAGTGATGCTTAAAGTGGACATAATGAATCACTTACACTGCTGTTCTGCCCGGACCAGTGCACCATAGCCTGGTTGTGAGATGAATCCCCGGTCAAGGCGAACGTTGAACTGTTAAGTTTTAGCTCCTCCTGCCTCGGACCGGCGGCTCTCCGCTCCTCGCCGCTCCAGCGCAATTCAGAGCGCGTCACTCTGCGTCCAGCCGCCGAGCTCATGCCCTCTCCCGGGTCTTGACTCTGGGCTGAACCGGGGGGTCTGACTTTATTGTCATCACTGTTCCTTCTGGCGCGCTTTCTGTACCGGCTGGCAGAGGTAAAAGCTGCCCCATCGCCGGTCTTCTGCTGACCACTCAAACTGACATGAGAAACTTTCATCTTCGCAAACTCGCTCTCACCAATTTCGCCTTTTGCGTGCAGGTTGTCTGTATTCCATTTCAGCCTTGGCTCCGTGTATTCCGTCCGATCTGAAGCGCATTCAGCGGTCCCACCTATGCAACGGAGCCGCCGACTTTCGGCACTTGCAGCCCCGGATCTCCCTGCCCCATCTCCATGTCCAAAAACTTCTCCCTTTAATCCTGTTGCGGACTCACTTGTGTCGAATTTCAGCAGTAATTCCCGTGCACGCCACTTATCTCCAGGCTGGCACGACCTGCAAGTTATCTCAGCTTTGGCGGCATGAAAGAAACAGAGCATCATCAAAAGCAAAAACCAAAGCGCACTGTGCCACTTTGGGCAAAATATGACCTCCCTCACCATAGCTGAGGCAGAGAAGGATGCTGCGGATGCAAGAAGTCCTTTCCCCCACTCTTCTCTCTGCCTTTTCGGGGTGTAAAATGCCGCTCGGCTGTGGAAGAGGAAGTGCTGCGCAAGTTGTGGCGTTGCCCAAAATGCAGTGTTGTAAAAAGTGCGGCTGAGCCTAAGTGGTCCAAGTTGAAGGATTTGATCAAATGAAGCCCCGCGCGCATGGGGGAGGAGCTGGGGATCCAGACTGAGCGATGGAGGATAATGTTGGACTGTCTTTCTCCATATTTGTTATTTTCCACCATATGGTCGGCTCTAATTAATGCAGTCAGTAATACAGTCATTTTGTTCTGCTGCTCTTTTATTTCTTCTCACAGCCACGTTTTCTGAGGAGCTATTCCTGGTAGCTTCTCTCCTGGTGCAGATTTTATCACCAGCCTAGCTTCAGGGAAAGTAAATCGCTTAATTTAGCAAATGAAACTGAATTATTTTACCTATGATGAACCTGTTTAGATTCACTCCTTTTAGGTCTCAACAGGAGCTTCCGGTAATTGGAGGATATTAATGTCTTTCCAATTAAGTGCAGTGCCAGGGATGGTAGCTTCTATGACTTATTAAACAGCAATAAAGATTTCAACAGCCCACATAGGAACATGAGATTTTTACACAGCACATCTCTGTCTGCATGTATTTTGCAACTGATCTTGTGTCCCTCCAGGATGATACAATGGCTTTGCACATAAGCAGCTGAGGGCAAGCTGGAGAAACACCTGTAAGGTGAAACATGCAGGCTGGACTGAATCATGAATATTTAACTGCTTTGCAAAAAAAAAAAAAAAAACAGACACATCATGTTTGGCTGCTTGTTGGGACAAAATTATACAGTTAGAGTGTCTCAGGCGACAGGACTGAGTGTAACTGGTGGAAACAACAAGGCTGGAAGTTCGTCTCTTTGATATGGACCCTGCATCTCTCTGTGTTTAATGACCGGGGGTTATGGTGATAGCTGATGAGCACTTAGTAGCACAGAGGGATGTACAAATGGTCACTGACTACTGCAACAGCTGGCTGCTTTCTAGTTCGCAGCAGAGGATGCTGCCGTGAGGGAATAAAACGGGCAGATTGTGCCTTCGAGAGGTGATTCATTTTCCCACAAGGACAAATATCAACAGGTTACAACAAATGAAGATGAAAGAGTAAAGGATTATAGAATTAGAGTGTCACACATACTGTTAAAACCTGCTTAAACACATGTTGCATCATGTGTGGAGCAAGTGTGGTATATATAAACACATTGGTTTGAAGACAGTCAGATGGTGATGTTGATGACCCATCTGCGGTGATTACAGCTCAATACTGCTCATACTGCCACATTCCTTCTCCCTCTGTTGTTAGAGCATTTAACTATTTCCTGGGGGAGAGCTTCCTAATCCCACCTTTTTACCTCCATATGAATCATAATGAGGTAATTTAATTGAATGTTTGTAATTGTAACATGTCTAATGGGTGGGGACAATATTAATTACATGAAACAAATGTAGTTTTTTGTAGTTGGCGTTTTATCATTATGAGCGTTAAGTCAGCAGATACATCTTCGTTTCGGTGTTCAAAGTTTGCAAAAATCAAACCCAAAGTTAGCACCACCAGTGAAATTCCATTCATTTCCATTAAATTGGGGTGGCAACAGAAATCTCAGAGACCTTGTCAGGACTGCACACCGTGGCACTCTGCAGGGTCCTGATCCTGTGGTTTTTAATGGCCAGGGAGCTCTCCTTGGTGCTCCACCTGTTCACATTGATGGGGAAGGTTACTGCCAGCAGGAAGTTCCAGCTAATGACTAACCATGTCAAATTATTGGCTTTACCTGATCCCCCAGCCCAGTATCCTCAGGAATAGTATTTCAATTCAGTTAACTTTATTGGCATGAACAAAAGAACATGTTGTTGCCAAAGCAGTTTACAGAAGATTTGTATCATATTACGTTATACATATTAAATACACAGGTGTCACATACAGGTTCTATATTATACACTTATGCAGTCCATTCTTTGATTGCTATACAATACAATACAGTACGCTACAATTTTATACAAGAACTTAATACCATACAAATCCTTAATGTTTGGGATCTAGTATACATTAGACCATTGCACAGGCCACTTGGGGGCAGCAGAAGTTGTGAACACAACATTGACATGTCATCACCTTTTAAGTTGATATAGCAAACTTGTTAGCAAACAGTTGCTTATTTACACGTCCAGCACTTTCGTTGCAACATTATCATTCATTTGGAGTGGTGTTTCTGACTACCTGATGAATGTAAGTCCTGTATTCACTCTTTCAGCTCTGTTCTGCTCTCTATCAACTCCTGAGGGAAATATCTGGCTCTTTAGCTGCTAAATGCTAAGATTTTCTCATTGCTATGAGAGCAGTCAGAGTGAACCAAAACAGTAAAGTTGCAGGCAGACAGCTAAACAATGAGCTGAAACTCACTATAAAGCTGTGTAAAGGCGAGGGGAGCTGCAGAATCAGGTGATAATTCTCTGTGGGTTCATCACTTCAAGCGACCCCTTTCACATTGTTATTTGATGCATTGTTACTATAAAAATATAGATTATAACCACTTTAACTAAGGGTTTTAGGTGCCTGGCCCTAACTATTTCTTAACCTAATTTGTTTGCTATTACCACAGTTTTTCCCTAACCTGAACCATATCCTAGTTGCCATGTATATATTGTGTAAAGCTAGAATTTTAAAAACATTGGCATTGAACCAAAAAAAAAAAAATTGAGGAATTATCCACTATTGATGTTCTTCTCTGGCAACAGGGTTGTGTTGCCAACTATACTATATACTGTTTATACCGCATGCTAATACTTTCTGTTTGCACTTGAGTTCTCCTTTCCAGTCTGACTTTTCAGTCATTCTCTTAGTTCTGGTTGTTGTTACCAGCACCACAGAGTGACAGCCACCAAGTGAGTCTAGCATATTGTTTTTACCACAATAATACAGTAAAAGTCCTTTGAAGTTTATCTACAATAGAGGTTTTCAGATGTGCGGAAAAGCTACCCGAACTACCCTACGTGCATAAATACTTTTTCAGAAAAAGAGACCCAATCTAAAACGGACGCAAGGACAGTCAGACCCGATCTGGGTAGATCCAAAGATAATAATATCTGAACGTAGAGTGAACACCAACAGTGGCTGCAACATGATCTGTTATCAAGTAACAAGCATACATTAGCAACACATCAGAGCTACATCGATAATTCGTCCAGACTGATATATCAGCTGATATTAGCTTATTACTAGTCTTCCAACCTAAACGACAGATTAGGTCAGTGACTCCCAAAATGACATATATAAGCGTACCAGACCTTCGTTGTCATGGCAACAATAATAAACATGGTTAACGTTGTGAAATGGTCACAGTTTGGTTAGGTTTAGGAAAAGGTTTGGTTGGTTTAGGTTACATAACTACGTTAGTAAGTTAAGTTACGTTAGTGACTTGCTAACATATCTTAAAACTTAAAAAGTTAATGTTACATCTGACACAAGTTTATGTATTTTGTTGACTTACTGGTGGTCACGGAGGCCTGACGGAGTCCATCTTCCAGGGTTGGATCTCTTTACATGGCTCTATGTTGACTGAGCATGATGGTTGACTGACAGTGTTGACTGTCACAACTGTGTTGTGCATAGCGATTCCAAAGACACTGATTGGTCAGAGGCTGGAGATCCCGCCCTCCTTCCCTTGCGGATAGCCTGTTTCTTTTGGGACACCCTGTGTACAAAACATACCACGCAGTAAACCTGTCAAAAGTCCGTAAGCATGCGTGTGCACATGCGCATAAGTATTTTTTGTGAAAATTAGTTTGTAAGCCTGTGTCTGAATGCGCAGACTTGCAAAACGGAGTTTGCAGACAGAAAACAAAATGTACAAGTCTACAAAACTAAGCTTACAGATACAAACATAAATGTACAAGTTTGCAAAACTACGGTTACAGATACAAACCCCTGTTTTCAAGTACACCTTTTAGAATGATATAATATTCCATAACTGACACACAGCCCTGAGACCCATAGCAATACAAAGGAGCTTTACCTGATCTGATGAATCTTTGGTTTCATTTGGGCTGGAACTAATCTACAGCCTCTAACTGCAGTGTTACAGCTACATACAGCAACCTCAGAAGTATCTGCATGGCTGGATCGTAATGTGGGTGAAACGACCCTTTAAATGACGCTCTTAAAGTAAAGTCTGATAACACCCTCCCCCTTTTTTCGGGAGCATTCCTCCCCAGCCATGTCCTACCAGAGACGTTAAAGATGATAAGTGTTGCCTCTCCTCATGGCACACAGCATTAAGCAGACATACTGTATTGGATTAATGGTGCTGCAATGGACAGGGCCCACATGGCTCGCAGACACTTATCAAGCAGTCCTCTGGTGTGTGTGTGTGTGTGTATGTGTGTGTGTGTGTGTGTGTGCGTCTCCTGCAGTACCTGTCTCACATCGAATCATCTCCTGTCCCCGCCTGGACTCGCCATCCATTCACAGGGAATCGATGTCCTGCCAATAGCAGAAATTGATTTTTGCAGATGTTGCAATATGCAGGTCTGAGCAGTCTGATTTGTATGTACCCCCTCTGACTATGAATCCACAACAAGGCGGTAAGCTTCAGAAATCAGAGGAAAATGTTCTTGTATGCAAAAGCGAGGGCAGAGAATATGCTCTCTGGCTTCACCTAAATGCAACATAGTAAAGAGAGCATGATTGAAAGCCTTTCCAGAGGCAGATAGTGCATCACAGTCTTTATTTCACAGACATATACTTACATGCTTGCAACACATGTTTATTGACATTTTAAAAAGTGCAATTACAGTCTGCAGCTTGTCTGGCTTTTCAGATAAACGTTTTATGTAAAAAATACCATCTTGCAATCCTTGTATGACCTTTTTTTTTTTTCTTTCAAAGCTACCGCCTCATATTATTTCAGTTTCATTTAATCAAACCATGACACAGATTCATAAAGTCTCTTTTCACAACTTTTACAACATTGTTCTCCCTCCCTTGTCCAGCTCCCAGGGCTACCCTCAGCCCAGTAAAAGCTTTAGAGCATTAACACAAACAAGAGTTGGACTCAGTGGAACAAACAGTGATGCACTTTTTTTTTTCTCCGAGCCAAAACATTCCCGTTTCTAACAAGAGAGCCCGAGACAAGAAGCCCAATAAATGGGTTTTAAGGGGGCTAGGTGAACAAGTAAGAGTTGAAAAGTGGAAGGAAGTCAAAAAAAAAAAGGAAGCCAAAGCAAGAAAGAAGAGGAGGGGGGGTGGGGGGGATTAAGTAAATGGCTCTTTTAAATTCTCTGTGTTCAACTCAAATGGAAAGTTACTCCAGATAAATAAGTTTCCCAGTAACATTATTGGTATTCACTCACAGAAGAGATGGGGGTCAGGAGCAATCAGTTTGCCGTGGGCTCATGGAGTGTGGTTCAGCATCTTTCAATTTCCAACAGTTTTTGGCATGTTTGTGTCTCAGCCTGCCATTAATTGCAAAACCGTCCACCCGTAACACTGTGAGTTGGTGAGATACAGACTGCAGCCTGAATCAAAGCCATTTCTTCATGAGGCAAAAAAAAAAAAAGAAACAGCCTACAGAAATAGACCAGTGGTTAGTTAGTTCCATTTCCAATTCATGAATTGAATTTCAAGCGGTGTCCCGAGCTGGCTGAGCTGGACCGCAGCTCTGCTCTGTGTGGTCATGGCTTTTGAAAAGCTGTAATTGGATAATCCTTTTTAAGATGGCGATGAAACCCAAAACCTATGGCAGTGAGGGATCTCCCAAATGAATATGGATGGTGCTTACTAATACTGTCATCTCAAAAAAGAGCCTCCATGACTCCATTCTATTTTATTTTATGTTATTTTATTATTATTAATATTAATATCAATCTTATCGATTTTATCTCTTTGTTTTGTTTTTGTCTTTTTAATCTATTTTATCTAGTTTTTAGTCTAGCTTTAATATAACTCTATTCTTTTATTATTATTATTGTTTTTATTAGTATAGCTTTTAAATCTATTTTATTACATTTTCATCATTTTTATTTTGTCGCTTGCATAGGTCTCAAATTCTTAAATTGTTTTCTTTTGTTGTCGTTTTTACAGTGTACACTTGTTCTGTCTTATTATGTTATCATCTGTGAAGCTCCTTGAACTGCACTAACCTGTATGACAGGTGCTATACAAATAAAGTTTGATTTGATTTGATGACGTACAGTAACCTTGACACTGTCAATCTAGCTGCACAGTGTGTGAGAAACTCCTCCTGTCCAGGGCTTCTACACAGAGATTTCAAGTTCACTTCTTCTCTATAGAGATTACTTGCTAGCAAAGAGTGGCTCTTATTTATTCCCCTCACACTGGACCTTATCTTAGAGCAGTTTATGCCCAACTGCCCAGTTTCCAATGGTACTTTTGGGGCCAAGTCTCAATCCTTACTGCACTCTCCTTAATTTACTTAAAGCAAATATAAAAGCCACAAATTGATGTTTTCCTGCAATATACCTAATAGGCCAATGAAGCAGCTATTGTGGCTTGTTGAAATTGTAATTGTGAGTGAACAACGGAGGGAGAGGGAGGGATTACTCAGTCTTTTGAAGGAGGCATTCCACTACACAGTGACTTCATTCATACGGTTTAGGAAATGTGCATATTTTGCACACAAAGCCAGCTCTCATCAGCAGCATTCAGATTCTTCTAAGATGTGTTGTGCCTTCCAAGAAATCCCCCCCCCCTTTTCAACATCCTGCTGGGATGAAATGACTCTTCCATAAAGTGCTGGTGATTGGACACATAATCATCTGTGCGTCTAATATTTAGAGCAGAAACTGAATCCAGCAGCTGTTTATTCACTAGGTCTTATTCAGCCACAGATAAGCCATTAGCATCTATTCATCGATTCCTCAAGAAGAACACATGCAGAGTGGTGGGAACACAATTTTGGGGGCTGTCACTGCAGTTTCCTGCAAACTTGTTGAGTTCTCATATCAACATCAGCCATAAGAAGGGGGAAAGAGTTTTGAAAAGCCAGGTAAAGAGGGAGAACAGGATCCGTCTTAATCCATTTGAACGGCCAAGTGAGTGACTGCTTTAAAAGCTTTCCTACCGGGGTTGAAATATTAATATTTGCTGCTCAGGAACATTACCAGTATCCTCAGAGTGAGGTAATGATAATTATTAATGAATCTCATTTTCAAACCACAGTGCTGGATGTTCAAAGTGCCTGCAACCTTCAGAGGGAAAGCAAAGCACAGCGTCGCTTTCTATCTGAAGTCAGTAGACTAGAAATGAACAATCTGTTACAATTCTCTTATTGCAGTTGGGGCTCATCTCGCTGATTTGTTTACCTCAGTGGTTGTGCTCTAGATGACTTATTCATGAACATGTGGAAAACCACGTCACTCCAGAAAGATGCCGCACTTTTATTTGAATAGACTGATCAGGCTCTTTTTAACTCATTGATGCTTCAGGCAAGGACATCGATTGAAACAGCCAGTGTCACTTCTCTGTCACGCTGAGACACTGTTTGAGTAAGCATGAGGTCCTTGAAGATAAAAAGCAACATTTTACCATCTATAAGCCTTACAGATGGTATCAGAACACATAGGTTCTGGTTTTCCAATTAAACTTTGGGCTAGGCTACAAACCTCTGATTTGAAGTGAGACTATGTAACACTGAATTTCCTGTAATTTCCCAAGATTCTCTAGAGCCTGTTGCTTTAAAGCTGCTCTAATCAAAAGTTTTGCACAAAACGGCAGACAGATAAAGTTAGCAACTAGCTGGTGAACACAGCAGAGCAATTAGCTACTAAAATTCTAGATATTTGCCTCCAAGAGTTGGTCAAGACCAAAACAGAGCTAAAGTAGAGGAAATGTTCCGGTAAAAAAAACCCAAAATGTTTCCTGTTACATGCTAAAACATAGTGTATCATTAGCAAGAGTAGTGAAGAGTCATTAAGTCAGTGGACTGACTCTGTGATGTCAGTTACACAGTATCTACCTAAAGTTTGCTATCATTAGCTATGGTAACTATTATATTTATATGCATATCGTGGTAATATATCCCACTTCAAATGTAGTTTTGTATGCATTTCATTTCATACATGACACAGACACAGTTACGTGGGCCTTATTTTTTTCCCACCCATATTCCGCAAGACCCACCCCTACTCTGCCTCTGATTGGCTCTGACCCTGACGTTTTGTTTTATAACCCTGGTGAGTACCGGCCCATTTCAGACACTGACTGGAGGAAGATTGTGATTTCACCTCTTTCAAAAATGTACATAGTCTTGCTTTACCACTGAACATCCCTCTTGTATAGTTTTGTTAGAACACATCTTTTGGAGTATATACTGCAGTTGGCAGATAACTGATTCTTTTGTTCCTGAGCTTGAAATTGCACACCACCCACTAACATGCACCTCATTGCAAATAAGTATATTTGTAATTGACCTCACATCTGAGCTGAGCCACCAGCCTAAGAGGATAATTATGAGAGGAGCCGAGTTAATGATGTCTTTAAGTTTCAGTGCCCTTCGCCACCCAGTCAACTTTGACCCGAGGAATAGTTTGCAATGGTATGATTGTGAAAAGTTCAATTAAGCTGTAATTTGAGGCAGAGACTGCCGAATAATTGCAAGACAGTGGGTGTTTTTTTAGTTCAGTTTCAGCATGCCTAATAAGTCTGTCTCACTTCTCACCAGCTATTAGCATCTGTTCCCTGATGTGAGATGTCACTGAATAATGACAAGGAGAGGCAACAGAATCTTACTGTTTATGATTTATGTCTGGTGTCTTCAGAGTTCAGAGAAAAATAATGAAGAAATGTTGTTTGCCTGCATTTGTTGCTTAACAATATCTTAAAATGAGTGGTACACAGTAAAATACACAGAAACCACATACATGTTTTACTACCTAAAAAGGGGAAGGCTGGACGTTAATAGAGATTTACTTGACATGGTTGCTTCTGGCTAAACAGCTCAAATACAACTCTAGTTAAACATCAGAGACATGTTCTTAGAAAAACCTCAACATCTTCCATCTTTGCTGTTTGATATATTGGCTATAATTACTGGAAGTATGCTGGGCTGGATATTAGGACACATCTGTTCTATCAACGGGCATGTCCTCCTGGGGATTTCTCTACCAATGCTTTCTTTCATGAATTCACTCAGAGAGTGGTGAAAAAAAAGTGAAAGAAATAAGATTCAATGAATGCACTACATTGATGGTGGTTGAGTGCATGTTGTCCAGTGTTGTCCTATGAAGTAGAATCGATTGTTTTCAATCACCAAAATGGCACAAGCCATTATTGCCCTGAAACCACACGAAAACAAATCACTCCAAAACTGGGGAGAATTACCCTTGCACCTCGGATTCCTTCACCTGAGTCAAATAAATAACATGCTTGTTTCTGAAAGGGGTTCACAATAAACTACAGCCAGGACGACCAATGCATATAACAGCCTGAGTAATTGAGTCCACCATGCATATTTATGATTAAATAGACACCCTGTCGGCCCCTGGATTTATTGGGGAGAGTTGTGGTTTTGGTGGAGGCTCTACTCTGCAATCTATGGTTTTATAAAAGGGCTTTAGCAAGCAAAACAGTCAATCTGTCATTCCTATTAGAATGGGATATATCACCAGACTGGCTGCATGTCAACAGATCATGTTTCTGTAGGCAAGGGCTCCAAACAGCCCATGGGAAGGAAGTGATCACTGTTAGCCAAATACCACAGTAAGAATAGAGCAGAGTGCATCAATGAGGGAGTGCCCATTCATAAAAATACAGATATGTAAGCAAATTAATTTTATTCATGTGTTTCATTTATATAGCCTTACAAGCAAGAAGCTAACCATGATGCTAAACATCTGGGTGTCCTGGGTGCACACACCCACTGCCATGTTGGGCCCCTGGCTGTGCAAATAGGAAAAAGGAAAGTCCTGTTACTGACCAGTGTAGCTTACGGTCAGTATTGCGCTGTACATCAGTGTTCTGCATGTGTTAGTTAAAGCTGCATTCATTGTTTTTTTTATTTTGGCCACTTGGGGGAATGTTACATTAACATATTACCACCTTATAAAGTTTTCCTGGCATTAGCATTCATCCGGAGTCATTTTTCTCCAAGTCTATCTCCTTTAAGTTTTGTTCTGTTTTGGTCTCCACCACCTCCTGAGAAATACATTATATCTGGCTCCCTAGCTGCTAAATGCTCCGCAATATGTAAACAGAAACTGTTAACATTATTTTTTATCAGAGATTATTTAAAGAGATTATTTTAAACATTTCACTCTGGCCAGCAGGGGGCCAGAATTAGTAAATATGAATTAGTTCAGCTTTAGATTTATATTCCAATGAGGTTCAACTACTGTGATCCCATTTAGATCTTCTCCATACAATGTGGATGAGCCCATGTTCAGAAATAGTTTCCAAGAGATACATGCACACATCCACAAACAAATATTTTAAGCCCATGTTCTGACATTCGTTCTTTCTATTTATTAATCTATTTTTATGAAACAGATGCATCCCTTGAATCACTACACTGTACACAATACTTGATGTTCCTTTTCAGCTACTGTATGATGATGAATGTGTGTGCACTAGAGGGCAAATGGGGAAGAAAGATCAAACAGAACAGTTATTATTTTGGAACATCAAGGGAAAAAATGACCTTGGGTAAAAAATTAATGGATACAGAAAAACAACAGAAAGTCTTTCTTAGACTTTATTTGCATTGTCATAAAAAGGAGATTGCGGGCAGACCTCCCATATTGATGTTGTGAAGATAATGACATTAGGATGTTTAAATATTACATATAATCAACTCAAGCCAATTTACACTTAATACCTTTTATTTCGGGTTCATAGTACTGTATGTTTCTGAATGAGTCTGGGGTGAAAAATGATAATGGCATGAATACTGTATAAAACTTCGTCATGTTTAATAGGAAATAGTCCAATAATAAAACATTTTTGAGTGAAACATGCATCACAAAAGAGCCACTGTTATGTCAGAATATGTCACTTACAAAGTTCCAGGTGCCTCGTAGCCATGAAAACCAAATGAATCAAAGCGTGCAGATGTCACGTTCCACTGAACCAAGTGGAAAAATCCACCATCTAAGCAGGTTTGCTTTGGTGGTGAATTGATAGAGGACTCATTCTTTGAGTTACAAAGTTCTATTCTTTGAGCTACATTACAGCAGAGTAATTAAAGTGATACTGTGTGGGTATGACACCAGGGCAGTTGGGACCACATGATAGCAGTGATGTGACCGAACAGTGTTTAACAAACATGCTGCATAGAGATGCAGGGGACTGTCTATACCCTGGAGACATTGTTAATGTGATGGCATTTACAACTCCTGGCTCAGTGACAGGATCAGAGCGAGAAGTGCAGTGTCTGCTAAGTTTTCTCTCTAAATCTCTCAATGACACAGCGATGTGAAAAACACAACTTAGCGACAAACATTAAAAGGTCATCGTCTAATTAGATAACTCTGAATTGTTATTAACCACTTGTTATGCTGACTAAACTGGTGTGGATATAATGGCGTGCCGTTGAGAAAGTTATCCCTGCAGGTTTAATGTGTTGTGTGGTTTTTAAACACTGGGAAGGGCTCTGCTGACTGTGTGCTCTTGTAAGCAGCGCTGTGCTTCACATTTAATTCTGCGTAGGTACACACTTTTACACCTGTCTGCCAAGTGCCAAGTATCTCTGACCACTGGCCACAGAGCAGTTTCACTGGCAGCAGTTTCTCTGGAGCAATTCGTTTGCTGAGAGACACTCTGACTCTAACTGGAGCTGTTTGAATTCATTTCCCAGCTGGCATTTCCCGGTGCAAATATGATTATGAAGAATATCCATATTATATCAACTCTGAACATTCGAGTGGAGTGGGATGTGCTTAACAACAGCAACTGCAGGACTTATACTTAAGTACATTTATTTATGCAATGTTTCATTTCAAGTGTTATGTGGTCGAGGCAAATCAAACTGAGGCAGTTTCAAAGTGCTATACATACATTTTAACTTTAAAAGGAATCAAAAACAAATTAATCAAATTCATATATGACACAATGTTAAGTGGGCAAATGAAAAGGCAAGTCTGATAAAAAAAAAAATGTCAATAAATTATCACCATATAAAGATTTAAAGTGAAAAGCTACAACAGACAACATAGAGAGTGGAAGCGAAACCAGAACTTCTGTTCCAGAAGTAAGAAAACCTCATTCAAAATCCCATTGACATTTGTACAAATCCAGCCACGAAACATAACCTCACTCAACAATATGTCATATGGTTCATTCTATATGTTTAGATAAGTATGTAAACTTTTGGACTATTTCCTTTGGATGAACACATAACTGGTGAGATCATTTTTAATAAAACTGTCTCATTCTTTGAGAAGAACAAGTTTTGGAACGTATTAATATGCAATGCTAGGTTGGCGGTTGTGGCTCCACAGCTGAGATCGCTACATTGCCTTATTCACCAAAGCCTCTTGTGTGCCAAACAGATCCCCTCTTTCCACCATACTTGCTCTGGTTCTTGAACCGGTTCCGTTCAGGATTCTTGAAACCTTGGTGCTATCTAGCGAACCAGCCCGCGTTTCACCAGTCTTTAGTGGAACCATTGTAATCAAGGATGCGTCATCGACGCAGAAGACTGTTACCATAGTAGACCATAGACCACTGTTGCCTTCTCATCCTCTTTCCAACCTGTAGAATATGACACGCTGACTGATGTCGTCACAGTTCGCAGTTCAGGTCAAGGAAAACCTGCTATTTTTTCGTTCCAGCTGGGAACCAACCTTTCGGGTTCTGAACCTATTTAGTTTTGGTCGAAATGCTCCAAACGGTTCAAAATTAGGTGCTCAAACCGGAACGGAATTGTTGGTGGAAAAGGGGTATAAGTGGTGAGTTAAAACAGACCATGGCATTTCTCCATAATTGCAAACAAAGCAGAAAAAAAGCCCATATTTTTTGTCTCTAATGGAGAATGGCGAGTTTTCCGCAGCTGCTCTTTGAGCAATCTTTTACATCACTTGAACCAACTCAATATGGAGCTGCGGGGCAGAGATAAAATAGTCCTGCAACTTGTGGAGAGACTTCACACATTGCTGTTTTATTTGTGCTCTTCTCACTGGTTTGGCAATGCCATGTACTTCTGCACACCAGTCAGGATTTAGTAACATTTGAATCAAATGTGATGACAATTGGGAGGTTGCTGCTTATGTTACCAGGCCACTGTCAATCAAATCTGATCAAACCACACCCCCACAGTCTTGAGTTTAAACTCTAAAAAGTGTTAAACTCTTAATAAATAATACCTAACAATGTTTTTGGACTGATGCTTATGCATATTTAATGAATGAATGAATAAATGAATGTAGCCTAGCATCCCTGTCAAGCCAAATGAAGTGAACCGCATCACATACTGTTGAGCGAGGTTATGTTCTAGGGCTGGATTTTTAGTAATTTGTGTTATTACATATGGCAATGTGGTTTTAAATAAGGTTTTCCTTACTTTGAGAACAGAACCCAGAAGCCCTTATTTCATTTACACTCAAGCAGGATTTTAAACCTGCTTTTAAAAGCGGTCAGAGTTGCAGAACACTTAGATCTTCTGGTAATTCTTGTAGTACATATTACTGACTAAATGAAGCATCACCAGTCTTTGTTCTTACTGAAGGAACAGTAAGCAAACCAGTCTCAGAAAATCTAAGTGCATAGCCATCAGCATTACTCAGGCTGTAGTAGATTTAGATTTTTTAAGATGGATTTAGATTTTGATTAGTAGAAGATTTTAGGGCCATCAGACTGTATAAAGATGATATGAGCTATAATAATTTTGACATGTGCTTCTCAAGCTCAATACAATTACATGTATCTTTAATGAACCCTTTATTTTGGAATGCCTCACTGCTTTTGAAATCTGCTCATACATTACATAAGCTGCTGGAAAATCATTCATTACTCGCTCAGTTAACATGCAACACGACAGCATCCAGACAAATACATCAGCATTTATTCTCTCCCAGACCAAGCGATATTTATTTCAAACGTAGTGTCTTTTTCATGAAGGGCTGGTCAGGAGCAGACCTTGGTGAGTTGGGATTTCATGATTGGAGTTGATCAAATAAAATCACAGGTCTCCCATGTGGATGAACAGCTTAGTCCAATATTCTGTCCTTCACTGGGGTTTTACAGCTTCCAAGGACAAATAATCCAACTTCATACTGCTGTTTGTTGTACTTCACGTCAATCATGCAACATTTTGCATTTCATTTCTGGTGCGGGATGTGAAGGGAGATTAAAATGGATAATTCCATCACTATAGCATACGTTCCCCTCCCCTGCTGCTAAACAGTAGGTTGGTACTCATCTCAATTCCAGCATGCCCTCAAGTAACAATAAAGGAATATTGGAAACAGAGGAATATGTAATGTGAACACTATAAATGAGCGACAAAGAAAAATGTTTCACTCGGATTTCTTTTTATCTGCTTCACTATCTTCCTCCCTGTGTCTGGACCACCATCGTTATGACACCGTACAATACATACTTTTTAACGCAGCCACTTTAAATTATTCACCACCGTTGCAATTTTCATGAGCTAGGTGATTACATAGTGAAATGGTACTGCGGGCAAAACAGGAAAGTATTTCTACACAGCATTAGCAGCACTGTGGCAAAGGCAGCAGAGGACTTCCCAACACGCTAAAAGAAAAACTTTTTCAAAGATATTCTAATTCAGTTCAAGGCATCTAAAAATGTCTTCCCTGCAAACCTTCTGTTGCATCTTCTAATGAGGGCTGTGACCTCTGGCTGGCCACATGCAGCAGGATAGATTTTGTTTTGTACAGGGAGAGGGGGAGCGATACATGAATAATAGAGATTTGCTGTTGAATTCGTTTTAAACAGCGCATCAAGCTTCAGTTTGATGGTTTGGTCAATGACTTCAGTTGTGTCAGCGGAACCTTTTCTTTATATGGTTGATGTGGATCAAGACCTATGGTACTGTATGATCAGGAGCAAAAAAAAAAATGTAACTGTAAAAGTAACATTTGCATCCAGAAAAATATCTGAGGCCAATTTCAAAGATTGAAATTCTCAATTGAGATGCACTCTTGACTGTAGAACTCATTTGCAGTCAAGGGTTAGCATGTCTCCTAGCGCTTCTGATACATTAGGTTAACCAAAGGTAAATGACATATGAAATAAGCCATCTCTACTTCCTTTAGATGCAGTGTCCAGGTGTAGATGGTTTCTGACCTGGACACCAAACTTTGACAGTGCTGAAGTGAGAGGATTGTATGATGGCATGCTTAGCTCTCTGCAGCCCAGCATCCTTGGAATTACATTACAATTCTGCACCTGACAACTTACGTCCAATGCCGACATTCAGTGCAAACGCAGAGTAGTGTGCCCTTAATGTCGAAACTGGAGAACGTTCCATCACAGACCTACAATTAACCTTTGCCCTTTAACCATAACCATGATCTTTCCCTAATCTTTGCTTGATGAAGACCTGGTAGGGTTAAAAAGTTGCCTTTTCAGTCAAATAAAACTGTTGGAGCTAAAATCTGTCACGAACTCAGACACAAAACTGATGGACTCAATTGCACAACTCTCCAGACAATATGGGTATTGGGTATCATATGGGTATAACAAAATCTTTACCGAGGCAAAAACAATCAAACATAAGGCGCTCTCAGGGAGGATATACAAAAGTACAAAGCAAAACGCTCACAAGAAGGATAAAGTACAAACAAAAAACGCTCACTTGGAGGATCAAACAATAACACGGACTTGAACAAAACCTGGTAACATGAACACTTGCTGGAACGCTTGACTTGACTCATCTGACAAACTGAACAAGACAAACTGGCACAGGACAAAGGGAGACAAGGACTATTTATACATGAGGTAGGGGAAAACAGGTGAGACCAATCAGGGGCGGGGTAGACAATCACAACGGCGGGAAAATCACACAAAGGGAGGAAGTCAGGGTCTGAAACGAGAGGGGAAGGTGAGTACAAAATAAAACAGGAAGTGCAAGACGAGACTAGACATGAGTGACTTTAACTTAATATAAAACTAAAACTAAGGCATGACATAATACAACATGAAACACTAAGCATGAACATGAAATACATTAACAAATCTGGCGAGACACAACAAAATCCAGTGTGCTGAATGCATTTTTCCTTTCCCTAAACCTAGAACTGGCTAACTTTAACCATGGTTTATTTGCCACAACATCAACCTACAGTAGGGCGTAGGTTTGGTTTCAGAAGCAGCACAATGAAGTAAAAAAAAAAAAGTATACTA
Source organism: Macquaria ambigua (assembly GCA_008360985.2). NCBI lineage: Eukaryota > Metazoa > Chordata > Actinopteri > Centrarchiformes > Percichthyidae > Macquaria > Macquaria ambigua. The sequence goes on from VMKM01000051.1 coordinate 772,352, forward strand.
AAAGTACATTAAAATACAGATTAAATGATTGTTTTTAACTGGAAAACATGCAGAGGGGTGGGGTATTTTTTTAATCCCTGAGTAGCGTCTACAGGTCTACCCATCAGTCTCCATATAGCAACAAGGTAGGGCAGGCTTTATGTAGCCTGTGTTAGCAAAAAAGTCTGCTTAGCACTCACTGCTGCTCGTTAAAGTGTAACTGCACCCTCAAATTCTGCTAGAACCCTCTCTCCCAGCAATTCTTTAAAAATGTAACGAATGAGAGACCAACATCTGTAGGAGGCATGGCCTCGTGGCTACGTAGTGTGTGGGTCAGGAGGATGACGTAGACAGGTCCCAACTGGTCGACTCTATGTCAGCATTGGCCTCGCAGGTTCAGGGCTGATTCAAAACAGTAGATGGCGTGTTGAGCCACTTTCAACCCATGAAATGCTGATTTTTATAAATGTGGTAAGAAATGTCAATATTAACACCAGCACTGATGTGTTTCATCACAGTACAGTCATATCATTTAGTTTACAGCTCAAAAAACACGTTTAAGTGTGCAGTACCTCTTCATTGCACACAGAAATAAATGAAGGTGACTCAGATGAGTGTAACAACATTTTTATCGCCTTCTGTCTCCTCTCATCTGAACGAACAACAGCTATCAGAGAGATTTTAGTAAGAAAATAGACCTGTACAATAAAAGTGAGGGGGACAAACATAGGATTTTGAAAAGTGAGGGGGACATGTCCCCCCCATCCGCCCATAACCACCATCTTTCCCTAACCTTAAACATGAGGCTGTCCTCCCTAGAAAAACAAGAGAACCAGTTGTTTCAGCCAGTGCCCCAAAACAGCATATGTCTATCAAAGCCTCCTAGTGGCTGTAGGAATTATGACTCTTATCCGTCTGGAGAAAAGGAGGGAGTCAGGTGACATTATTATAGAGCGGCAGAAGGAGTCCACAGAAGGAGGAAAGTTGGGGTGGATGGATGGGACAACAAAACATCAGACAAACATGGGAGATAGCTCTTTCCTGTTTCCAACCAACAGTCAACGTTGGTTTCTTTTAACCATCACCACGATCGATTTTGCGAAATCTCCCGACATTGACATTCATTTCTGGGGATGGTGATAGGGTTGCTTTCAGACAGGTGGTACATCAACTGATAACCCTAAAAATTGAAGCAAATTTCAATCTGTGAGCCCTTGTAATTTGAGGTGATTTACTGGTGCATAATCAAATTTCAACAAATCAACTGACACACAATGAATATGGTGCCTTCAGGGTCACAGGGGGCAATTGCCCACTTTTCCCAGTTGATGGTCCAGCCCTGTGTAACACATTAAACCCTAAAGGTAAAGGTGTAACCATAAATACAATAAAATGTGTGTTTTGGATCAAAATGCAACCAAGAATTTCCAAACCCTTGTGGCGTATTTGTATGTATGGGGCGTGAGTGAAAAATGTGGGCTTGAAACGAAACAGTGGTTAGAATTTAAAAGAATTAAGGACTGTCAGCTGTGCTCTGTTGGGCTTAGGAAGTCCTTAAATCTTGGGGGTGAGGCTATCCGTCTTTGTCCACAGTCTCAACGAGAGAAAGATAGATGCATTCAATAAATGTGGTCTTGAGAAATCTGCAGGAAATGATTAAGAGTGATAAATGGGGACACAGGATTTTTTCAGGGCCGAGTTTCATGTGACATCCGTTATATCATCAATGGCAAAAACAGGCTTTTCGAAGCACACGGTGGGAACAGCTTAAGCAATCTTTGTAAACTCTTGCCCCATTTCTGCATGTGTCTCTGAAGCAGGCAGAAAGAATATTGTGTTTGAAGCCATCTTTCAAAATCTGCAATGAAAATAATAGGAACTCTATGATGAATGTTTAATTGAGTGAAATAATCTCTTAGTTAATTAGGCAACAATTTGACACATTCTTAAAAGCATGAAAAGGCTAAGTGCAAATGTTTTTACCTACACCCTGGCAATTAGCAAGTGAACTAGATCTCAGAAATTTAATGCAAAATGCATGGGGCAGTATCTTTTTTAGCTCTGCTGGCATTTCTTTGTACATAATCAGGTGCTAAGAAACAGGGGCTAACTCTAAATGCAGCTACGCATGAAGGGAAACTGACAGACCTTGTGTTTTCTTCTATTGTTCAAATGGAGAAACCAAACCAAGCTGTCAAACCTCCAGAGAAAGAACAGTACCTGTAGCAGAAAAAAGGGCATCAAAGCAAGTGCTGCGCTTATGAGGATACAAGTTGACCTTTAATGTACTTCCTTCCATCCTTCTTTAATTTTTTATCAAAAAGTTTTTTTGGTTCCTGTTGTATTAAAGCATATTTGATTATCACTCTCTTACCTGATATTGTTTTACATGGATCTTTGTAGCACGTAACTTGAAAGTGATGTGTCTACATAAGCATGGTCTCTTCTGGTTTTTGACCATGTTAGAGGTTTCAGAAAACATTAGGGGAAAGGCAATGCTTTCTAGGGGACATATTAATTCACCAGCCAGATAGCTGGGCTTGATTGATTCAAAGTCTATTCTTAGTTGGCATTTAGCTTAGCGCTAAATGATTTTCAGCTCGAACTGTCTTTCTGTCTCCGTCGGCCTCCTCTATTTCCCCCTTTTTGTGTTTCCATCTTTCTCCCTTAGTGGCTTTTTTCCCTCCATCTTTCCCTTCTTCCCTCACCTCATCTTCTCTGTCTTGCTCCCTAATTACATTTATTTCCCCTTTCCTTCTCTCCCCTCTCCTCCCTCCATCACTCCTAATTCCTCGGTGTAAAAAGCCATGGTCTGACTCTGACTGGCTGAGAACAGCTGCCTCTCCAATTGCTCAGGCATGGACAGATCTTGTTACAGAGCTGGGCAAACTAGTTCTTAGCCAGGCCGTCATGAGCGCACAACTCTTTCAATCTCTCCTCTTAGAAGTTTGGGGCAACAGTTCTCTCAGCCAGCTTCACTTGATGGCTCAAGTTAGAGGACAAGGAGGAGATAAAAGGTGGCATTCTCTATGTAGAAAAATGTTTGCATATTTATTGAAGAGGGTCACAGGTTTCTGGCACATCCATAACATTTTTCAGAGTGTCTATTTGTATCTGGGTGAGAATAGTCACACGGCAGCTATTCGGCTATTGACACCCGGCGTGAGCATCAGCGGGTGGTTATTGGCAGCCGTGGGTGTTCAGCATCAGCCATGGGTGATGAGAGTCGGCCACGGTTGTCTATTTCCTAAATCTAAGGCTTTCTATCATGGTTAGCGTGGTGAAACAGTCACAGTTTGGTTAGGGTTAGGCACTTCTCAGAGCTAACTTCTCCCACTTGCAATGTCAGCAGAGGGTGGTTTTGACAGCTGCGGTTGTCTATTGTCGGTGCTGGTTGTTTTCTGAGGACAGGGCTATTCCACCCTAGGTGCAAATAACATTATTGGCTACTGACACCTGGGTGCTAAAAGCATCTGCCTAAAGTTTTTTCTTCAGCCTCTTTGGGAATGAGCTGTAGCCACTGTGGGAGGTAATGGCAATAAGGCAGTGCGGGGACTGCCAAACTTCTGACTGGAGACTGGAAAGTTGGTAGGCTTCATCCTCTGTAGACCATGAATGTCTGCACCAAATTTCATGGCAATCCATCCAACATTTGTGAGAGACAGTATTTTAGTCCTAGCCAAAGTGTTGGACTGACTGACCAACAGTGAACCACGCCACTAGCATGGCTAAAAAAGGAGTTAACAGGTGATCGCTAATGCTGTGTTCACATGGATTCATGCAGACAAAACACCTTCTGGACTCTGCCGGCCTCACATAATTTTACCATCCTGCTCTCGTTCACTAAAATGATATCCGGTTTGCCGTCTACCGTCTGCCTGAATCCATGTAAATGCAGCATGACTTTGATGGCTAAGTCCAGGGCCATATCCAGAGCAAATTTATAACCAAGCCCACCACATGGGGGTTGTGGAAAGAAACTAGTACAATTTCCTGCAGTCCAGAGAAGCTGTAGTGCCAACATAAAGATTACATTTAAAATGTGTATTACCACTAACCCCTGGGGACAGGCAGGGATTAGCCAGATGCAGCCTTCAAAAAACAGTGTACAACAACCAGAGAAATGCAGTGACATAGATCTTGCTTTGTTTAGTCTTAAAAAGTCCACCAACCAATTCATCAAACAAACATAGTCTAGAATATTCTACTACTTCACAGGAGGCTCAGTTATGCATGACTCTGGCGTGCTGGTTGCTATGGAGTGCACATTGACTCACTGCATACCTGTCCCAGTCTGCAGCTAACTAAATGAAAGTTTTCATTTTAGTTTTTATTAGTGAAGTACCATGAACTAACAGTTTACACTGCAGCAGCAGATATGAGTCCCACATCTTTCCACATGCTTTGTGCGTGATTTGTTTCACTGTGGTTGGTTATTGTGGCTTCTAATTAATGGGCGGAATTCATGTGCACTATGCACACCTACAGTACACAAACACCGTACTTACCACATTTACAGTAAGAAGATAAATGAATGCCTGGCACAGGGGTGGAAAGAGTACTAGAAGATTTTACTCCAGTAAAAGTACTGTTACTTTAAAGAAATTTCACTCAAATAAAAGTTACTTGTGTAAAAATGTACTCAGATAAAAAGGTTGTGACTGCACCCCCCACACCCCTGACGCTCGGCCATTGAACGTTTACATTTAGAACATGTATATTTTCCAGAGTGTCAGCTGAGCGCAGTGTCACCTCTCTGGACACGGAGCTCTGCTCTCCTGCAGCTGCAGACACACCAGCAGCTTCTTCTCTGCTGCAGCTGCTGATGTGGCTCCTTTTCTTTAACCACACAGTTTATCATGACTTTTTCATGTGAGTTTAGTTTTGACTATGTAACAGATGGGACTTGAAATGTAGCAAAGCACAATACTTGAGATAGAAAAGGCTTTTAAGTACAAGTAAAATTACTGTTTTTTTTAATTACTCAAAAAAGTAAACAAAAAATGACTTTGTTACAGTAACGAGAATAAATAAAGAAGAAATTCCTTACTTTCACCCCTGGCCTGGCAGTTTCTCACTCATACTGATGTTATCTCCTCAAACCTTCCTGTGCCACTGACAGCAGGCAGGTGAGCATTACTGGGAGATCTATAGATTTTGACACCATAGTGCAGTGCTTGATTAAAATGCAAAAGCAAAAGTCAAGTAGCCTGTTGTAAAAGTTACAGAGGTTCACCACTGGGACGTCAATGGTAACTACAGTGGTGGCTAAGTCAGCACTTCCTGTAGCTGCTTTACAATCGTAGCCCTCCAATGGTTTCTTGATGTAAAGCATTTAATATGAAATGTGTTTTTGGGTTGAGTTAAAGCAACATTAAGCAAGAATTTGTATTTTTTTGCCCCTACAGTTTTCGGAGTGCAGTTCCCCCTCATGGACAGCTGTACACGTGCATCTGTTGACAAGATGTAGGATTTGGATTTGGTGCACTGACTTGACTTATGAACAAAAATTAGCGAGTTGATAACTTTGCTAACACAGCCAAACATCAAGTATATGCAACAACACAAGTCATAGCAAGCCAGCTAATATAGCTTACTTGTCCAACAGCAAGAAGGCCAACTTGGCGTCTGTCCTGTAGCCTTTTATTTCACAAAGCTCTCGCCAACGACTAAAAGCCAGTCCGAGATTTACTCGAGTCCAGCCTCCTGCTCATTCACTCTCTATTCTACTCTTCTTAGCTTCCTCCGTCAACGTCCTCTTTGGTCTTTTGGCCTCTGCCATGGTGTCCATACTGAAAATACCGAGCTAGACCCATGTGCGACGTAGTGCCGTAAAGCGTTAAGCACTTCTCGTGGGAGATCCTACCCCTTTACATAGTGCAAGAACAGGTGTTAAGGGCGCGGAGTGCCATTCTCAGTGTAGTCAATGTACCATCAAAAAGATTTTGAAGCTGTTATTTTAAGGTCAAATAGTTGCATAATGTTGCTTTAAGTTAAAAAAAAGTAATGAGCTCTGATTGTCTGTCAGAGAGATGGCCAGAATGAATTGTTAGATCAAAGTAACAGAAATGTAAAATGTAGGAATGTTACGCAGGAACTAGAGAAGTTCTAAAAACTGAAAATAGCAAGCCTCTTATAGCCTCTATAGTCAGTGAGGGCAGGGATATGCAGTGATGCATATCACGGGTCAGCACAGTTATCCCCTAGTGGGAGGGAGCTGCAGGGGTGATGTAGATGATAAAGATTTGGCACGGCTTGCCTACGCACACCATGGCTGCACCATGCTATCCCAAGCCAGTGAAAATGGGGTTTAATAGTATCTTGTTATGACCATGGAGAATGACTGATGATGACTGGCTGGAGGTTATGTGCATCATTCCCACAACAGCAACAGCGCGGCTCTGAAGTAGTAGCATTATTACTACTCATAGCTGGAAGGCAACTGAGTGACTTTCAGTCAGCTGCTCCTACTTGTTGCAGTAGTAAAGGAACAAAGTCATTCCAAGGCTAATAAAGACACTGTAGTGCCAACATAAAGATTATATTTCAAAAGTGCATTCCACGTAGAGTTGTTAGCCTATATGGCATGCACAACACTATCGCCACACAAGAATGTCAAAATTGGACAATTCTGCAAATCCCTAGACGATGTTCAACCAATGCCAATGTTTTCTCTAAAATCTACACATGGCAACAATGGTAAAGTCAGGATTAGGCAACTAAAACACGTGGTTATGTTAGCATAAGATCATCGTTACGGTTGATAAAAATGCTAAAGTTATTTGCATGTCTATGTGGGGAAAGACAGAAAAAAGTCCCTTTTTTTCAAGGGGTTGGTGCTATGTATTCACATAATATCATACAGACTGTAATTACCAATGATGAATTGGAAACACGTTTATGTCTGTCTGCTAGGAATTTCTAACAGCCACAATAAATAACCAAAGACGTCAACAAACTGGTGGTAAAAAGTCATCATTGCTGGCAGTTAAATTTAAATAAAATCCAGTATTAACACTAATACAAGAATTGACTCAGCTAATTAAGGAGCTATACTCTAACTCTGGTTTTACTTGTTAACAAACCACTAAAAATATGCAACGTGATGAAAGAAGGGCTTAATTTCCATTTATCTGGTGTGACTACATGGCTGTTCCACCTGCCAGCTTGGCGTGAGTGCAGCACAAGTGGTGACCTGAGGCAATATAGGCAACATGAGGTACACAGTATAAAGGCAGGGTCCATGCTTATGCAATTCATCATCAACCTCTTGTTTCTTGTGGAAATGTATGGGGCTTTGAAAGGTCATTTTCCACTTAGATTGAGAAGGTTGGTACTAATATCGCTCTCCATGTTAAATGGCAGCAGGTTCCGAAATGGAATGGACTCTGCTGATATTTAGCTCAGACGCAGAGTCATTACCAGGTCAAGGTCAAACTCAAACGAGAGCACAAACACCCACACACACTCCCAGACACACACACATACAGCATTAATTTGGGTGGAAAAAACTACAGCATACAGTATGTGTAATGCATATGATTTAACATCTAATATGACTTACTGCCTAACAGAATTTAATTTCATTGAAAACAATTGGTGATAACAGGAGATGGAGTTCTTCATAGTAAGAACTGATTGCCTGTGAGGTCTGTGTTACTGTATTATAAAGATGCATCAGTGAGACTATAAATCATTTATGAATTATATCCCTGTGCAGTAAATCCCCATGCATTTTACCAGGATATTTAATACATGTGCTTAAGGTGGCCGAGAGTTTCATGATAATTACAATAACAGTAATACTTCCTACAGTGTCCATTTGTAATTTATGCAGCTTGTCAGTGCTTCACTTTTATATAGGTCATTCTGAGCGGCTGATTTATGAAAGCTCCAAGCGAAACTTTTATCTGTCCAGTTTTATACCTCCATTAGGCCCTCTTTGGGTGTTATTGATGGGTCTGCAGAGATACATCATTTATGTCACTGCTTCTGACACGAGTCCTCTAGATCAAAATCTGGGGCCAAGGCATTGCATCTCCACTTCCTCCAACAGCCATCTCTGTTTGTCTCCCTCCCTCTTCCTCTCTATTTCCCCTCTATCTCTCTTTCCTCTGCGCTACTTTATAAAGGTGCATGGAGATTAAGTGTCTTGGATAATAACAATTTTAATGTCCAAAAGTAATATGCAGCGCTGACATGGCTTGCCAACATGGAAACAGCTGATGGGCAAACTTCAAATCCCAAATGTGTACTACAACACTTGGCACATGCTGATTGGTTGACAAACCACTGCCACGATTAACAGCAAGGGTTGCTTTAATTACACTCATTCAGTGGAATGAATGACAAAAAATTGTTGAGTTTGAGGATTTTAATTGCAGCTCAATATTTGTTGCTGTTAGTGGCTTAACTCGTTTTAAAGACACACTGACATGGAAATCGGTGCTTGGTTCACCAGTGTGGCTTTGTTAAAAACAGTGGTAATTAATGCTGTCCAAATGCTCAGTGGCAGTGGCAGTCTGATGAGGTGGAAGTAACAGGTATGGTAAAGGTATTTACAGGTATGTTCGCTGAGGTAACATTTGCAAACCTGTCCTACATACAAATGGTAACACTTCACTTTAACGACACTGATTGGTCAGAAGAGATCCCGCCCTCCCTCCCTTGCGGATAGCCTGTTTCTTTTGCGACACCCTGTGTACAAAACATACCACGCAGTAAACCTGTCAAAAGTCCGTAGGCATGCGCGTAAGTATTTTTTGTGAAAATGGGTTTGTAAGCCTGTGTCTGAATGCGCAGACTTGCAAAACAGAGTTTGCAGACAGAAAACAAAATGTACAAGTCTACAAAACTAAGCTTACAGATACAAACATAAATGTACAAGTTTGCAAAACTACGGTTACAGATACAAACCCCTGTTTTCAAGTACGCCTTTTAGAATGATATAATATTCCATACTATACTGCCTATAGATGCTAAATGGGGGTTGGTTAAAGTAAAATGTTACTACACAAACTGACAACAACTATGTTTATGCATTACGTCTGTCCCCCAGCACACTGCCTGCAGCCTGCTGAGAGTGAACGAAAACATCATGTCCCTAAATGCCGTTTACAGGAGCTTACCAATGGTTTTGTTATATGGAGTCAATTAAATACATATTAGGTACACTTCACATTACTGTTGACATTTTCCAAAGCATACATTAAGGTTAAGACTAATTCATCACTTTCTAGATGGCCACTGGTCTCATGCATATCAAGTGCATTTGTATGAAAGTTGCTGGAGATTGGTAATCCAGCTCAGTAAACATTAAATTGCCTTCATTTTTTCTCAAAAGCTCCATCAATCGAGACCCCAGCGTGAGTCAGCCACTAAAATGTTTTCAGTGCTTTTTCATTGCATTTATGAGCTACATGTATTTTGTATTAAGTCATTTTGGTTGATAGATTTGAAAGCAGGCAACTTACATATTTTGGATGTTGGATTTTAGTGTATGTACTGGAATAGTATTTTTAAACAGTGCCTGTAATGCAATTTAAGAAAACAAAAAGCTAAATTTAAAAAATAAAAAACAGGCAACCCATGCATGATGGTGTGACAAATTACTAGTAATAGCACAGTACAATAATAGATAGATAGATAATGGATGGATGACTATTTTCTAAACATTACAGTAGACAAAACAGACTGACATATACTAAGGGAAAATCAGGGTAGACCATAAGTCATTGTATTATAACACAAATTATACCATGGCCACTGAAAAGTCTCGATTCTGATTGGTTGAAAAGTGTGGATTAACTTTTAGTAACAGGACAGTATAACCAGACACCTATGATGCAAGTGTTTGTTTGCAGTTTATAAATCAATGCGCCAGTATTTATCTATACATACTGAATATGCATGTAGGGGATGTAAATACATGTTTCTGTAGAATTAATATTGATTTGACTCACCTCTGATTGTTAATGTTGGGATGTACTTCTAGTTAAGGAGACATGTATTTCAAAAAGAGTGGTAAATTGACCTGACACATACACCTGCTGGACTGTTGGTGATGGGTTTAAAACATAGTCACTTCCAACATATTGGGACTGATATTGAAAACCAATCAAAGCATAAGTCTAAAAATGTATTATTCTCTCCCCCGTGCTGTACATTCGCTTGAGGAAAAAAAAAAGTTTTTTTCACAGATTTTTAAATCGCTTTTCTCAGCTCGAGGAAAGTTTTACAGATCTAAAACTTCCATGGATAAAAAAAGAAGAGTCATAATTGACCTTGTTTGCAGTTGGAGGTGTCCTGTCAACAGTTTAATAGACGTCTCTTTTATAATGGTGGTCTATGAGGACTTTTCTTTTTTTTGCTGCAATACCACAAGTGGCCACTGGGCAAAATTGGAAGCAATGCTGAGCAGCCGCGCCGTAACCAGGTCTTCTTATGCATCCGGTATTTAGTCTTATTGCTCTAGGTAGCAGTTTGCTACCTCTCTGGCTGACATTACAACTGCAATTCTGTTCAAATCACAACTATCATTGTCCCATACCATTTTAGTGTGTCATTTTCTTACTTTAGCAGATAGGAAATTTGGTCAAATTTGGCTTGGTTTTGGCAATGTTACAAGCTCCCCTCTGGATGCTCTGCCATCTTTGTAGTTCAAACATTACTTCAATTACCTCTCATCAACAACATGTGGGAAGTTGGATTTCAGCTTTAAAACGTGTGAGAACATATGCAACCTATATAAATGGACTTCACTTATATAGCGCTTTTCAACCTTAACGGTTCCCAAAGTGCTTTTACAGATTGGTCTCATTCACATATTCTCACACCGATGGCGACCGAGGTGCCATGCAAGGTGCTGGCCTCCATTGGGAGCAACTTAGGGTTCAGTGTCTTGCAAGGACACTTGACAGGAGAAGCCGGGGTTGAACCACCAACCCTGGGATTGATGGATGACCCGCTCTACCTCCTGAGCCACAGCTGCCCCCATATAGGACACAAAAAGATTAAAATGAATGTGGGCAGTACTTACAAAATCACTGTGTACCCAATAAAAAAGTAGCCTTGGACTGCATAACCAGAAGTAAGTCTTCAAACAGAATATGTGTCTTTTGTAAACTGAGATGTTGAATGTAGCTGAATGTGCACTCATCTTCTAAGTAACTAATTTGCTGTGCTTAATGATAGCTCATAATTTTGTCAGTAATCATTATTGTCAATATCTCAGTGGCCTTTGATATCATATTTGGAAGACTCACAGCAATGGTTGCTAAGAGCTTACTACTTTCAGTATATTAGACCAATTTATGAATGTCATGAATACTGACTTTACACTTTTTGATGCACTAGTGCATCACTCTATTGCTACATGATATATAGGTTTTTTTCATTTAGCACAGTACTGCAATAAACTGCTTTGAAGAGCAGATTCAATTATTTCTTTTATTCACAGTGTCAGAAACAGTGTTTCTTTGAAGAGAACAAGCATCCAGGCACACAGGAAACACACGCAGCTATTAGATGCCTACTTATGATGGATTTCTCCTCTAAAGAACATGGCCAATTCTTCTGGCTCTCAATGAACACATACAGTCACTCTGCCAGATAATTGACTGTCTTTGCCGGCAGTTCTTTTTAAGGACAGACTGCCGGAATTTTGCAAACACTGGTTTTCAGACAATACCGTGACTCTACATCACTAGAAGAAGCTTCTGACAATCCTCAAAAGGTAAGGGACAAAAGAGTAAAGGCATATTAACACATCCACTGTACTTTTACACTTTATAATGAAACTACTGGCGATGCAGAAAGCTTGTCTACGCTGCAGAGTGGGCGATGTATACAGTACATAAGTGTTTAGAGCCCAACTATTTGCTCATAGAGCTAATTTAGCCATATTTGAAAAACAAGCTGTTAAGGAAAACCACAGGGGTACATGATAATTGTGCATGTGCCATCTCCATCAAACCCTCTCTAGAGCCTTTTCAGGGTCTCCACCCTCTTACTCAGCTGGCAAAGGAAATATTAACTCCCCGATACTGCAGCACACTTACTAAAACAGCAAATTGCTAATTGTCAAATTTGTTCAAATGTCAGCGTATTCTAAATAGAGCTCATGAAGGGAGAAAAAGCTGCTAGCATAGCAAAGGTGGGGCTGCAGTGGCTGTGGGACTGCTGGTAGCTGCAAGCTTAGTGGGGGCGTCAGATCTTGAATAGTCCGCTTCATCGCCAGCACGGCTCTGAACAATGCAGGGAAGTCAAGAGAATCACTTAGCAGTCAGAAGAAGTGAGAACACTGTTTTTTTATGTATCTTTGTTTCCTCCCCTGGGGGATTAAGTCCTTGAGCCTCGAATGGCACTGACTTGTTAAACCCAACATGCTTTACTGAACCAGAAGAGGCTGCAGAGAGAAGCTGTGAATCTATCAACCCTGTCTTTGTCCAGGGGCATCACAAAACACCACTGCATTAAGAGCATTCAAGGTTGAGCACGAGTGAAAAGAATAGTTTTATGAAAAGCGGAGGATCTGGCAAATTTGAGCAAGAAACAAAAAGGCCGTAGTTTTGCATATATAATCTATCATCTGAGATATACATATAATTGTTTGTTTAATACAGAACAATTGTGCTCAAGATGAAACTTTACGCTTAGTTTTGTCATTTGCAGCACGTTATTAATAAAATAATAAATAATAAAAACAGTGTATTTACACTTCAACGTGCTATTTACTCCTCACAATTGCACATAAGCACTGCCCACTATCAATTTCAATTAAACAATTTCACCTGAGTTTAATTTACCATGGTTAATTACTTTCATTTGCTGCTTGAGAACAAAACACTGTGATGAGTAATGCCGTTAGCTGTCTCTGTGTGTGGTTCTGTTTACACACGATTCTAATAAAGGCCGAGATCTGGCATAGGGGATCCATCCCAGTGCTTTCCCCTTTAATAAGACAAGAAGGATGCCAATTATGGGCCCTTTGCTGCAGACTCAACTCCCAGACCTCCCCTTTAAATTGGACGCTTGAGCTGTCGATATGTACAGAATGCGTACCCTGTCCTGCACTCGTGTTCAAGTTTCACAGAGAAAGGGGGTGGGAGGGTTGGCAGGAAACAGGTCTTGTAGGCATACAACAAGCTGCGTGTATTTGGAAGGTTACAGTTTGCAGTGAAATGTGTCGTTGATTCATCATCAGTCGTCAGTGTCAGGGGCCTTGAGAGCAATGTAGGGTGCTGCAAGAGAAGAGAAGGTAATGGATTCTTATAAACGGGATTAGGAGGACACGGACAAAGTGGAGGAGGAGGGGGTCATCATCTATCACAGTGGAAGTGATTTACTGATGATCTATGGATGGATGTTTAAATTTGCTTGATAGGCTGTGTGCGCAGAAGTTTATGGGGATGCAATTTTGAAAGATACTTAGTAACAAAATGACAGGCTCTTAAGTTTGTATGTAATCAGGGAGGGAAATTGAATAAAAATCATGTAAAGGTTATTAAGGGACTGCTGCATATAGCACCATATAAATCTTCCTTTTTTCTGTGCCACATCTTCAAAGGATATGAGATTTCTTACCTTGGAATGTTTGCAATGTTACAGTGCACATTATGACATTCCTCTCTGTTGTAAGGTTTTAGATTTCAATTGGAATTTCAAACACTGTTTTCACTGCTCACATTCATGAATGACCTTCAGTAGAGTCCCAGAAGAAGCACTGGTGGGAATGAATGAATCATACCTGTGTTTACCAGAACAAATACTCGGCAACATGCGCTGCATAGTGCTACCTGATTTACACTGAAGAGGTGCAAGGAAAATGGACACGACAGAAGTGCTTTTGAATTCAGAAGATAAAAACTCACAGTATGCTGTAGTGCACCAGCAGGTCAATTCAGTCCATGGTAACATGCTTTCTTACAGTATGTCAAGTGCCTAGTAGGCCACAAGTATTTTATTGCAAGCCTCAGATCATCAGACAGTAGTCTTGTTGTTCCAGTTCTAATATGGTCTTATAACTTAATACATTCATATTTATTATCTGGCATCTTTAAAAAGAAATTAGAGCTGTAGAATCATGAAAACCTTGGAATAAAGACAATGAAAGTAGGGACATCAGCCTGCAAAAAATAAAATCCATAGAGATAGGTGCTAGGGCATTCATGACTGAGTAGTCATCAACTACTCCCAAAAAGTAGTCGAATAGTCGATTAATCGCAGCAGATATATCATACTGTTTTCACCCAATAACAATGATCAATTCTCGTCAAAAAGGATTCAAATACAGCCAGTAAAGGTTAACTAATTTAAGCTGGACCAAGGCGAAATGGCCTCGATTGGGTCTGAAAGGCTGTTTACAAATGAGCTGCGATCTGATTGGACTAAACCCCCAGCAAGCTTGTCTGAGCTGGAGATACTGTTTGACTGCAGTAACAACGTGACTGCTTTCTTGCAGGGATAGCGGGAGTCTTTCCTTCTTAATAAATTCTGTTTATTTAATATGGTATAACGTAGAACAAAGCTATGTTCAACCAAACCAAAGTTATGTCCACCTTCGGTCATTAGAAGGCCATCTCAAAAGCTCTGAATAGCCTACTATGATGCACTATGATTACATGCTCAAACAGTTTAAAATACAAGATCAACTCCAGATATAACGCTGGTACTGTTGTGATACTTTAGGGTAGCCTTACATATATCACAGCTGATGGTTTTATCTGCTCTGGTAAAGTATTTCCACACTGTTGATTGTAATCGAGCATTGGGACGCACAGCCATGTTTCTTTCTGCCTCCTGCTCTTGCTGCATGTCTGCTTCTTTAGTGCCCCACACTGCACAGTTTTGAAGTCACACATGACAACTATGACTTGTTAACAACAATATCACAGTGCCCCCAGCTGCTTATTGGCTGTAGATGCATTGCCACTGCTTTATTACTGCACCGTGCTAAAACCACAGATGAACAATTAGTCTACAATGATGCACAGACAGTCGACTGGTGGTTTTATATAGTCGACGACTCTGTGAAACTCCTAGTAGGTTCTGGAGGGAAGTTGTTATGTTACATACATACAGTTAAGCGTGCAGTTTACTTTTTTAGCACATGCATAGTCGTAATATTGGTAATGCAGAAAGTCTGCACGGTCACAAATTTTGGGGGGCACATGGACCTGGGCAGATGACGAAATTTACATCACTCAGACCCTACAGTCACGTGGATGCGGCAACCATGAATTGGCCTGGTCAACCAGTCTGGTCACCTTTGTCTTTAAAGGCACACAAGAACAGTCAGGTTCCTGCTTGAGGATCAGTTCACAGTTTCATACGGAATTAAAAGCTCAGACAAATATGCAGGAGCCAGGCTACTGTAAACAGACCCTTGAAATATCCAGATGACAAGGAAAAAGAATGGGTCACATTGCCCAGTCTCTTGGTTCTAGTTAAAAGCTTTAGCATTCTGAACACACTTCCTCTTCTCTCTGGTTAAGGCAAGTGAACACCGCAATACATTATACTAGACAAGCCAAAATGAAATTAATGCAATAATACTCCTCTCTGTGTTATTGAATGTTAGTATTGATTAGGTTTTGCATACAGTGCATACATGTGGACCAACAGTAGAGAAGTGGATTCTGCTGCAGGAGCTCTTAGAGAAATTGCTATGGAGGTTATAATGCTGTTTTATGTTATGACTCTGGGTCACCATTGGAATCCATTGTGAATCCAATCTCACTACAGCTGCTGTCTTTCGCTAAGAAACAAGCTGGAAACTGTTCAGAGCCTCCTTTGAAGTCTACAGGGGTTGAGTTGGTTGGTTATTTGACACTTAAAAGATAGATCTTTCAGCGTATTAACGCTTAATGGCATTACATGGCATTACACAAAATTACATAGACATTGAACCCAATCACCAAGACTTTGTTTATCACATTTTAATTGGGGGGAAATTATATGAATAAATGATGGGAAATGATGACTTGGCTTGACTGAAAGGTACAACTATATATCATCGGCATAGAAACGGAAGGAGATGTCGCATCTTCTATGTGACCATGAGGCAGCATGTACAAAAAATATATTGTATGTACAGACTTTTGTTAATCCTTACTTTTGTTTTTTTCTTCTTCTTTTTTCCCCTTATTTTTACAAAGTTAGAACATTTTTAAAATAAGACAAAGCTGAAACAGGAAACAGCAGAGACCAAATCAGAGGTTGTAAAGGCCCAATCCTTTATACATCAACACACAAGGCTGTTAAAAACAGGACAGAACAAAAAAAAACTCCAAACAGCACTGATCATTGCGTGTGTGCAACACATCGATCTCTCCTAGTCCTGCCTCATACTCTGCTGAGCTGATCCAAACGCCGACATGTTTTCAGTATGTAGACAGTGTCACCAGGAAAGATTAGAAGTCAACTAGGATCTACTCTGCCCAAAGCCCCTGTTCGAAAATACAGGGAGAAACGCTTATCAGAACAGGTCAGCTATCTACAGAGCCCATACAGACAGTTACGCTCCTGTGTATTTGGAGTTAGCACAGTTTTATATGTAAATCCGGCTGAAAATGTGTTGTTGGGGTTTTGCTGTCTTTTTGCTCTTGTGGTCTGTTCAACTGGAAAGCATAATAACAAATAAATCTTTTCAGCAGAGATTATTTAATGATTCATTTGTTGATAAGCAGCACATTTCAAAGTAAAATTGACAGCAAAGTATACATAAATATCTACTGGGAGTGTTGCAGCATTTCAGCGTGTGAACAGTTAGAACTGCAGACTTGGTCGCTTTTTAGAACATGAAAAATGTATTATTACTTACTTACATTAAAACATTATTGATTGACATGGGGGCAGGACAACAAGCTGTAAACACAACATTGACGTATGATCACCCTATTAAGTTGTCAGCAGACACAGAGCAACATTAGCATTCATTTGGAGTTGTGTTTGTGTCCCCCTTACAAATAGAAGTCCAATATTCACTCTCGTTTTAGCTATTTTACACCAACACCTAAAAAAAATATCTGGCTCTTTAGTAAACACAGTGGAGCATTTAGCAGCTAGTAAGCCGTCTGGTGCTGGTCAGGTAGTGTACAGTGGGTTTATCAGAGCTTTTGATGCAAGTGATGAGAGTGAGCCAAAACAGCAAAGTTGCGGCCCAGAAAACCAAATCAATGAGCTGAAAGCATGCTACTAAAAGCTGAGGGGAACTGCAGAGTTGGGTGATAATTCTCTGTGGGTTCATCTCTGAGTGACCCCTTTCACATTACACATAGTCTTTTCACCCATTGTTAATATAAAAATATTGATTAGTGCAGCTTTAACAGCAGGACTGTTCTAAATGTCACTTTGTCATTAATAAAGAGTTATTCCACTATAATAATCCATCAACTCTGCAGCTGTTAATAAGTGTTAATAAATGGATTTCGGCCCACACGTTTTTCTGCCCTTTTTCAGAATGAGTGGACAAAATGTCTGGTGGAGGCGCAACCCTGCAGTAGACATAAACTGGCAACCAAAAGTTCCAAATGGTTTATTTCAGAAATGTCACAGGGTGGCTGTGAGTTCTTACGTGGACTTAGTATGCAAGGCCCTGATTACTGACAAATGAGATGGACTCACAATATGCAACGTCCATTTCCACATACAGATTCAGATTCAAGATTGAATACGTTATTGTCATTTCTACATAGCTGAGAGGAATTTGCGCATAAAACAAAACAGAACAGAAACCTCAGGACATACCATAACCACAATACTTCTTAATCTTAATGCATAAAAATAGCGTTCCCATAGGTATGTTGTACCTATGATGTGTACCATTGTGTACATACCAGTATCTTATTCTTTAAGAATACCTGGACTTAAGGAGGTGACCTGCCTCTGGATAAGTGCTGTTATAGAACCTGCCTGTCGTGGTTCTGATTTATTTCTTTTAAAAGAAAGGGAGAAGTTAAAATGATGGTTAGCCAGGTGAGAAGAGTCCTGTTTTCCCTTTGCCTTTGATTTTTGATGCAGGTCACACTATTGTGTCCAGCTATTTCATGTCTTGATCTTAGGTGTTATCATACAACACAGTGGTTTTAATTAGTTTTAACAAATTTTCATCCTTTTCTCAGATCATGACTCAACACTCTCAAGGGCCAGCATTTGTTACAGGATGCCCTCAACCCAGGAAACACTTTGCAACCTATTATTGCAACCTTGCTTGCAATACCAACACATTTTTAAAACAAAGAATGATATGTTAGATATTTTTTGATTATGCATTGTAAGGGTTACAGACTAGAAACTGATACTGGTAAATATGTTGGATTGTAAATAATGATAATGATAATAATAATAATAATAATAACAGAATGAATACATGTTTTTATCCATTAATAAAGCCATAAGTTAGAGCTTGTAAAGCCTTTATGAAGTCAGCTTTATTAGGAAGTGAAACTGAAAGGAACATTATATAATGCATGTTTCATGGTATAGCAACGATCCCCATCTTTCATGCTAAGCATGTTGTACATCAGCAGTTTGTAAAGTCTGAAAAACAAAACAGCGCTTAATTCTGTGTTGAAATTACACTGGAGTTAAGTTCTCCAATGCCTCAGCCTTCCACACCTCGCCTCTGTGCTCCCAAAACTCAATTTCACAAAAGTATGAGATATTGATTCCATACAGATGCAGTCATGTCTGAGCTGTTACATTAGGACTTGGTTAATCTCAGGCCTAGAGAAAGAACTGAATGTGGCGGGCATAAGCTATAAATCTACACCTCTCCTACACCTGCAAAAATCCTCCCACTGTAGCTCCACACTGCTGATGTATTAAAAGCAACCAGGCGTAAACATCTTTTGATAGACTTGGGGGAGTGCGAATCAAACTTCCTTGTTGAGTATGTAAAATCACAAACCTACTGCAGCTTGTGACATATATACTAGACTAATCTTTGTCACTGAACAGAAACAGCTGAAATACTTAAATTCTCTACAGGGGGAGTCTCAGACCTTCATGAGCTCTAAAAAAGGAAAGTTTACCCTAGCATGGCAACATAAATGGCAGTCTATTATGTGTGTTCAGACTCCTTAAGCTGTGTCAGTTGGTAGTCCTTTAATATAACAATAGCAGGGCAAGGGTGAGGCACTCGGCTGTGAAGGGTTAATAGACAATTTTACTCTGTTATAGCGTATGTGTATGTCTGCTAGTATGGAAAAAGGTCAGCAGACGGCGTTCTTAGCTAACAGTCCTGTTCACATTCTAGAATGATAGAGCTGATGCATGTTCAGGTAGCGCCAAACTATTGTCGTAAAATGTTTTCCACAGGTAAGAAGCCTGTAATGGGACTGTTTTGGTGGCAGAATAGAGAGTAAACTCTTAAAATACTAAAATGTATACTAAAAAAGATTTGTTAAGGTCACTGAATTTGAGCTTACAAGTGTTTTTCAAGTGCATTTCTCAAGCTGATAGAAGTGTTAGAACAGTGAACAGTTAGCATTAATGGTTATTTTGAGCCAGTAAAGCCCAGCAGTTGGGTGTTATTTAAACAGCTTTTTACTATGACCAAAAACAGTGTTCTGGGGTTCAGGATTGTGTTAAAGTAAAGAACATTGCTGTTAGGGCAATAGGCTAACAGGCAGTTAGCTGGCAGAGTTACTGTAGACTTGTCAGCCTGTGGATAGTTAGCTTGGCTGGAAAACTAGGCTCTCTTTATAGACCTTTTTCACAGCAGACATTTTGGCTTGTCATAGCAGGGAAAGCACAGGTATAATTGATAACATCACAAAATGACTGCATTCCATTTGGGTGAGCTAGCTCCCAGGTCCTGATATGCTCACTGTGATGGCTTACTGGGACACTTGATGGAACTGAGCCATCGTTAGCTAAATTTGTTTCACCTGTGCTTTTCCTGCTATGAGAAGCAAAATGTCTGCCATGAAAAAGGAGTTAAATGAAGTTAAAGGTGTAATATGAGGTTGTCAGGCATTAAAAATGTAAATG
This sequence comes from Macquaria ambigua, assembly GCA_008360985.2. NCBI lineage: Eukaryota > Metazoa > Chordata > Actinopteri > Centrarchiformes > Percichthyidae > Macquaria > Macquaria ambigua. Next base: position 792,326 of record VMKM01000051.1, read on the forward strand.
AGAGAATTGTGTGGAGCATAGAGAGTTAGACTATTGTCATAAATATTAACACCTGTTATTAAATGTGTAGCACCAGTTTGGACCCAGCGTTTAATTCTGAGCCTGTAACACAGGCATGTGACATTATTCATGGTCCTGTGAGGTTGTGTGAGTAACGGTGTTCAGCATTTGTTATGCCAGTTAACAATTTTAATAGGACGGTAATGTCATAGGGAGTTTATAACAAACAACTAATAGAATAACAAGCCTGCCCTGTTGATCCTGATGCATAATAATAGGCCTAGCTGTTCCATATTCAGTAAGCAGCAATAATTGTGTTACCAATCTGCTCATTAGCCACCTCACAGACTACTCTTGGTCTCACTTTTTAAGTGTAAAAGCGTATTCAAATTAGATCTACCGCTCCAGACAGCAAGAAGCCTTTATCTAATACTGTGGCATCCCTACCATGCTGTGTGCCTGCCTTTCAAGGGGAAGATGATAGAGCCTATAATCTATCACAGAGAATACTAACCACTTTCCCCCAGCAGAGTTGAAGAGGTGAACTATTTCCCCCCAAAGGGATCTTTTCAGAAGGCTTTAATATAGATGAAAACATTCATCTTTTTTGTGTTGCATGAGGATATCGAGGATATCGATTTGGCGGAACTGAATGGACAGTCATACTGAGGATGTCCTCTAAAGCTCGGTTTTGGCTGCAGCGGCAACAGGGAGGATTCTTCAGAATACTGAGCGTGTCTGTTTCACGACAAAGCAGGGTTAATTAAAGCCTCGTATTGATGATTGGTTTTTATTAATGAGAATGTAGATAAGTGGGACCCCCTCAGCATTTTATAATTTGTAAAAGGTGGAGGGGGGTGGTATGGTATGACTAGCCCTCCTGCTTTTAATTACTAGCGTTTCTCTGCATTTGAACTGGCTGCTAAATGGCTTTGAGTCCTTGCAGCTTTGAATTGTTTTGCGTGTGCATGTGTGTGAGAATGCAGGAGAAAGGGAAGAGAAGAGAAACTGAGAGTAGGAGTGCAAGCTAAGCCCTGGACTAGACTGGAGTCAGATGGAATCCATGCTGCTCATTAGTAGTATTTCTGTTCTTGAACAAAAGCTGAGGCTAAAAAATATTGTAATTGATTTCTACGCTGGTTCACCCAGCCTTCTTTTAATGAATAATTACTTCAAATGAACACTGAGCAAAGAACTGAGGCAGTGGCTATTTTTATATGTAGCTTTTATTTATTTCATTATTTAATTGCTTTTTTTTTTCATGTGTCCACTGACAGCGCATCTAAACAAGTGACACAGATCCATCTATCATTGCACTGCTGATAAACGAAGCAGAGAGGACGTACTGCAGCTAAGTGTCAGAGAAGGTCTTCAAAAATACAAGCCAATTAGTGATTCTCCATTGATCTCCCTCTGCTCGGAGACGGACAAAGGCTCAGACACTTGTTCATGACAGTAATACTTCTGTTCTGCAGAGTAAACTTTGCAAAAGCATTTCTCTTCCTCTAAATTGCTTTGCCAGTGTCAAAACCATGTAGCTCAGAGGCTTGGCTTTTGAGATCTACCTTCTGTAAGTATGTAAAACACGAATAGGTCCCATTTGTTATGCTGCAGCAGGGGCAATGCTAGATGGTTTTCATCAGCCTTGGTTACATAATGCTACATAAGGGACCATTCTTCTATGTTACCTGTGGAAATGGTCTAAAAGTGGATGTGAAGTTAAATGTCACCTGCTTTTCATTTATATTTGTTTGTACCTGATATTTGTTTCCTGCCTGATCCAACCTGAACTATTCCATACCTGCCTGTAAGTACCCACAGCCCATCATACTAATGTAAAATATGTCTTTAACAAATGTTGATATGAAACTATCATTGTGTGCCCACAGCAATACCCTTTATCAGCAGCAGCAAGTGCTTGTAAGCCTTACAGGCCTTCAGATTGGTGGAAGTTGTTTGGCCTGTACATAAGACGAGACCCAGGGGCGAACTACTACTGTATGGTGTGTATGGTGTGTGTTTTTCAGGAAATAAATAATCTAATCTTTATTTTGGTTTACTAGTATACTAGAACTGAACATAAATAGAAATTTTGACCACTTGGGGGAATCGCATAAACTGGTAACATATTTTCACCTCATAAAGTTAATATGTTGGCAAACAGTGCAGCCTATTTACACATCCAGCAGTCATGAAGCAACATTGGCATTTATTAGGAGTGGTGCGACTGAATGAATGTAAATCCAATATTCACTCTACTTTTAGCTCTGTTGTAGTTTCCACCAACTCCTAAAGGATATATCTGGCTCTTTAGCATCTAGCAGCTAAAAGCGCCATAGAGCTGAGGATCACCGCAGAGTCGGTGGGTTGGTCACTGTGAGCATCGGCTTTTTCATTACACATAGTCCTTAGCATAAAACTATTTCTTAGAGCTGCTTTAAGTATCAAGTCTCTATCTGTACAATAACCAATTTCAGAATGTCATATTGTATAATTTGCTAGATTCATATAGATGTATAAAATGCAGCACTATATGTAAATATATTTTAATAGTACATAAGTAGAAATATATATCAATTAATAGCATTCACAGTTTCAATTTTTGTGTTTTTCTTTGTTTATGTTTTCTTTGTTGTTGTTGTTGTTGTTGTTTGTTGACAAGAACTTTGTAGTGTCCCACCTTCTGGAAAAACTGGAAATGTTTTCACTGTAACCACTTTCTCTTGAAGAAGTAGTCCCTATGGAAGTGACTGACAGCAAGGTCTGTGGATTATCTAGAATAGGGGAGATATTGTTTCTGGAAAGACACAATGCTGTTGAGTTTTTAGCAAAATCCATTGGAGGGCTACTGATGCACTCATAGAACATTAGTTACACCCAGGTACAGTTGCCTCTACTTTTGCAATGATTGAAGTATGGAGCCAGGACAGTGACATTATTATTTGGCATCGATAAAATTTTGAGCTTTGAAAACAAAACCTGAACTCAAAAAGGAAACATTGGCATTGAAACATTTGTATTAGAAAAAGTTGTATTGGCACTGAAAAATGTTTCACTGAAAAATAAAACATAGGCATTCAGATTTCTTTTTCATTTTATTTTGATATTTTTTGCATTCTGATGTGTTTTTCAAAGACAATGTTCAGATTCTTCATGCCACTCTTTTCAGTGACAGTTTGTTTTTTTTTACACTGTGAGGTTTTTTTTTACGCTGTCAGTAGTTTTCAGTTTCAACTTTCTGTCACCGTTTTGGTGTGGAGAGCAGGGGCTTGAGGGGAGGGGCAAGGAGAGCGTGATTGACATATAATCTGCATACTAAGGAGAGCACGTCACTCTTCACTCTTGCTGAACCAGCCGTCCTCTCGTCTGCTCTGGAGCCTCTGGCATCACCACAAACCTACGGCAATGGCCGTAAAAATAAAATGAAAAAAAATCTGAATGCCTATGTTTCATTTTTCAGTGAAACGTTTTTCAGTGCCAATACTTGTTTCAGTGCCAATACAGCTTTTTCCAATACAAATGTTTCAAAGCCAAATTTTATTTTTGATGCCAAATATTAAAGTCACTGTCCTGGCTCCATATTGGAGCAGCACACGTTTTAGGCCTTGTTCAGATTGCCAGCCCAAATCCGTTTTTTGGCATATCCAGATTGTATCTAGATTGATTTTAGAAAGTCTGTACGGCAAAAAACCACATGAAATGCGATTTTTGCAAATTGGATCCAACCCAAATTTTGAGATCGAAATGCGATTCCAAACAGATTTCTGCAGATGCGTCTCAGTCTGGACACTCTGGACGCTCAGATTTCAAAGTGTCTTTTGCGTCACCTGCAACATGACACACACACACAACGACAACGTCAAATCCAGAGTGACGGAAGTGCATCAGAGCTGCTGTATACCTGTACACCAGACAAACTCAGCTATGGAGGAGTTCTTGACAGACCCAGATGTTAAAACCTGGGCACGTAAACTCTCAACATGTCATGGATATTTTTGTGAACTGAGCCTAAATTCTCCCATCAACAAATTGGTGTCTCTGATAGTATAAAACATTTTGAAATGCTTAGAGCAAAAGCCTCTTAACATTGAGTCTTAAATGTTGTGTATTTCCCTCCATTCAAACCCAAGTCAGAATTAACATGTTTCTATGTTGTTTAGAAATCTCTTCTCAGGAGAAGAGTTGCTCCTGGTACTCCCTTCTTCCCTTCTTTTAAAAGAGTTGAGAGAGTTACATTATCGTCTCTTTCTACCCAAGCTTCCCACCTTGGCGGGCGAGGGGGGCTCAGTGCCAGCGAGATTTAAATGCTGGAAATGTCCCTGAGTGGCACTCAATATAACCCTACTAGACATACCTTAAATTCAATCAAGATGGACTGAATGATTCATGATCTCCTTTCATGATTGATACTGTGACAGCCATTCAAGTAGCCCAATAGCCCTACACTAGGAGAAAGGTAAAAGCTCAAAAAAGGTTCCTCACAGCTGAAGAGCAACATTGCGCCTTACAAAGCCTTCTCAAGGAAAAAAACGTATACATGTCATTCTAAAGGAATCAATAAACCAATTTAAGACTTTTAAGAACTCCTTAGGTTCCCAGAGTCACAGTTAATGGGCATTTTGCAGGTATTAATTGCCTCTTTGTGTTTCATCAAACCCAGAATGGATGGTTATGTTTTGAGAGCTGTGATTTTGAGTCAGAGCTGTGATCCAAATTGTAATCCTGTGGTCTAATTTAGTAAGGCTGCTGCTGCTCAGCAATAAATAGTATCTGCATAATATATGATACTTCAGATCAAATGATCCCATTGATTTTTTCATCTATGATAATTATTTACTTAATCATGCTGAGAAGTTAGTTTTGTATAGCTTTTTTACATAATCTCAAAACAGTCAAGTGTACAAAATTTAACTTGAGAAATAATCCCAAATCCAAGAAACTATTCACCAGCACTTTGTAACTGCCATTTGTCATAATGCCCTTTTCTCTTACTTAACCCATCTGTTACAAAATAATGTACACTGTAATGTTTAAGTCAACGATTTTCCCAGTTTCTCTGATGTGAGGATTCACATTTTGGGGAAATAAGCATATTCAATTTTTTTGCCAAGAGTTTGTTGAGACTCTCATTTGTACGCTGACTATGAAGCGAGCCAGCATGCGATCAGCTTAGTTTAGCAAGAAGAAACGGGGAAACAGCTAGCCTGGCTCTGTCCGAAGGTAAAAAACTCCACCTTCCGCCACCTGGCACACAGCCCCCCATAAAGCCCCAAATTGTCATTTTTACATTTTAGGTCTTTGCACAAATGAAGCAAAAGAAATATAATGTGTTACTTACTGCCGGTAGGTGTTGTCCTTGCACAGACCCAGGCTAGCTGTGTCCCCCTGCTTTCAGTGTTAGCTAACTGCCTGCTGGCTGTAGTTTAATAGTAGCGTCATGAGAATGGTATCAATGTTGAACTTTTCCATTAAAGACACCATCTTGGACAAAATGTGATGGGCATTTCTTATAAAACAACAATTTTCTGGAATTTTATAGACTAAACAATGAATGACAATGACAATGATTAATTGTACAACTAATAAAAAGTTGAATCAATTGTGAAAATAATTGTTAGTTGCAGCCCTAGTACACTGCTTGGGCAGCTGTGTTATTTGTTGTAACCTGTTCTTTCTTCTGATACTTGCATACTTGCAGTGCAACCACCCCTCAGCCCATTTTTATTCCTGCAGCATTGCCGTTTGACCTTTCTGAGACCTGTATGAAAGTGTGCATAGCCTAACCTTATTAGCAGCCTTTTACTGGGTAAACTTTCCATCCCGAGGAATCTGACTGGATGTGGTGTCAGAGCAGGGCTGCATGCAGAGAACAATGGAGGAAGACTGGTAATCGGGTTGCAGAACTGACGGTGGGCCAGTGGCAATCAAATGTAATGGAACAAGCCTGAGGATCAATACAAGTCAGTGATCGCAGACAGACAAAGGTTGTTTAGTAGCAGGCAGCACTAATTGAAATCAATCTCTAATCTGATGGCAGTTCTTAACCTTTACACCTCTGAGGATTCATAAACGAGTGAGAATCATGGCGGAGCAGCAGGCAGACTACAGTCTCTGTACAAACACCTTTGTTTTTCTGCTGATTCACACTTTCTAAGATGCCTAACTAAGCCATTCAATGAGGTTACATTTCCCAGGATCAATACAGTAGGAGTACTAACACTCTGGTTTAATGGTGATTCTGCTGTATGTGGTGTATCATCAATAAAACCATACAGGTAAATGAAATATGCATGTGAATGTCCCATTGTGAGAAGTCCATACTGCATGTGGAAGGTCATTCAGCTGGTAATTGATTCATTCACTGAGGAAATAGAAGTGTTGCATAAAGCCATAGAATTCTAATTTAATTTATATAGATGTACATGGGTCAGGTGAATGGGGTGTCCATCAAATAGGATTGAACCCAATTTACATGCAATTACATGTAATGCCCTTAAAAGCGGTGGTTAATTGATCGAGAAGCCAGGATGGAGCCACCGGTCAGGCGTCAACCAGCGTGACAGCCTGAGAAAGGAAGATGAGACTCAGACCGGACGTTTTAATCACCAGACGTCAATAACCAATCAGGCGGCAGGGCACTAAAATAGATATCATGGTGAGTTGTCACAAACAAATTGTCAAGACGAATCATAAGAAAACATTTGAAGTTGATTGGTCACTGAACGCGACGTCGCTTTCGATCGAGGGGCAATCTCTCGTGTTTCAGGGCAAAGCAAAGCACCACTCTAGAGTGAAATGATACAGTTTCACAATTGCAACACCAATTAGCAGCCCACAGGAGTCATTCCGTCCAATGTTCACACAAGAGCTCTTCTCAGCATGAATTGTAGGTGAGTAGGAGTACACTACAGAGACACCAAGTGTGTTGTAGTGAGATAATTACCACAAAGGGTTTAAATAGATAATAAATGTAGCTCTATAGAGAAACAGAACGCATAACTTAACCGACGTTCCATACCTTCATGATAAAACCTTTCTGTGTACTTCACTGAATGATTTATAGTTGACCCTCGTAATTGTGCTCTATTTAAAATGCAGGTAATGCAGGCCGGTGCTGTGTTGTACCTTTCTGGTGTCAGACTTGTCTGGATGAAGGCAATGTCTTATTTAGATGAGGCAGAATCTTTTATTTATCATCTGTGAAATTATATTTTCAAACAAGACAACATATTCCATTTGCACCAGCTGCTGCTTGGTGACGGCTAGCTTTCCACAAGGTCCTTGGAAAACTACAAAAAAGGGATGTGTATTATACTATCAAAGTAGTTGGTGCTTTCTTGTCTCATTTGAAATCAGAACAGTGCGTCTGTATTTGAACAAGGCTTTGATTCATGCACAGACACACTCCCTGATCCCCCTGCTTAATCCCTCCATTGGCTGGGACAAGGACACGTTGACAATTTAAGACCTCTTCCCTCAAACTCTCTTAAATAGTCCTGTTGACCGATCACAACATAGTCTCCGGGATTTAGGAACATGCTTTTAATTAATCAGCTTGTAACTGGGTAAATATATTTTCAACAAGCTGACATTTCCTCAGAACGGCTAACAGATCTGGCAGGTGATGTTCTGAAAAGTTTCAGCCACACTCAAGTTTGTTTAACAATGTTTGTATAGCATGGAGTGTTTAATAGCTCCAAGTGGGATTTAGTGGTTATTGTTTTAGTATTATACACCCAGAAGTCTCATTCTGGAAAGAATGTAATTTGATAGTAATTCTAGTGAAAATAGGAATGTCCTTGAATGAAAAGCTCAATTTAAACCCCAGTAAATTTTCATTCATTGTTTGTTTAGTATTGTAAACTTTGTTCTCCATATATGAGAATGTATTTTTACATGCTCAGCTGACCTGCTGTACAAAGACTTGGTTACGCTAGCAATTCATTGCAATTAATTAATGTAATTACTTGAAGTGTAGCAATGGAACACTCTATTTTTCCTATAATTTGTAAACTTTGGAAAACCATAAAAATAAAATGTTACTGGAAAGTGTATTTAATGATAACCCCATGCTTTTAGTCACTAGACCTTCATCAGAGCAAAGGTTTGACAAAGAGGAATATCAGAGCTTGTAAGGGCACTGAATAAAGCACACAGGTGCTTTGTCAAGTATGGAATATGGAGTTCACAGTTGTAGGTCCCAAGATCTAAATACACAGGATACAATCCACAATTAGAGAAACTGAGGATGGGGCATAAGGATGAAATATATAGGATGGGAATGCATATCAGTAGTAAAAGTCATTCTCAATATTTTCAGTTTAAAAATGTCCTTGGTCCATTTCAAGTGTGCATTTCAAATAATAATGTCAGCTCATCTCATGTGATAAGAAGACGCTTTGCGTAGATACATGTTTGTACTAGCACTATTACATAAAGCAACTGGAGATGTAATAAAAAAACATATGATTGCTGATGAAAGCCTAATATTTCTTAAGTTTCAACAAAATTGAAGGATTGCATGATCCTCCATCAGTTGAGACACGTTTATAATCTATTAGACCCATGAAAACCTCTTCAAATCCTTTGGTTAATGCCAAAAAAGCATTATCATCCAGCTAAAATAAGGCTTTTTTATTAGTTCCCAAATAGTTGACATTTTGGAGATAAAAGGTCAATTTACAAATATTAGAGTGGCATTTGACTCTCATTAAGTGGAGATCTATTATTTCGTTGTAAATTTTACACTGTCACTAAATAATCTGAGTCATAACTAATTGAAACAGCACACCATCCCAAACCCCACTCTTTGGTTTACAGTGGCCTGTAATTGTTACAGACAATAAACTTATAGGAGCTACATACAAATATTGATCATCTGTTTTTTGTGGTTTGAGATTGAGGATTATTACCTGGTGTAGCTGTAATGTCTAGTCTGACACTGACAGCAGCACACTGCACTGATGAGCAATTGAGAATGCCATGAGTGTGTGTTAAAACTGCTCAGAAGCATACAAGTAAGCTTTGAAAGCCTGAAATCTCAGCACCCAACAAAGTGATTGTTGAGTTACTGGTATCAAAAAATGCTACCAACCTCCCAGATGAGGCAGTAAAAGTATTACTTATTTCCCCTTTAACCTTTTCCACAGCTGTTTCCTGGATATGCACAGCTTCACATTCACACACTTCCACACAATTACACCTACATGCTGCCTGATACAATCACGGCCTTTGTGTTGTGCTGTAGAGATTTGATGCTTTGCTCAAAGGAACCTTTATAGCAATTGATTCACTTTTCTCTTCATTGTGTTCTGCTGAGTTTAGTCTATCTTTTGACTGAGTAAATCTGCAAACCGTTCTTTTTTTCCACTCTAAAACTGATGGACTGAGCATTGGTATATGCTCATTAAGTCTCTAAGAGCTAAACATGACAGTACCATTTATACTGAAGGCTTAAAAAGGCTTTACAGTGGATAACATGCATTTTTACTCAGTTAGGTATGGAAGCCCAGTTCTGCCAAGACAAGAAAAAAAAAACTAAGAAAAATTAGGCATGATTTTCAAAAAAAATACTCATGGTAAGTACTGAGTCAGAATTATGAAACATCATTTCAAAACATTTTTGAAAACTTTTGATTTAGACATTTTGACTTTCCATGAGTATTTTTATTTTATAATGCATATCTTATTATGGATTTTCATCAAAATAATTTGAAATATGCGATAATCACATAAAAACTCAATTAATCTTTGGTGAAAGTTTGATAAGGAATATCTTTTCTTTTGCATTTTGACTTTCTTTCTCTGTAGGTAAATTTCTTATCTTCTCCTGCACCCATGCTGTCAAAGTCAAAAAATCAGGAATTCTGAGGTTGCCACGCAAGACTTCAGAAAATTGCTCCCAAAATAGTTCCAAGCCAAGAAATAGTCCATAGACCCTCTGTAAAACCACAAATTGTCATTTTCACACTTTGGTTTGTACAAATTAAATAAGATAGAAGATAGAGATATATTGTGGGCTGTAGAGGTGATTTTGTTGCCTTTGGACAGAGCCAGGCTAGCTGGTTCCCCCTGTTTTCTTTATGCTAAGCTAAGCTAACTATCTACTAGCTGTAGCTTCATATTTAATGGACAAAGTCTTTTGCTGTTTCTAACCTCAATAAATATTTTTGTACACTTCCAGTTGATCTCTCCTTGCTGAAATGAAGTTGGTGGGTAGAGTTAGAGTTAACAGTTGCAAGTACTACCCTCTTTCCTGTGATTAAATAATCCTGTGGTGTAACTTCTTAAGTCAAAGCTGACATCAGGAGTTAGTTAAAAATGTAGCTCATCACTGAAGTAGTGCTGCAGGTGCTGGCAGTTCTGCGTGTATGTGGAATATTTCTATGTCCCTCTTGCCTGCAGCTCAGTGCTGCACTCCATGTTGTTATGTCTCAATATTCCTTGTCCATATTTTGTGTCGATGGTCAGCATGATGGAGCACATGTAGGGCCTGAGCAATGCTGTCGTCCGTGCTGATTGTTTATTTGTTCATATTTGTTGCCTGGATACAATGCCGGTGTTCACGGTGTTGTTTATTTGTGCGTTTTGTAGCTGCAGGCACTCAATGATTCTGCACATGCTGATGCTGTCTTATTATGTGAGCATCTGCCATGATGCTTTTGTGCCCACCTCCCCTGTAAATCAAATGCACTCTCTGATGATTTGCCAGGGTCGCAGAGAGGCAGGCTTCCATTTTGAATACAGCAGCTGGAGATATGCTCAGTTTCCTGTCGCGGAGATACGAGGAATTGTCACTGCATATGTTAGCCGGACCACAGGCCCGTTTGAAGAACAAGCAGCCCTTGTATTTTAGCAGACAAACAAGTTGAGATAATGATGACTTCTCCCATTGGAGAGAGATAAAGGGTAGACGGGGAGACAGCGCTGGTCTTTTGAAAAAGAACACAGTGTGAAGCAGCAGAAGTCATCAACTGGAATTACACTTCTCCTTGTATTTCTCACTTCTTTTAGGTTGTGCCAGGCAATCACCAACATAGGGGGAAAAGAACACTCCCAGAACAGACCTGCACTTCTTTACAATCAAGCTCCAAGCTCTTCAGCTCTTCAACAGCGTCAAGCTAGGTAGCTAAGGAAAAACTGGCTTGATTCTGGGCACAAAACAATAAAGAGTTGAAATTGGGTGGCAGTGGCTGTGCCCTCAAGGTATAAATCTGTTGCAAATTGTCTCTTCTGCCGCATTTCATTACTGGTGGGAGACTGCCGGATGATGTTCACAAAGGAGACGGAGAAATAGGTCACGGTACGACATTATGATCACTTGAGACACACTCCAAACAGTTACTGCAGGGGAGATGTGATTCGTCCTGCCAGACAATTAGTGAACAATAATGAGTGCAGCTAGATGAATACATCAGTCATCCTTTCCCTCAAAGACATTCCATAGGATGATTATCAGTCACCTTTCTACTTTTATTCTTGGTAAATTTTGGGGTTTGTGAGTGCATGTGTTTTGGGCGTGTGCAAGAAGAATGCTTGCGGGCATGAAGGTTTGTGTGGGTGGTTGTTTGTTGTGAGTGTTTGAGCGACTGTCTCTGTGTCTATCACTGTCTCAGTGTAAGATGTAGACATCCATCTGGTTTACTGAGAAATGAAGCACATGGAAACCTTTTTTAACCACATGGATTCGTCAGGTTGAAGAGTTGTTTCCTGAGAGGGGGGTGATGGTGAAGGCTCCCATCACAGGGAGACACATGGAGTGTCTGAGATGAATCGCATCAGAGCGCTTGCTCAGATTTAGGCTAATAAAGGAATTTTAAAAAAACAAAAAAGCAAAAAGAGCGGATGACTCACTCCTGTTGAAGAAATTAAGAATTGTTTCATTTGAAATATATCCAACTGGAAGACAAAAGCTCAATTGTGAAAAGACTGGTGTAATTAAACAAATCAGTGACAGTAAAATATGAAAAATATGTTAAGTGGTACCTTTTCAGGCTGAGATGATATCTTATTCTCAAATAGAATTATCCACATAGATCAGTGAACAAAGTATAACAATTTTTAATTTGTCCCCATGACTACCAGCAACTTTCTCTTCAAAGTCCTGCTGTACGTTGTCACTCTTTCATTAAAAGACAGTGATACTCAATCAGCAGATCCTCATCTAATCCTAAGAGAGGATCAGAATGTATAATTCATGTCCAAGTCTGGTGTTTTGGATTTCCATCGTCCAGTGCCAGTCCAGCTGGATGAGCAGTGGCACACTGCAGTGGAATCTGACAGTGAGTGCTTTTGCTTTAAAATGGCAGCTCTGCGAGAGAAGAAACGAACTACCCCCGAGGCACTGATACTCTCATGTGAAGTAAGCAATCTGTCGACTGCTCCGCACTAAAAATACCACCAAAGAAAGGGGCAATATCTTATTTATCTCTGTGTGTGAGTGCATAATCCCTTCGTTTGTGCTTGTTGTCTTCAGAACTGATGAGAGCGTCATAACCTGCAGAACAGAACACTGATTCGGTGAAATACTGCATTACTCACCCCGAGTGAGCCCAATGTCTAACTGCATCAGATTCAAAGAGGGGGGCTGAATATTTGAAGGACTCTCTTACCACTTCACTCAAATTCACAAGATGGAAAGAACTCCAGATTACGATGATTGAAGATGATAGTTGAGGCATCCGTCCAACTTCTGGGGCAGTGCCTTTGTGAGGCTTGACGTCGTGACTGATGATACTGATAATACCACTATGTGTCAATCATGAGGGAAAAGCTGAAATTCACATCATGTCAAAGATCTGTTAAATGAAATATATGTTACATCACTGTTTACACCTACCTATACCACTGGGAAGCAGCTGTCTCCTTTATGTTTGATCATGTTTTCGACCATCAAGCTAAACTGATAACGCCTTCTTACTTTAACTATTAATAACTGGTTTGTAACACATTATAACACACACTTGTGTAGCTGTAAGCAGATACAATTTTAGTGTTAATCAATGTGTTTTTCAACCTTCAGAACTTGGCCTATGAAGAATGCTTATTGGGTATAACCCAAAAACTGCTGAGCTTCATTATGCAGTATGATGTATGTACATTCTTTGACACTTGAAGGCTGTTACTACTTTCATCTGCTGAAGGGGGGAAGTTTCTCTGCGTTTGCATTAAATCTCAGAGTTTAAGATTAACCTCCTAGGGGGCATCCGGGGGGAAAAAAAATGTTGTTGGGCCCTATTGACCTCCACTATACATGGTAGTTTCATTATTCCCCCAGGCACCCAGAAACCAACCAGTACCGTAAAGCTGAAATGATAAGTTGATTAATCGATTAGTCGAGTGACAGAAAATTAATTGGCAACAATTTTGATAATTGACTAATTGTTTGCGTAATTTTTTAAAGAAAAAAATCCAAAAATTCACTGGTATCAGCTTCTCAAATGTGAATATTTGCGAGTTTTCCTAGTTTTCTATGATAGTAAACTCAACATCTTTGGGTTTTTGACAAAACAAGCAACTTGGATATGTTAACTTGGGCTTCAGGGGAAAATGATGGGCCTTTCTCGTTATTTTTTGACATTACATACACTAAACAATCAATCCATTATTAAAGAAAATAAGAGTCAGACCTATTAATAATGAAAATAATCGTTGGTTGCAGACTTACAGTAGTAATACGACCTCACCCTGGGTTGTCTGTGTGTAATTTGATAAAACATAACTTTACAACATATGAGCACATTATAAACTTTTAATCTTTAAACTAGATTTTGTTGCAGCGTCCCTCCACAAGGCCGGGGCCACAGAATGGATGATGAAAGACTCGTCATTGTTGATATTGTATTTTAGTGGTGCAAATTTTGGACAAATCTCCTATGTATGAAATTATGAAACCAACTGATATGGAGTCTTGGGCCCCTAGGCAGTTCTCCGCTTTGCCCAGTTGGTAATCCAGCCTTGTATGTGTGAGCAGGATTTTGTGACATCACATCTAGTTTGGAAGCCAATCATGGTCCGGTGTGCAATTTATGTACCTCCAGTGCATATACACTGAGAACAGACTTTTTAATGGACAGTATCTGTGCGTTCATACATTCTGGATTTGTCAATCAGGGAGAAGGAGTAAATGTAAAAATCATATCAGACACAAATTATTGATATATATCAATGATATACAGCAGTATATAATGATATGTCTTTATCAGTTTCATGAGAAAATATTCTCATTTCTTCCTGACAAACTTTTTCACACCATTCACATAGAACTGTACACATATTAATACAACTGACTGACATATAAATGCAGGATAAGAAGAAAATATGATAAAATGAGAAGAAAAAGAAAATATTTGATTCAGTCCGCCCACACAGTCTGACCTACCCCTATTGCTGCTTTGCAATTTAAAGAAACTTGCTAGATAAAACAATATATAATAATATACAGTATATAATGACATGACATATATATTGACTTCATGAGTTTCATGTGAATTGTTTCTTTTTTTCTGACAAGCTTTTTCACTCAGAACAGCACACATATTAATACAATGCTTATAAAAGCTAAATAGGAGGGTTAAATAAAGTGTCACTGCTAAGCCAAGGGGATGCATAAAAGTGCCTTCTTTTTAGCTCTCTAGGTATTTTTCCAAAAGGCCTTAAGGTGTCTTTGGTTCTTCCTACACACTCACATTCCACAAAACTGTATCCCCAATCTGCATTACAAGGTCACTCAAGCTGTCTATCTACTTGTACAGTATTCTCTGAGCAACTTTTCCTTTCAGTGTAGCATTTCTTTATACACGAATGATAAGTAGTTAAGAGAGGGAGACAAGAAGAAACTTGGGTCTGTAAATCCTTGTCACCGTGATTGGTTTTCTCTGACAAGACGAGAAAAAAAAAAAGCTCAAAGACATCCCCGTGCCAAAAACACAAATAAAAGTAATTAAACACAGCAACATCATCAATCTCCCCAACAGTGCGCCTGCCAGGTTGGTCTCTGCACTGAATTAACACCGGGTGGGCTTCTGCCGGGCCGGGCGGTGGCTGTCTGGCAGGCTGGGCTTACTATCTTACCTGGCACCGAGCCAGAGCGAGATGCTTTGATTGGGCATGAGAGATAGGAGCGCATCGTTCACTCCGGGGGACAAGCAGCTGAGGCTGTTTATGATGAGATTATTCTGCAACCAGTTGATTAAGTGGACGCACACATATCTGTCTTGGGAGTGAAAGGATTATACCGGGTGGATTGGGACGTACAGAAAATTCTATGCATAATGATTGATGTCAAAGTGCGTCAAGAACATTTTCATACTATAATCCTATTGATTAACCATTTGCTTGTGCTCCAGTGCAATATGTCACAGTTCCAAGCATTTTGTGAATGAGATTCTGACTTCCACATCTGGGTTGCCTGTGAAATATACCAAGATCCCATGAGGACCATGTGATCATGATTATATACATCTTTATGATATCCATGTAGTAATCAATTAATCCATGCATGAAATCCCACCATACAAAATACTTCTCTAAAGCTTGTTTCATGTATTAGTAATGTGTTAGGTAGTAAAGATTAGCTTTAGCTTATCTTCTCACTACATCACACACTATCTTTAGACATACAGCAGGAAATGAGCAAGCGTGTCCCATCGTCCTACCACTCTGTTTCAAACAACACTTGGGCGAACAGTGAACATCTACATGATAAATGTGATCATTTCATGTCACTCAGGTTAATTAAAAGGCTGTCGCACCTGACTGGTGATGGAGAGGATGTGATGAAATAGGCCTGAATAACCAATTCTTTCTCTTGCGTGTTATGAAAATGAGCAGATTTGACTGCTGGCTGCTCCCTTGCTGATGTAAAGCCCATTATTTTTGCTCTGTCCTTCATTGTGCAGTGTCAAAACATTTACGCTACTATGTGTAGAATTTGTATGTGATTATAATGACTTTCAAACTATTCTGATGGTACAAGCTGCAGAAGAATGAGACAATAGCTGCAGTTACATGGACAATATTTCTTCAACCCAGTTGAAATCATTCTGATTAGACATTCCAACTTAACTGTTTACATGGACGCTAAATAAAGTGATCCGATAAGATGTGCGTTTACATGCCCCAAACCATTTATTCAGAACATAACTCTTTTGACATGCGCACAGTGGTTCTGCCCATTGTGAAGAATATGAAGAAGACTTCTCAAACACTTGTTTGAACAACTCGTTTTGAGCTTTACGACCATTGAGGTGTTCAACAATCCTTAAATCTCTTAAGTTGGATCTAGTGATGGGATAACCAGTTCATTTTAGTGACTTAGTTCCTTAAATCTCGCTCATTTCTGTCCAATACTGAGCCTGTGTAGCTGTCACGTGAGAAAAACGAAACTCATGCATTATTATTGTTGCGCATGTGCAGGCGCGGCCAAAATGAGCGAATTACTCTCTGAGACAACTCGTTACTACTAGTTCATATCAAAGAGTAGTTCAATGAACGATACGCTCATGATCGACACAGTTGGATCAGCCACAGAGCAGTTTGGTTTTGCTGCCGCCTTGTTTCTGTCCCTCCTGGAAACTCGTTAACATCATTTAATGTTCCTCCCACATTGGATAAACGTGCAGAAAGAATATATTTATTCCAACCAGAGAAAGAAAGAGAAAGGATCGGATTAAGCGTTTACAGGCGCTAATATTTTCCTATTGAACAGATTATGAAAGGTTAACACCCCCCCACCCTCCACCCCACCCCCGATTGAAAATTCCTTCCGATCAGGTCAGTCTCTTCTGATTGAGGTGGTTACATGAGGCATTTTTATTCTGATTGGGCTATTATTCCCATTATTAGTGGAATATTAGGGTCCATGTAAATGCAGCTAATATTGGTGAAAACTGTTGCAGCCTATGTGTTGCTTTCAATCTCAGCATCCTTAGGTATGATGTGGGTTGGGGTATGCATTGTTGTCTACCACATTTCCAAATTCTACAAATCATCATAATGACATTCTTTGATAAATTGTTTAAAACTACAACTCATTTCATATTCTAAAATTCTACCTATGTGTCAACCATAATCTACCCACCATTAATGTAATAAAGATTTGGTCAAATGTTATAAAGGCGATCATTTTGAAAGCTCAATGAGGCCGTAGGTGAATATATAATTTGGGAATCAAACTCTTCATACCTGTACATAATTGACAATATAACAGCTGAGAACTGTTATTAAATATATTCTATGTTTGTCGGTGCATGTTTTTCCATCCATCCATCCATTTTCTAAACCACTCATCCTGTTCAGGGTTGCAGGGCAGTGGAACCATTGGATGTATACAGGAGTGCATCAGGGATATAAGAACTATGGAGATTTAGAAAATCATGTGGCACCTTGTGGAACATATCATTGGTCTGCAGCGACATATGCCCAATATAGAATCTTTATAAGTCATTGGAGAATGGTATATGGCCGTGGAAGAAGAGTGACATACCGTTATCACGTGTCACATGACAGTCGAACAGCAGCGACATACCACTAATCAAAGTGGCACACTTAGAATTGATATATGACACTAAAACAAGAGTGTGACGTGGACAGTGGTATCTGCCAGTAAAATTGGAGTGCCGTTGATTGA
Organism: Macquaria ambigua; assembly: GCA_008360985.2. NCBI lineage: Eukaryota > Metazoa > Chordata > Actinopteri > Centrarchiformes > Percichthyidae > Macquaria > Macquaria ambigua. The sequence continues at coordinate 809,955 of VMKM01000051.1, forward strand.
AATTGAAGTGGTTTATGACGGTAAAGCGACAACAGCTAACCAAAAACAGTGACATGTGTGGCCATACCCACCATAGAGGTCACAGCGGTCCAGACCTCTGTATTTTTTCCGAGGTGTATTAAAAGTTGTTAAATAGATTACCAACTTGCTCATCTGATCACCGTCATTGCTTGTGTTTGCGTGGTGAAGTGGATGATCTTGTCATTACTACAAAACTTTACTCAACATGGTGGTTCTTTGATTATGTCAACAAGTTGAGGAAACCGGACAGGCAGCTGAGTCCATGTGAAGCTTGATACAGGTAACTAGAGAATTTTACTACTGGACTGCTTGTAGTTCAATGCCATTCATCCCCAGACATCTTACGAATAGCTCCTGTACGGTTGCGCTACATTAAACAGTGGCCATCCATCATGATGCCGGCTAGTTAGTTTCATTTGAGTGAATTAACTAACTAGCTAGCTACCCAGCTAACGTTAATTCCACCCATTCAATGGTACACTGATAACTTTCAATGAAAGTTGAAATGCTTTTCTTTCAATTCAGTTTGTGTAAAGGGTTGAAATTCATGTTAAAATGAGGAACCCCTTTCTATTTTTATTTTCATTGCAAGATTATCTTAGCAGAGGGCAGTAACATTTACATATAAATATCAACTGACCCTGTGTTTACTTTCTTGACTGAGACAGATGAAAAGGAAAAGATTCTGTCAATCAAAGCTCAGCTTTGGGAAGGGAAGAGATACGGGACAAGACGAGTAGACTGCGCCCAGGATAGGATTAGCATTATGTCCCTGTGCTCTTCAACACAAACAAAAACTGACCTGATCCAATTCAAACAATGTCATCACAGACATATGTTTTTTGGTAAATATAGTGGAACCAAAAAGCTCAATTTAACAGCAATACAAACACCTAGCATAATTATGGTGTAATAATATAATATTATTGTATAACACATATTTTGCTTACGTTTATGTACTGTTTGAGACACATTTCTATAATTCAAACCCAAAATGATGCAAAATCAAACACAAAGATGAAATAAAGAAGTTGTATATAATTTTACTAATTCTTTTTAATACACTTTGGCAGGAGAGACAAATGAGGAGTCACTAAGAAAGGGACTGGCAGTGAATACAGAGGGTGAGAGAGAACAAAGAGTAGATGGTGTCTGTAGTGTGAATTTCCCTTTACTTGGACACTTAAACATTGTCAACATTTATTTTCAGATGTTTAGCACATATTTAGATCAGGGGTGGGGAACCCCCCTAGCAAGCTTGGACCCCTGGTGACATGCCATTCGGAATCAACATATGCCATTAGAAGATAGAGTACCATACCATCAGCCACTTGTCGATCACAGCGTCACTCTCATCCTCACTGCCAATATGTCCCATTGGCCCATTAAATCATATGCTGTCCAAAAAGCATTTTCCTCGTAGGATGCTGTCATAAGACATCTGTAAGACTGTCAACAGGACACCTTGAAGTGCAAACAAGGTCAATTATTACTTTTTTTTTTTTACTTTACAGCTTCCAGATTTTTTTTTTCCCCAGAGCTTAGAAAAGCTGTTGTTAAGTGTGACCTCATCTCAATGTAAAGTCTAGGATGAGTGAGCTGGGCCAGGGAGAGAGACAGTAATGCCCTCAAATAGGTTTCTTACACAATACAGAAGCCAATCAGGAAGAGAGAAAACTTTTTGGGGGTATGAGGAAGGTGTGAAACCTTTATCTGAATAAATGGCAACATCTTGGAGCCCGGTAACCAGCTCTAATAATATATCCAGTCTACCAGACAGACAACCAAATTCACACCTATGGGTAGCTTACATAATAAAAAAGCTTGCATTAGGTTGGACGTTTTCTGGATTGCAGTGGCACACAGCTTGCCTTTAGCTTTGTTCCGGAGAATGTGGTTAATCAAACTCATAGCTACTGCTGACATTTGGCTTTCCACAACAGCTCTCTTCGGGGTGACACGGTAATCATAAATTTCCTTGTCTCCCTGATTTTATCTCATACATTTTAACTCTCTTCCTGTGTACCGCTCCTGTCGTCAGACAACCCTGGGGTGTTGGTTTGTGCAGAACCTCCCCTCCCTCTGTCTGTCGGTCTCCACCCTATTTTTCCTGAGTGTGAGGTAATTACCTCCCTATGAATTCCCTGACAACTAGATCTGCGGCAGATATGATAAAAATAGCTGACAGGGATTTTGACATAATAGTCACATTGTCTCATAGAGAAAGGGGCTTCTAATGAATTCCAATGAGGCCCACCTCGATAATTATCTCCATGTCATTCAGATGAGGCCAGGATAAGACATTTTGTTTGCTAAGGCTGGCAGTGATTGTCAAGCAAAAGTGACTTGTCGCTGACTTTAGAACAACCTTGATTTGGAGTTTATGATGACTTTGTCTAGACTGAAAATGCTGTTCTGCAAGATATCCTTGAATGATAATCGAGTGTCTGGTCCAGCGGGTTGTCCGTCGCCGTCGTCGTGCGTGGACATCTTTATTTGCAGCATAAAAGCAGCTGTTAGTTCAATCAAATTCCCAGTTGTGGGCCTTTTAGAATTTATAAGCAATAAGAAAGATCTAAGATTCCTGAATAAAAGCTTCCCTAATCTTCTGAAGCTTTTTCGATGGGGGCAAGAGACGGGAATACCACTGCAGAGAAAATCAACCTAACACCTTTCAATAGTTATTTACCAAAAATGTTTTCCAGCCAACAGATTAACAGTCCCCCAGAGTGTATTAAGTGGAGAGCCATGTTGAATCTGATAACAGTTCAGGACTTTTATGTTTCTTTATAGGGTCAGTTTCCCAAGGTCAGGCAGGCTCTGAATCACTCCCATAGGTACTACATTAATACATTAATTGCTACATTAATTGCTTTCTAATACTGAACTGAGCTGACCTGTAAAAGCTTAGAAAAGAGTGTCCTGGGCCTTGTGTTCAGATCAAAAAGAGGCCTTTTCTTGGCTGTTTACTATCAAGTAGATACAGGGGTTTGTCCTCTACACACTACAGTGTGAGTTTTATCAGAGAGGCTACAGGGATCGCACGGGGATCTGCTATGTCAGCCTTTTCCGATGCTCGAGTGATAGTACGCTGTCCCTCGAGAACAAACCCGTAACTATCTACTCGGGTTGTAATGACAAAAGGGGCTACATTTTGGGTGGCTCACTTGGCAGAGCAATAATTGCAGCAGAGAAAAAGAGTGTATTAAGGTGTTTGTCATAAACCCAAATTTGAGTTTTACATGGATGAGGGATGAGAGCCTGGCTTTTTATTTTAAATACAAAGGCAACATCACAGTACTCAGTGTTGTTGGAGACTGAACTCTGTGTCACTGAAATTAATCTATGTGTATGGCAGGTGGTGTAATGCAGGTACTGACATGCTCAATTCAAGTGACTTGAAATGACAACCAGTTGCTCTCACTACATCCCCATTTACTGGGAAAAAATACTTTATTCAGTGATAATTTCTATCCACATCAGGCCTAAAAGACTTCATTATAGTGCCAAATATGTCCTGTGCTGCATTCAAATTCATAAAGAATTATGACACACTCTCATATTATACATTTGATATATTTCTTTTGAAGCAATTTCGAGGGTAAAGTGAGTTTGATACAGACTGCAAAAAGAGAGAAAAGTTTTCTTGCTTGTGATTTCATTTCATGATTATATGTAATGTCTAAAGTCTATTCTGTTTGATCGTTGCTCCAGTTGGAGGCTTGCAATTTATAACACATGTGATTCAACACCATATACAATACTGATGATGGCTGGATACTCAACAGAGTAGCTCATTTATTTTCTTCTCTCTCTCTCTCATTCTCTCTATACAGGCTCTATTCTTGAGAACAAACCCAAGACTTAACTACTTTAAGATCCTCTTTCATGTGCAGGATTTTTATTTTTATGTTTTAGATGTGACTTTGAGATTCAGTCAGTTAATTTTTCCCACTTACCCAATGTGAGATTGTCTAAACAGAGTTGAATTCTTGGAAGTCTGTGAGATCGGTAGCTGTGGTGCAGATGTATGGCTGGTCTGCCACACAGTGTACTACACATTAGGCTTCATGCAAGAAGCACTCATACCATCAGGTTTTATCTTAAGCAGCATGCACGAGTGATTTAAGAGAATTTGTGGAATTTGCCTTTTTTCTGTACGTAATATTTTCTTTTAGGTATGAACAAAATTCACGACTGGTCCAAACCTGTTGTATGACTCATACACAGATCATATGATCATATTCTCCACACGGGGAAAAACAATTGTTTGACTTGAGAGTTATAATGCCTTAATCTGAATCTGAAGGAGGTTAAATATGATACCCAAATGACCTAAATTAAAGGACAAAAGTAATATTCCATTCCAACAAATCCTCCAACCTAATCGAATCGAATCGAATAAGTCGTTTTCCAATGACTCCCAAAACGACATATATCAGCGTACTGGAACTTCGTCGCCATGGATATAATAATAAACACCTGGTTAACATTGTGAAACGGTTGCAGTTTGGTTAGGTTTAGGAAAAGATCATGGTTTGGGTTAAAATATCTACATTAGTTACGTAACTTCACTTATGTACGTAACTTAACTTATGTAAGTTAAAATAAGTCAACGTTGACTTTTGGTTTCACACGGGACACTGCGTTGTTTGACCCATCCATCCACCTCAACCTCTGGTTTCCGCCTAACAATAAACGTAAATATGGGTCATAATAAGCTGCTGGCACAGATGACAGATGACTTCTATTCAACATATCATCATCATGGCTTGCCAATTTACTTAGAGGTTTTTTTTTCAGTTGTTGTTGGAAGATTCTCTCCAACAGCTGCTTCAGGGTCTTTATTGAGGTCGCACTCCAGTATCATATCATCCTCCATCCTGTTGCACCCAACAGTGTAACATCACCTACTGTAGGCTATAATATTTTCTCGTCTAATATCTCCACGACTGTCACGCCCCCTTGACCACCTCATGGACCACTTTGCTTTAGCATCTAATTTCATGTCAGATCATTTACTCTTTACTTCTGTCACTGCTCTGATGACACATCCTTGACAGCTTGTTAATATTTTCTAAGATGCAAACGTTTGGCAAGATTAGCTTCTATTTCAGAGTACAGCTCAACGTACAGTTGAGGCTAGATTAAAAGTCAGGGGGATCACCATTAGTACTGTGATTAATGTTCTAGAGACACTTAAAATCTGTACCAAATGTCATCCTACTCCATGCAATAGTTATTGAGATGTTCCACTTTTAATGTTGGACTGCCAGACCAACCCAACCAACACTGCTATCCCTAAAGCTACACTGCTAGTGTAGCTAAAAAAGGCATTCAGGAGTTTGTCTCCCTCTGGATAAACAGGAAAAGTAGTACAATTCCCCAAAACCAAACTTTAACTGACATTTGAAGTTCTGCATTAAAGGTACAACTCTTTGCACCACTGGCTTCCATAAAACAGACATCAGTTATGTGACCTTCCACACTCTTAAGGGCTTTGTTTCTGCAAAGTGGAGAGATGAAGCAAAGACAGCCTGAGGGTAGTAATCCGGTTATGTCTCTCTCAGGTGAAGAGGGAGCCTGGATCTCAAAGCCTCGGGACATAGCGAAAGGTATGATATGACACACGCAGCCCTGGGGGTCATTTGCTGTACAGCATAATTAATCTAACATGTCACGTTCAGCTTGTTAATGCCGGTGTTCAAAGTAAAACAAACGAGCGCCGCCACGCAGCGTCCGGTTCTGCATTGTCAACATGAATGCACTCAAGGATTCCTCTGAGATGTAATGGATAAAAAGGGGCTGGAATAATGAATAATTTATCACAGTATATTAATTTTATGGTCTGCTAGTATCCTGGACAATGGCACATTGTGTACCATCCTAGTGGAGGGATATTATGCAATTCTTCTCTTAGAACAAGACTTAGCATTTATGCTGTGAGTTAAATAAAGACCTGTTGAAAGTTATTCTCCATTTTCTCCTTGACATCTGACTAAATCACTGGAATATAATGACATTAACAGTGTGACATTAATGTTCATGGTTATTTAACACCTTGTTAATGAGGACTCTGGCTGTGGTTAGTGTTCCTAATCAAATCCTGATTACATAAGTCTGATCAGCACACATAGACACTATAATATCAAAAGCAGCAGCATGAACCATGCTCATTTCCTTAGGACATACAGTACATGGGGGTCTGTTTCTGATGATATGGGAAACAGTGTTTTTTCTAATGCCACTGTCACATTGTTAATTGGACAATATCCTCACAGACACCTGTTTTGCTGTCATAGCAAAGCATATTATCTGCTGTTTCACCAGTGAGTCAACTAACATGTTCAGCAAGGCAAATGTGGACTATTTATGTCAAACAATTCAGCTGACGAAGTGTTCAATTCAAGAAATGGCTCTGAATGAAATGAAAGACATTATTAGCTCTGAAAACAAAATTCTGAAATTGCAGCATTATGTTAATACTCAAATACTGTACAACTTTGAGGTACTTGTATTTTAATTGAGTATTTCCATTTGATGCCACTTTATACGTATTCTCTGCTACATTTCAGAGGGAAATATTGTACTGAAATATTTACTACACATTTACCCTACTTCTTACTTTAACAGCTAGAGTTACTAGTTACTTTACAAATTAAGGTTTTACCTCACCCTGTGAGGTGTGATTTTGGACGCTGATCTTAACTTCCAGAAGCTCATATCTAATATCTCCAAGACTTCCTTTTGTCATCTTAAAAATATATCTAAAGTTAGATGCTTCCTGTCACAGTCAGATTCTGAAAAGCTGGTTCATGCAAAGCAGGTGTTAACTAAACCACAGTATTAACTAAACCCAAAGATTTGAACACATCACTCCTATTTTAACTTCTCTTCACTGGCTCCCAGTTTATTCTCTTTTTATTGTAATACCTTCTTAACTTATAGGTTTTTTATCTTATCGTATATGTTTTTATATATCCAATACCTTCTTATATTATTCCCTTTTTATTGTAATACCTTCTTATATTATATGTTTGCATATGTATATGTTTGTTTTTTATTTTGAAGCACATTGAGTCTACACCTGTCATAAGGAATGTGCTATATAAATAAACTTGACTTTAACATACAAAACGAAATTAGTTGAGCTTATAGATAATGTTGCATTGTAATAGATTACCTAGTGAACAGTATCTAAAATAGTTCAAATTAGCTCAATACCTTAACTAACTACACCATTACAATGATACTTACACTTTGATGCATTAGTAATAATAATTCAATAATAGTATGAAAGCTGAAAGCTGGAGTGTGGAACTGTTGTCTCCCCCATTCTTGTCCTCGCCGTCAATCGCTTTCTTTTCATCACTGGCTCTTTCTCCAAATTGTACAAATCATATTAATTACAGCTTGCATTTTAATATTTTAAGGTCCACTCCAGCTATTCAGTATTGCACTTCCATAAAGTTGGAGGCCTAACAAGAGACAGATTAAAGTAAGAATTGTCCAAATTGAAGCAGCAAAGGCTGAGATATCCTGACTTTTAGCCGCTGAAATGGGTCAACTGGATACTACATTTCCCATAATGCAACCAATAGCATATTTTCAGTAGATCATACCTGCCTGGTAGACCTCCACATGTTTCAAACTCCATATCCTCAGTTGGTAAAAGCCATGGATGTATTGAGGAGAACTGGATACTGCGTTCAAAGATGGCGCCCCATTCAATCCTATGAAAGTTGCTGACTTAGTGCTCTCTAACCCCATTCCTGGGGCTCTTTGTCATAAATTTCAACTCGCAAGCCCAACCCAAGATAACCCTGATGACATCACTATGGCTTTATTCGTGTTATTTTCTCAGACTTAAAGCGAGACAATGTACATTTTGAAAGAGGGAATAACACGTTTTTCCTCCTTTGGCAATAAAATGCATCCTTGCGCAATTCAATATTATCAAGGGTTTTTCTTCACTTGGTATGGTATGACCAGTAGATTATGGTGGCTGATGCTAGCTAATGTTAGCAAAATTTAGGTAAATATTGCTGTGTCAGTTTGCTGACTTCATGACATGACATTGTCTTTGTAGAAAGTGAACACACCGTACCTCACCAGAAGACATTAAATTCCCAGGGTTCTCTTGAGTCACTTGCTTAAAGACATCATCATTAGGCGACCTCACTGAGAGTGAGTGGAATGACACCACAAGCAAGAAACAACAAACGCCTTTCCTGGGGAGCTACGGTGTGTTTACTTCGTGTTTCTGTTTCTGATAAAACCATTTAAATATCTGTGACATGCTAAAAGGTAGCATCATAAAGTCAGCAAACTTTTTCTGCGACACAGCAATTAACTTACAGTGGCTAATATTAGCTAATGTTAGCAAACATTAGCCACTGTAAGTTACTGGTCATACCAGATCAACTAAGGCTGTAGCAGCAAAACTCTTGAGTGTATTGAACTGAGCAAGGGTGCGTTTTATTGCTTATGAATTTCACTTTTTATTTGTAAATTGTAGATTGAGATATTTTCAAAATAAAGGGTTAGATACTTTTGATACTTTCAAAAATGACAGTCTCACTTTCACAAAGCTCCTCCAGAACTACATAATAATATGCCTTCAAAAAAACATAACCATATTAGGTATTGAGCTCTAAAGCTATACTTTGAAGCGATGAGAGGATGTTTTAGCACTTCAGGAAACATGCTATCTTCTTTACAGACAATCTTTGCTAATTTGGTCAAATACAGTGCACTGGTAAAAGGCTGCAATCCTTACAATTGATGCTGCAGTTAATATGGACAGATGTGATGTTTGCTTTGTTGTGAAGAATGATTCTACACAGGATAACTCTCTGTGCAATGGTGGAAATGGTGCACACTGACTCTCACTGACTCCAACATGACCTTTAGGAATTAGATGATGCAGCAACTTTACGTGCTGCTGTTCACTCCCGCCCTGACGCCCCCAGTAATGTTTCCTCCACTCTCTCCCTCCCCGCCATGGTTTTCGTTTGTCCCAAGTTCTGCCTTGAACCACCCTAAAACATGCACACACACACATGAATATAATTGAATTCAGAACAGGAAGTCTGAGAGCTGCGAGTGTTCTCCTTTATCTGCCCCCCGACTGAGTCAGATCTAAATCTTTTTACTGTTATCTTTGATTGCGCCAGTCTAATGTTTATCTTATGGATGAATAATGGCCACCAGGGAAGTCTTCAACAATTATAATCTATAGGGGGAAATAGATGCAGATTTCTGTACAGTGCGTTCTTGACAGCATGAACACTGAGGAATTAAAGAGTAATTCATGATGCATTAGCCTGCCCTTGCTATATTTGTATGACTTCTCCTGTGGTGTGGAGGGAGATACACAACAGTACATGAATAGCAAAACAGCAACAGTCCTTACAACAGTAGCATCTTTTTCTGGTGTTTTCTAAACTGAGAAGCATTTCCCTTAAATCTTGCACAGGTTCTTTGACCCCTGCTATATGGCCATTAATTCTACCCATGATTAATTTCTTGCAATCATGAAGAAACGAGCCCTGTGCCTTATGGAAATGCATTTAATTACAATAATACAATGCAGGTCTAGCTGATAATTCTCAACTGCCCCTAGCTAGTTCATTTAGCATGGCCATAACTTAATGAAAGATGAATGCTAATAATGAATTCATGCCATGTAGGGTTCATTAAACTAATAAATCTAGTATGCTGTTAAATGGCACGAAACTGTTTGGTCACGTTTCCACAGCAACCCTTTATTATTAACAGCCGGAATCATAAAGATGACAAGTAATGAATATCAGAGCTGTATCTGAGCCAAAAACGACACAGGTGACACGACATATTCTGGATTCATAAAAGAAATTCGGAGAGGCTGGTGTGATATTCGCAGGCTTGCTCTGGGGGGATTTTGCATACTTTATATGGGGAATCGACGTTTTGGGGTCTTCGTGACCTTTCTGCTGATCTGACCATAGTTGTGAATGACAAGTGCATTGATTCCTGCAGCGCGTGCTTTGTTCCTACATTAAAGGTGAAAGCGCTGCTGTGAAACAGGAGTCTGTCGCTGACCGCAGAGAGCAACAAATGTGATAACATCCACACGAGCAACAGATTCCATTTTCCATTTACTCTTACAAAATATCTTTCAGTGTAAGGTAATTAACACTAATTTCAGTGCATTTGAGACAATTTTCTAGACAGTCGTCCCTTTTTGATTTGGAAATTCCTTTTAATGGCAAATTTAAGATGAGAATTAATCATCCTTATCTCAGCAAGCAAATGCCTGTCATGCTGCACCTACTGCAAGTGATCACTTCAGGGATTCAAATATCCTTTGCCAGAGGGTCTTATTGTCCCGGTGAAGAGGAAACATTGCTGTAACAGGGGACATAAATAACCTTGAGCTGTCATTGACAGCTTGTTACTCAGTCTTTATTAGTAAAAGGGGCCTATAAATCATGGCCTTGGAAATGATTAGCTCAACATATGAGCTATGGTGTGTGTCAGCAAAGCAGTGAATGGAAGTAAGAGAGGGTCAGGGATATTGAGGGATATAGAGCAGAACACCTGTGTATTTAATTCATTTAATCCAAGACTGTTATGATATGAACTAATCTGGATTTTAGTTCTGGATATTTTCAAGCTCCAAACCTAGGAAAATCAGTTTTGCTCTAAAAATGCACTAGAGCCAGCGTTGCCAATGAAAATGTATTCATGTCACACTTGTTGCACCACATAATGAATGCCCTGTGCTCCACCCTGCCTCACTCTCTACCAGATGATCTTTAGGGACCTTGAAAGTAGTTCCCCTGCAATTTTCGACCTTTCGAAAAGCTTCCCACCTCTGTCTGGCTCCCCCGGGGTTCTTGACAGCGCTGCAGCCCTGGGCATCATCAAAGCCCTTCTGCGAAATCTCTGACATCGAAGCACCTTGTGCCATATTCTGCAGGCTATGCACCCCGGCAATGATCGCTCTGGAAATGTCTGCCGGTTTAGCACGGCAGGTAGTAATGGGAGTTCCATTTCACTTCCCAGATGACCTGCTTTTACTCTAAAGCTTATTTCTTGTATGTCATTCTCTTGGTTCCTGTCAGAGGCAAGCTGACAGTAATATGGCTAACTAACAGCACCCCGTGAGGATCATGGGACTGGAATTAGAGTTAGGACTGGACACAGATTCTGGCAGTAACTCTTTTTTTCACTTGTGGTGAGCTGAGCAGGAAGAGCCTCATATACCGTCTGTTTTTTATAGGATTCTTTGCGCTGTTTCTTAGACTTGTATGTGAGGTCCTGATTACCTTTGTCATCATCTTTGTCATCATGTTCTTTGTTTTACATGTCTCTGCTGCACAAAGACAGAATCAGAATCACTTTAATTGTCAATACAGTGAAGGTTTAGAAGGTTAAGCTGAAACTGGTACAGAGATTTCAGTAAATATCTTTACTCAAGATATCTCAATAATATCTGAAGCAGCCAGCTCCTGTACACTTATGTTCATGTACATTTCATCAATAATAAACAATACAAACAATATACGCTGCTTGAGCTTCACTGAGGGACTGTATGAAAATTATTGAGGTGGGGAGGGGGTCTGAATCTTACATTTTAGTCATTCTTTTTTTCTTTGCACCCTCCCCTTAATTTAGAAAAAAAAATGTGACATCCTTTCCTCAAATTTCGAAATGATAAAACAGTATCAACAGGAAACTATAGTTTACTATACTACTACTACTATAGTTACCAGTTACAGTAACAGCATTGGGACACCATTGATAACTAAAAGAGGTGAAGCATGAAGAATTAAAAATTATGTACCCAAATTTAAACACAAATATTTAATGCAACAATAGCCACCAAGTGAAATTAGCAATTGCGGAGGGCACCCCGGTAGCTCAATTGGCTACCATGTTTCAAGGCGGAGTCATTACCGCAGCAGCCTGGGTTTGAATCCGGCCCAGGCCCTGTGCTGCATGTCATCCTCTCTCTCTCCCCTGCCTTTCCTGTCTCTCTCTACTGTCACAATCCAATAACAAAGCAGAATTGGCAACAACAAAAAATAATATAATAATTATAATAATTAGCAATTGCGAAATCTATGGCCTACATAACAAAATGGTGCATATTCCCACTAATTTAGTTTAGCTAGTTTTTTCAATAAAGAGCTACCAATCAATAATTATTTTTACAGCCACTGAATGAATATATATATATATATATATATATATATATATATATATATATATATATATATATATATTCATTTTAGACAGCAGAGGTTACAGTTGAAAAACATCTTTAATCTTTTGTATGCTAACAAAGTAATCATTATCGGAAAGGTTTCAATTTCTACTAGCGAGTGCCAATTTGTCTTATAATATAGAATTAATAAGAATTATTAACAATATAAGATTTAATCTGCAATGAGAGACTGAAATAAATGGTGTGACAAGAAGACCCTCACCTGCTCTCCCAAGTACAGTTCCTAATTCATATTTCTTTTATTAGTTATGGGTTAAATGATCATGTGTACTATGTAAGGTGTTGCTAGTAGTGACGATCCCACAGAAAATGATCACCCAACTGCAGTTTCTCTCAGCTCTACAGAGCCTTTTAGCCTCTTTTAGCTCATTTTTTGGTTTTTGGTTATCACTTGTTTTTATATTGTGCTGCTGCCTATCTTGGCCAGGACTCCCTTGAAAAAGAGATTTGTAATCTCAATTGGATCTATCCTGGTTAAATAAAGGTTAAATTAAAACTCCACTCTCATTAACATTGTTTCCAGCTGCAGCAGGCAGCTGTTTTCTGCATAAAAGCTCAAATAAGCTCACTGTATGCTACCTGTCCAGCACCAAATGGCAAAAGACACAGTTAGCTACTAGGTGTAAACATGGTGGAACATTTGGCAGTTGAAGAGCCAAATATTTTTCTCAATAGTTGTTGAAGACCAAACAGAGATAAAAAAAAAATAAAAAAATTTAAAAAAGCTGTGAATATTGGACTTGGCAAACACAGCTCCAACTGAATGCTGATGTTGCTGTGTCTGGTTGATGTGTAGGCAACTGCATGCAAACAAATTAGCCATAACAACAATAAGGTGATCATTTGTCAGATGTTGTGTTTTAAGCTTGTTCTGCTGCCCCAAAGTGAGCCCACAAAATCAATTAATCCAGCTTTAAATTCCCACGTTGCCCAAATCACAAACAATATGAGGAAGAACAAGTATCTAACAACAGGCATCCAGACATTATGTGACAAAATGCCCTGTGTCCCTGGGCTATTACTGCAGATTAGAGAAGTGCTAAACAAAGTAGATTAGCCAAATAAGATCCACTTCCAGCCTTTTTTTTTTTTTGCTAATGCATATTCATTAGACTGAGCCCATATAGTGGAGTGTGGAGATCATGCTGGGCATTCACACTGAAACTTGGATAACTGCACTGATACGCAGGTCTGCCTCCCATATGCTCCCACTAATGAGGTCAGACCGAGTCTCACACTTTTGCGAGTGGTCCAGCTGCCTTATAATAAGGCTCCATGTTTGTGTATGCTAATGATCTTGCTGCTAATAATCTAATTTAGAAACCTGCCAACATTTCACCCAGTTGATTCTCCATGTATTGGCGTCTCTTTCTATATGAATATGCATTTTAAATATGACATACGACCTGTGAAACACTACAGGGGAAGGGTTGAACAAATGTCAAGATTTGCTAGCTGCTAGGCATCAGCAAAATTGGAGTTACATAGTTATAGTGCAGCTGCAAACAAGAGAAGTTGAAGAGGTTGTTATGAACAATTGGACTGATTGAAACGTAGGATTTTAAGGTTTGAATGCGACCAATATATGATGAAGTGGAAACAAGCCATTTTAATGTTTCCTATATTCCTGCAATTGTGCTCTCAAAAGCAGAGGCTTTTCAGTGGCAGAAAACACTCACTCCGCGCTGGATATAAAGGCTCTCAGTATGTGAAGAAAAGCCTCCTTAGCTGTCCAGACTACAAAGCTGTTTCTAGAGAATAATCTAGAGCTTATTCTCATAGGTAGAACATGAAAGCCATTGACAGACTCAAATGATTTATGTGAACTAATTTACAAAAAAAAAAACACTTGGCCTCTCCTGCGTTGTCAGTACTAATCCGATTGCCATTGCTCCAACAAAGGAATGGTGAGTCAACAACTCATTTATTTATTTTTTTGGACAGTAACCTGAACTCGAACTACTTCTGCTGCTTAGCAACAATCAGTAACAGTGTAGGAAAACAACTGAATGTGTCAATTTGAATGTAAAAAAAATAAATATATAAAACATAATTCTTCAAAAAGCTAATTACAGGACATGGCGGAGCCAGTCATACATCACATTTAGAATGATTTATTTGAACAATGAAGCAAATATAATTAACCATAGACTATGTTATAGAAGGTGTTTATCTTGGTCCATCATTGCTATGAGACAGTTTAATTTGATTGTAGGATGTCCCCAAGACATTGATGTCATTTTCAACACATATAACTGCTAAAATTATACTGATTGATTTCTAATTTCTATTAATAATTCATCAAATAAGAGCGTATCTTCCCTCCCAAGAAATTTATGGCAAATATTGCGTGGGCAGTATTTCTAAAATTGCCATTATTGCATTGACCTTGACATGGCACCAGCTTAATGTGATGAATAAAAAGGTGACCCCGCGTTCACCTCCTGGCCCAGCGTCACTGAGCAGCAGCGACAGAAATAGTAACAAAAATTCCTCAAAACACAATAAAGGTTTCATCTCAGCCCCTGGTGTTATTTTGTTCTCGCTTGTTGCCAGGCCAAAAAGCATGTAACGACATTACTTTGACAACAATTGTATTGGCATTTCTCAAAGTACTGTACGTTAAAGTGATTTAAAAGCGGTACCGTAAGCATGTTTCGCTCTTTCATCTGATTGGTGGAAAAAGGCAAATACAGCAGGTCATTGAGCTGTTGAAACCAAAACGCTGATTCAGTAAAAAAAAAACACACCAAGGTGAAAAAAAAAATCAAAAAGAAAATCCTTGATTTTTAAGGGAGAAGCTGGAAAAACATGGCCTTTGGGTAGATACAGAAGCTGAAATGTATTCTGGGTTCAGCTGATGATTTCCCAAACTACTGTCTCTAATCACACTACATAATAGATATAATAGATTAGAGCTCTCTGGCTTCTAAAATGTCTTTAAAGGCATCATGTTATGTTCAGTCCTTGGATTCTCCCCCTCTTCTGTCCTGCATTTTCACGCAGTAACTCATAGATAATACAGCACATTGCATTGAGTTTTAAATCTCCCCTAAATCGCCTGCTTTGCCGCAAATGGAGACAAAACACCCTTTCTGGGCGGCTATTATGATGCCAATGATTAGTTATTTTCCATTTCTTGTGCCCTGAACCATTGCAGATATCCAGCTCCTCATTGCACCACTTCATTTTACTGTCCTTCCTCAGCCCTCTCTGATCACCTCATGTTTCACTGTATCTCATGTAAGCTACACCTGGTTATTATTCACGGCCTCTTTTTTTTTTTCCAGCAGAGGATCCTGCCACATTGTTAGGTCTGAAACCTTGACATGAGGGGCTGGAAGCAGACTGCTTCCTCTGCAGGGGGGGAGTAGACTGGTGTGTTCACACATGGGTGGAGATAATATGTGTGTGCTTTGTTCCCTGCATATTGCAGGCAGCCTTTTGTCATGTCTTTGCTTATGAGTGGACAGTTTACAACAAGCCTGTCCGAGCACTAACAGCCACCCTGATACAGCCTCCTCACTGTCAGCTTCATTCATCCCGCAGACATTTACAGCTTCATTAGTAGTGTAATGAAAACTGTATCTGCTACATGGCCATTTACACCTGCCTTTGTATGTAGTGTAATGCCGACTACAGCATTTGTGCCTCACGCAAACACGCAAGTTCTGAATTATACATGATTTAATTAAATAGATTCAGGAGTTGATTCAGAGAGCACAAAGGAAATGAGATTCCTAACACGAGATGGCCAGCTCTGCTTTCTCACTGTAAAATTAGCATTGTATTAGCGCTTTCTTTTGTCACTGCCTATTTGAATGAGACAATAATAGCTACAATTTCATTGTCATTAAATAATGAGTGGCGAGTATAGAAATGTGCTGAATATATACTTTTAGTGGAGATGGCTTGGCCCCTGGAAAGCGAGGATGTGAAGAACTGTAGGGAACCTTTTTTTTTGTTTTTTTTTTGCTTGCAGTAATCACTTGCTGTTGCTGATTCACAGCGATTCTCATCAAGTATTTAGAGCTGATAGTTTACTTTGCTCCCTGAAAGAAGCCCACTTGACAGGATTTACACAACAAACAGAGTAAATGATTGTTGATTATGAATGATGAATAATAATTGTGTCTTATACATTCTAGATTTTAAAAGTGGTAATTCATATTCTCCATACCTTGTACACCTGTTTCCCACCTTTTCCTAAAATAATTTCCCTGCTGATTGGCTGGTTGGGGGAGCTCAGCTGATGAGCTGGAATCATGAACTGACCTTTGCTTCGTCTGAGTAGATGAATCAGAGACTGGGGGATACTGTGACCCTCATTTCCCCCAGCGGTGTCTCAAACGGCACAGCTGATGCTCAGGTATCTGCAGGATAATGTGATTCCAGTTTGTCGCAGACACTATTGCCATGCAGACAATGGCGCAGGAAAATGAGGCCGTTTTCAAAATTGCCATGTAGGATGCCAGAGCTGTCCTCAAGTCAGCAGCATTTGTCAAATTCAGATTGAATCAGCGGCGTTGTGCTCACACAGACGATTAGGGAAAATAGGCTGCCGTTCAGCATCTCACGGCGAAGGCAGTCTATACAGCCACTGTCTCGTATTTCACTCATAAGCCTTAAAGGTTTTGTGACTCTTTAAATTAATGGCAAATCTGTTACAAAGTGTGGCAAGTATTGAAGTACTACTGCCTTCATAACAGTGAAACGGTTTCATTTGGTATGCTCTGGATATTCCCAGCCACTTGATATATTGTAAAACAAACAGAGCAGCAAGAGAACCTCTGCAAGAACTTAATCCCTGGAACTGAAACTCCTGCTGCTATTGTTCCAGCTGCTATCACTGCCGCTGTAGTATATGCTTTCTCCCTCCATCCAAAATAATGAGAAGTCCCTGCATAATGTACATTTGGAGCTCTTTATACATTCCGAGTGCCAAGAGATTCATTTTTTCACACCATGGTGGATCCAACCACTTTCACAGTCTAAATTTGGATTCCTCCTCCGTTTTGTGGAACTATGCTAATATGGCCCCCAGTCATCCGATGGTTACCCTGGCCCATTAGTGCAAATTACACTGTTTGTGTGACTAGTGACAAAAACTTGGAACCTGCCTGTGAAAACAGTTATTTTCCCATTAACCGTTCCAGCGCTTTATCAACCCAAAGCTGGCTGTGCTCCGAAACTGCACCATAAAACATCTGCAGAAGAAACAATGCAATTATAGAAGCCATCTGGAACAATAACGTAGGAGAATAGATATGATTAACACTAACACAAACAGATGGCAAAGTGTTAGATTGCTGTTCGACAAGCACATAATAGGAGGGAACCTTAAGTCTAATTATCAATGGTAGCAGTCTGCCACGATAGCACCGAGTTGTCGGCGCTATCGTGGCTCACTCCTTTCATGTGAGCTTGACTGGGGCACTTAATGGCACACTGAAAGGGAGACAAAGCAGTGCCCAGGTAGACATAAAGAGTTCATCAAGTGGTTTGGCTTAGGGTGGGCTATTTAAACAAGCTGTCGTGGGGCCGACAGCACGTGTTCAATAATAGTGTCTAGAGTTGGATTCTGGACACCCATCCTCTGTTACATCCCACCTAATGACCACACAATCAATTATCAATTAGAAAGTTTGCCTTCATTTGAATTCACTCCATTAGCAAAAGCAGCATTAGCCATTAAGTAATCCTAATGATCTTTGTAGCATTAGAGAGATTTCTCAGGGATGGTGTTTACTTTTCTCTGCCTAGCTTTTTGGGGAAGAGTACTTTATGAGAAATTTGGGGAACAAAATCTGATGCTTCTTTGTAGCGCCATATCAACTGCCTGCGGTGACTGACCGTCCAAGAAGGGAGGATGGGGAGATGGATGAGTGTTAGCTTTCTCACACGCTCTCCTCTGCATCAGGAACGTATCATTTCCCTGAAAACCTAATGAGGGAATGTTGACATGTAATTGCATGCAGCAAAACTAGCCTCCTCAACTAATCTCAGTTCAGCATCTGTTTACCATGCACCACTTTAATAAGCCATGTAAAAAACAAGAAATACTCCGCCACCACCACCTTCCCTCAAGCATCATCCAGAGGCCTTCAGATCTGCCAACAATGAGGCTTCTGCGGGAATGCATCCAGGAAAATATACCCATGTTTGTGTAGGATTATACAAAATGCATTTGGTATGAACTCCTACTGAAAACAAGGCTTACTAATGCCCTCTTATTGTGTAGGTCACAATGTGTACTGGAACAAATGTAACAAACATCGGATCTATTCCTAGCCAAAAAGGCGTAATCCTCCACATCAGGTGAAAGGAAAATAGTGTCTGGTAGGTGCAATATAAAGTGGTAAATAGCAGGGTTAGCCACTTATTAGCCACGTTATTATGATACTCTACCTCTCAGTTTGAACAAAAAGTAGTTTCCTAAATTTGAACTGTCACTGTTGCTCCACTGCCAGGTATTAAACTGGCTTTGGGATTTAAGCATGCTAACATTTGGTATAGAGGGCCGCAATGAAACTTGAACTTCCCGGTTCTGTTCCACAAGTAAGACAACGTCATTCAAAATCACATTTGTAATAAGGCAAATTACTAAAAAGTCCAACCTTGTAACAAGAATCTTACTCAACAGTAAGTCGTGTGATTCACTCCATATGTTTAGATAAGGATTGATATTTGTTTAAAAAATGATAATATCATTGTTTATTATATATATATAC
>VMKM01000052.1:0-287500 GCA_008360985.2 Macquaria ambigua
TATATTTGTAGTCCATTCTATTGTAACTTCCCACATCATTTTTTGGTAAAAATTAAAACATGCTTTACAAAATTTAAATGGAATAATAAAAAAACAAGAATAAGGCTGAATTTATTGTATTTGCCATATGATGGAGGTTCAGTTTCCCAATTTCTACTGATACTATTGTGCTGCACAATTACGATATTGTTGGGTACTCGAATTAATGTCATTATGATAACCAACATTGAAATACTGTTTCAGTACAGTTGCTTTTGAAACATTAAATTCTTTCACCAAATGTATTCTGCAAGCTGAAATGTCTCTTTAATGCCAGCGTGGGAGGGCATAAACTGCACGTACAGGTGACACATTGACTGGCATTAGTAAAGAAAAAAGAAAAGGAGTGAAAGACTGGAATAGACAGAGCTGTGTCTCTTGACAGTGAACTGTAGCAGCCAGAGTCAAACATGGCAACAGGGTAAAACAGTTCATCACATCTTGAACTGAGTCCAAGTCCACATAAACTGGAGTCATGAACCAAATATGGATGTATTCAGCATACAGAGTCAACAAAGGCACATACCAAACTGACATTGTACAGCTTGGTAAGTTGTACGACTCCGGTTTTATTGCACATGTTCTGGTGTTTCTTGTTGTTTGCAATACTGCTGTAGTTAGTTTTAGCCATTAAACCTTGTCTACAGGGACATACCTCATAGAGAATTGTGCTGTTACCATGGAGCAGAGGACCATAGCAGATATATGAATGGCCGACCACCCAGCCCAGGTCTGATGCTGCCCACCAAACCTGCAACAGGTTAAAAAACAAAATATGTACACACTCCCTGTATAAGATACTGGTATTATTTTGTCAAACAACACAGTTCACTAAGGGTTGCTTAATAAGTGGAGAGAATTCTATTAACACTGTCTTTCAATTCCCTTTGCAGCTGTAAATGCTAAAAATATAAATACATATGGTATTTGAAGGCACTATAAATGAAAATCAAATAGCATGTTATATAAATGATGAATGTAAATGAAAATAAAAACACGTAAAACATACTACTTCTAAAACTTTCAGTTACCATAAATATTACAGTGATCAAATCTTCTTTCAAGCACAGAACAATCGATCTCTTTGCTGACTGCATGCTCTTTGTTCTTAAGCATGGCTCTAACTCAGAAGAGGATGCTTTATTGCCTTACATCTCCAGGATGGAGTCCATAAATATTTGACATGGTCCATTTCAGCATCACAGCGTAGCCTGCAGTGTCTCGCACAACACCCTAGGGGGCAAGATAAGGAAAACATCAGACTAGTGACAGGTTTTGCAGTAGGCAAAGAGGCAGGGGTTTAATATCACTCTAAACACAGTCGCTCTACCCTGCTGTACTGAAGAGGATGGTATTTTGTTTTCAAATGACTGCTACAGATTCCAATTTTCAGCTTTTATTAGTTAATGGAGCGGTATAGATATTTTTGAGCAAGTTCTCATGTCTACAATTATAGAGTTTTCTCAAAGTTATGGTTTCCCTACAGCAATAACTGAGAGTCACAGTAACTCAGAAACAAAAGTTGGCAATAACAGCGCTATTAAGCTCAGGAACTAGCCAGCAGGTGGATATTCTATATCATCTGTTGGTCAAAGACAAAATGATGCTATTCGAAAGGAGCTAGGGTGTTTCCATTTGAAACTGGCTGCAGGCAATTCCTCCTGCATGAGCTCCAGCTCCTGCTGCGGAAATGCTCCATCTTATTTATGTCACGGTGATGGTGTTTAGATTGGGCCTGGATTGTTTTGCAGAGTCAGAGAACAAATGAGTCACACAGAAGCTCTGTACAGAACCGACAGCATTTAGACAAACAGGGCCAACAGTAAATCCTACAGCTCGTCTACGTGAGAATGCATGTTTACATGACATCTATAACACTATAAATCAGGTATTGATTTCCTTTTTCCCCTGCTGCTGATCCCAACCATGTAATGTCAGTACCTTTGGTGTTCCAGTGGTCCCAGATGTATAGAGGACGTAGAGAGGGTGGTTGGAGGGAACAGAAACACAGTCATGCGGCTGAGCTGTGGCCATCTCCTCCTCCCAGTCCAGACTTAACTCCGGACTCATTGATACTTTCTCCTAAAACACAAAGACAAATGAGGAATTCTGATAAAAATGCTATAAAAAGAAACTGTTAAATGTGGTATAACTCCAAATGGCCATAATATATCTCTGGGTGTGCATATGAGTTTCTGATCAATTCCTTTGACTCAGGTGGTCAGATTTGCAATCAAAACTTTTTTTCCCCAGTTTGGGGGGGAAAAAAAGACACAAACTCACCCTACTTGTTTGCTTTACAAGTGACTGGGGGATATAAATCCTCCCTTCAAGTTGAATAAATATATATTTTACGTAGTGATATAATATATCTTCACTAAACGTTTCTGTTCTAATGCCCATCAGTCATAACAATCTCTTGTAGTTGCCAACTGAGGTCCTTTCGGGTCACAGATTAATGCCCTTTACATCTCTGACATCTGTCTAATTTACAACTTTTGTGAATCTCTTTGATATTTTCATTTCATTAACATTTAAATCATCCCAGGAGGCTGAAGAAAAGACCTGGGCATGGCTTTCTTAGCAAGAGAATGAACTCAAGACATTCAATATCATACAGACTGTTGAGGCAGAGGACAGACCATCCCATAATACCTCTAGCTTACTGCAATGCATTGCTTTTTACTCACTTTACTCAAAGCCAAGCCAGGGTAAAACTTGGCTGATTTAACAAGGCTTTCATGTTGGAAGCCGTGTTCACAGAACCACAACCTCTTGCTTGCTGAATGCAGTAATTGATAAGGCAGCTGCAACCACCTTCAAAGTGGTGCTTCACATGATTTTAAGGGGATGAGTTTCCAGTGAATTTCCTGTGAAAACCATTTCTCTGAGTTCACCGATAATAGACCCATGTCCACCACGTACATCTCCCAAAAAAAGATAACGGCGATCTCGTAATTCCCCAGATTATTCCCTGATAGATAAGAGTGGAGGATGCAAACCAGCTCAAATAAATCATGTACTTAATTCATTCATTTAAGAACACAAGAAAGCCATAGATAAAGAGATACATGGCTTAACTGATAACACATCTGAACTGAGAAATGGAGGTCAGAAAACAAATTCAAAATGAGAGACTGCAACACTGTGCAATCAGTATTAAGAACAATTTCCCAAACCCCAAAATTCAGTGCTTTTCTTTTATAGCTGTGTGAAAGTGGAGCAAATTTCAGCCTGCTGTCACTATGTTAATGCATATTTGGGTGCTATATAATCATTCGACACAGCTCTGCAAGAATCCTAACTGGATCTGTGCCACGCTACTTATGACGGGATGCAACCTCCATCCCTCAGCTGCAAACATACATTTTTCACTCTCTCTCATCTACTTGAACCAGCTATACACCATTTCATCTTTTGGTTCGGTGGCAGGATCTGTAATACTGTCTTTTCATACTCATTTGGCCAATTCTGGGCAATAATTCTCTTAAATGTAATGTTTTAAATTCAGCTCAATGATTAAATGCTCTCTTATAGGTTAAAAACTGCAAACCCTAACCTTGTAGGGCTGCAACTAATGATTATTTTCATTATCGATTAATCTGCCAATTTATCATTTAGTCTATAAAAAGTCAAAAAATTGTGAAAAATGCTCATCACAATTTCCCAGAGCCCAAAGTGACGTCTTAAAATTACTTCTTTTGTCCAACCAGCAGTTCAAAACCCAAAAACTCTTCACTTACTGTCATAAATGACAAAGAAAAGCAGCAAATCCTCACATTTAATAAGCTGGAACCAACAAACGTTTGACATTTTTGCTTGAAAAATGACTGAAAAAATTAAAAAATTATCAAAATAGTTGGCAATTCAATTTCTTTCAATCGACTAATCAATAAATCGACTAATCGTTGCCGCTCTATAGCCTTGGGAAAACCTTTTCTCCTAACAGCAGCTATATCGTGACTAAACTAATCAGGTTTATGGCTACCATGTTTAATACATCTACATTCTGTTAAGCTTTATGATGCTTTGTGCTTCTTACCATGTTAGGCCTGTTGTAGATGAGGACTTTAGAGGGCCTGTGAGAGCTCAGCTCCAAGGCCTTCTCCACCAGAGGGATGTACTCTACTCTTCTGCCTGGCTCGATGCCAAATGAGGCTGTAACCATCAGCTTGGGCTGAGAACACAGAGATCAGGTGAGAATTTGATTGAGTTAAAATGTCAAGAACTTACAGCATCATGACATGATTCTAACGCTATATTAGAAACAGAAAATAGTTCTCCACCATACTTGACTTGAATATTTGTTTTGCTGCGTGTTTAACAGGGTATTAGTGGTATGAGTGCGTTGCCTGTGGCAGCACTCCAGTGTCGGGTCAAATTCAGTTCACATAAGCCTTATTAACACGCATGTAATAATTATTCCATAGTAAATAGCAGGCTTAGCACACACCTGAGGTGTCCCTACAGAGGCAGTAGTATTTCCTATAACTTTTTGGATCTCAAAGTTTTAAGCACATACGCCACAATTTTGGCCCCTAAATGGGACACAGTCAGTCGTGGTTAGCTAATTTTCTGCTAGTGGCCATTATAAGGCACTGCAATGTCTACAGCAATGCTAAACAAGGATAATTCACTTGCCTCTTGTCTGCATTTTCTATGAAAAGAGTGGCCTTGTTCATACTCTATGTAGATCCTATCAACTATTCATCTGAAAATAACTAAGTCAATAATACTTCAGCATTAACTAACCCCCCCGTACGCCAACAAAAAGAGTTTAAACACTTGATCAAGTAACTGGTGGCAATACTT
Organism: Macquaria ambigua; assembly: GCA_008360985.2. NCBI lineage: Eukaryota > Metazoa > Chordata > Actinopteri > Centrarchiformes > Percichthyidae > Macquaria > Macquaria ambigua. The sequence continues at coordinate 4,852 of VMKM01000052.1, forward strand.
AATAATACTGTATTTCTTCAGATTTATATTTGTATTCACATCACTCAACAGAGATCATTATCTTCAGAAACATTCCCTGTCAAAAAATCAGGTTGGTCCATTCATTCTTCCTTTGCCCTGTTAAAAAATCTCAGTGCAGATGGCGTTAACATCATTCTTGAGTGTATGGTTGCGAAAAGAAAAAGGCAAGCCAAGTGCTTTCCGCTGTGAATGATTCATTTTGAGCTTAGTGAGACAAAGAAGCCTCAGGCACCTCTGGCTTCTCAGTGTTTCAGATATTTCGCAGGATGAATGGTGCACACTACTAATGCCGCATGAAAATTGGAATTGGAAAATGATTAGTTGCAGCCATATTATTGCCCTGTTTTATATAAGTACATAAAAAGAACAAAGAGTCATCACATCTGCCTGTCCTTAGTTTTTAATGACTGGCCAGGGTACTGAAGAGTGACGCTGAATTAATAATATCATGTAGTCCTGTTGTCATGGCTCAAGAAAAGACCAATCTTAACCACAAGGTGAATAACAAGATTTTCTAACCTTGGCATGATTGATGCGGACAGAAAGCTCTTTTGAGGCAAAGCCACCAAAGATGAGGCTGTGCGGGGCACCGATCCGTGCACAGGCCAACATGGTGAACATGGCCTGCGGCACCATGGGCATGTAGATGACTACCAGATCTCCTTTCCGTACCCCATTCTTCACAAAGACTCCTGCTAGCCTGGACACCTAGATCAAGATACAGGGGAGATGATGCAGAGTACTGAATATCAATGTGCACAGTGCACTCTTTCAAATGTCTGCATATATCGATTTTAGATAATTGTTCATGACTACTATAACCAACATAAACGAGAGATGGTAAAAAGACACACTGTGCATCTGGGATTTTTCTGTGCATTTTGCGCATGGTTTTCGGATTATTAATGTGAAAGAATGAGTGAATTTATATTTGTATAACTCGATTGCAGATAACCTTCAATTGGACATAATGTGACAAATGAAAACACTCAATATCTTTTTATAAATTAAATAAAAATTAAACTAAGTGTTTGGACAGAGACTAGTAAAAATCTATAGCTATACTATCTACCCAAATGTCAACAGAATTAATTATTTCCCTTTCTTTCCATTATTGTGTTTTGCTGTCCTTCATGCTACTGTTGACTCAATCCAGCTGCCACTTGGCCAGCTGTCTCAGTTGAAGGATGTAAAATGTATTTATTGTCATGGCAACACTGGCAAATTCTAATTTCAGTGCTCAAAATCCAACCAGAGGTTGTTTGCATGCCTCACAATCCATTCTGGCAGTCCAGATCAGGCTTTAACAAAGTGACTAATCCAGCTCTTGAGTTCAGTTCTGTGACTTCTGCTGCCTTTAATAATACTATTTACCTGGTCCTGAAGTTCCCTGAAAGTGATGGTCTGTTTAGTTCCAGTCACTGGGCTGTCATAAATGATGGCAGGCTGCTCTCCACGGCCGCTCTCTACGTGACGATCCACAGCATTGTAGCACATGTTCAACTTCCCTCCAACAAACCTGACAGAAGCAAACATAATCAACCAACAACAATTCAAAGATCAAATATGAACATGTGCATACATACTGTAGCAATCTAAATATACAATTAAAAGACATTTTAGGTGAACAAAATACATCATATGCCACCGCCCCTATTTTTGGCTGGTACAATTCTATTAACTTAAAAATGGAACACAACTTGATGAAACCAACTCCAGCAAAACATAAGCTGTTGCCTTTGCCAGCAGCACACAGCAAATCAATGTACTTGATAAAGAGACAGTTTCAACTCATTCTGGTGCTGTGCATACGGATAAAGAGCAGCAAGCAGGTTGAACAGATGGTGTCTGGGAGCTGCTGTTTTTTTGGAAGACAGAGCGACACTGTGGCTGTGTCCTTCACTTTAACATAACAGTACCACATTCAGACAGCTCCAAACATATAAACAAAAGAGCATTTTCATTTTCACTTTACTTTCAGTGTAGGGGAGTGTATGTGGGCTGACATGCATTTTAATAATGTACCAAAGAACATCAGGCAAGTACAGCTAAAAAACAAGCTTGTATCCATCTTGTAAACATCCCAATTTACTTGGACATCAAATATAATGGATTCTCAGTTAGATTCAAGTGATAATTGGTGACATTTGAGAAACTGTAAAGTTATGGGTAGCCACAGTTTGTGCCTCTCTTAAGGTTACAAGAGCGTGGCGCTGTTACCTAGCGTTGGCTGATTAGCTAGCGTTAGCTCATAAGCTAGTGTTAATTTTCTCAAAGATAAATTCAAGACAAACTTTGAAAAAACAGCAAGCCAGTTCACTTACTTACTTTTGGAGTCGTAAACACTGTTTAAGACTCCTCAACCCAGGTGGAAAAAAATCTTAATTTTCACCACATAAAAAGTTGCGACGCTTTGATTTAACCAAACTTTCAACTCTCCAAACCAAACAAAGATGGCAGCCGGAAGTGACATCGTGGTATGATCCTTGCTTATCGTGCAGGACTCACCAAAATGTATGTTTTTATTTATTATCAAGGTCACTTATATACATTTACCATTCCGCCATACTTTCAATTAACGTGCATGTTTTTTTCTAACCCTAACAAACAAATCAAATGAGAAATGTCACTTGTAGTTGTTCAACTAAAAATTAACGATTAAGCTATCAACTAAATACATTTTTGTGCAGCAGGTGGAATATTTTTTATTCCAGTCTGGGTCATTTAGAAACATACTAACTGCATTATCCTCAACGTTTGTAACCTTTTTTTTTTTTGCAGAATATCTAGAATTTCAATTTAATGAATTAATAAAACCTAAAATGCAAGTACACACACTGTGTGCTGGGGTAAGTGAAAGACTCCACATACGCCTCTTTAACTCAAATCGCGGTTGTCATAAGAAATTCAGGTGATTATGTGATTGCCATAACTTAATTGTGATTCAGTGGTTTTATTATTAAAATGTTAGGATTTCAGGGTCATAAATTCATTTCGAAAATGTTTCATGGTGTTATTTTATTTTCACAAACTTTCAAGGATTTCAAATTTCATGGGGAAATTGAGAATTATAGGCTTGGACTCTTTTTAAGGAGACAGGTTGCGGTCAAGCGCAAGTTGTTTACAGTGTTTCCCAGAACACTTGGCATGAGGAGGTGTTGCACTAGAAAATGTTTCTTGCTGTGTTTTTCGCGTGTAACCTACCAGTTTGGAAACACGGGATCCTCAACGTGCAAAGATTTACTCCACGGTTCAAACCAGTTTATGTCCTGTCCCACCTCACCCCAGAACTTCTCGGGGTTGTCCCTCGCTGTGGCGAAGGCTCGGCTGTACGCCGTGTCGGATGCATAGTTTCTGCAGCACTGCAGGGCGAAACACTTCTTGACGTCTGCAGATGTATGCGATCCTGCTGCTCCTATGCCACGTTGTTGTGCTGCTGAAACAGTCCACAGTTTCCTCCCGAGTGTCCTCTTGCGCTGAACAATGGAGCAGTGGTTCAGGCGCAGTATGTGTTTCACGTGGAAGTGCATTGTTGTAGTTATTTTAAAGGGTAAACTTTCAGGCGTTTCTCCTTCCGGTGTTTTCCTGCAGGTGAGGGACCCGCCTCTACTAGTCAACTGTGAGCGACGTCATTTGGGGCCACCTATAGGGAGAGAAGCCTCCACCAGCAGAAAGCCTTACAATCCCCTCAAGGAATGCGAACTATGAACTGGATGCAGTTGATGCAGGAGGAGCTTTGAGCCCCAATCAGAACTGTTACACAACACATAAACTGGTCTTAGTGCAAACAGCTCTGTAAACTGGCCAAACCTATTTATAAAAATTTGTGTATATTTTGTAAGATGCTGTACAAATAAGAAATGGGGGGTTCTGCATACAAACTGAAATCAAAATCACAGTTTTTAGCCTCACATAATCCCCAAGACATTATTAAGAAATAACTATTTAGCCTATGGCATGTCTTTTATCATGCAAAACAAGAAGAAATCAATGATATTTAGCCTACTTGTGAACAGTTTGAAGCTCCTTTCCATCACAAATCTTTGTTTACTAGCAGTAAGGGTCCTCAGGGTGGCATCAATAAACCCCTCTCCTGTTAAGAATGCAAATACCCCTGATCAGGGAATGCATTCAGGGGCTTGTTTGAGGATATTTATGGACATAATTGGGTATTGAGTCAAATTAAAAACTCAAAACATCTCCGCCTCTTGTGAAGCTGAGTCACTTGTTCTGGTCTCATCACAACAGCAGCTTGTGCAGCCCTGTCACACCACACGGGCTGCCGCAACCCAGTGTCCTCTCAGATGGTGCTGCGTACATCTCTTTCATCACTGCCATCATCCAAGCTGCTGGTAAATACCCATAATCCAGCTGACCCCCTTGGATGTGACCCCTGCACGCTGGTGCCCCTGGTTGAGTAACTCATCCATCTGATATTTCAGGTCATCTGCTTCTATTTATACATGCAGAGCAGTGTTTTCCATTAGACAGTTCTGGAAGCATCACACACTTTCCAGGAAACCCGTTGTATTGCCTTGCAACCACCAAACGTGTGGATTTAAATGAAATTGGACAACCAACTTGGAACTTTTACGGTGGTTTGCAGGGAAACAGTGAAGTATTTGCCCCAAGTTCAGACAAAAGATATCATTTATAAACAGCATTTTTGCCAGCATGAAATTGTGCATTTTCCATATTCTGAATTATTGATGAAGGTCTTCTTAAACCCATCACACCCCAGTCTTATCCTGTGGCTTATCTGTGCTTGTTTTTGTAATATTGATTCAAGTTTCATCACATTTCAACAGAGCATGTAAGTTACAATCTATATTCATGTATAACTATAATCAAACTTTGACAGGGAAAGGACGCCTCCCCTCTGCTCGCATGCTGTAATTTGTCCGGCCAAAAGGTCTCGCTAAATCACTGCTCCCCTCACACGCTGTCATAACTCTTTTTATAACAGTGCAGATGCTATTGGCAGAATATGTATCATTCTTACACTCTCTGGCACCGGACGTGCACTGAGAGAGCAATAACTAATGGCTTGCTTGCAAAGGCCAATCAGACCTAAACCAGAGTCCAAGATGGCTCATTATGGCCCCTCCATCTTCTCTGATGTGATGTGATGAGTGTGAATCTTTTGAAGCAGAAATCAGTCAGTTGCCCTTCCCCTTCAGAAACAGTTAGAGGCAAATTACCAGAGTTTATCTACAAATGATTAATCTCCAGGCAGTGTTTTTTTTTTTTCCCCCGCAGTGTCTGAATATGGATTCATAATCAAATTAGTTTGAAGATAATGATTGCCGTTTAACATTTTGAATCGGTTTTAGATGCAGCAGTTGGCGGAGAGGCTTGTGAATGATTATTCATAGTTTAAAATAACTGATACATCATTACAGATTGTTACAGCTGAGTGAATTTGTCTAAAACTGAACCCTGGTGATGTAAGTCCAGGTAAAAGCTATTATCGTTGTTGATTATTCCCTTATTTAATGCCAGTCAAAGCAGGAGAAGGAGATAAAAAGAGGTTGATAGGTACAAGAAAGATTTTTAAGATTATACACGTTTGTAAGAGGGGCTGTAGCTCAATATAATCTGATGTCTTAATATTTTTTACTGTCGGCCGATGAGCAACTAAAATGCCAAATAAACAACAGCAGAGCAGCATCAATGCATGTTCTCATTCTATGCTGTGTAATGGTGTGACAAGATGAACAATATACTCCTATTAGGCTTGCTTCTTAAATTAAATGAGACTAAATAACTCAGGAACTGGTGGATGCAACAAAGTGAACTAGCGTTCAATGTTATTACTTTTATGTCATGTATTATTTCCATTTGACATAGTGAATGGGTGCTGTTTCCCTGAAGGGGGCGTTAGTAGCCTAATAGAAGAAAGTGGGTTAGAGGTTAAAATCCTATTCACATATCATGCAAAAGCATGATATGTGAAAACCAGTGTTGCAGGTTCTCTGTTTTGTAGCCCTTAAGGTGCCCGTGAGCAAGACATTTAATCCCAAAGTTGCTCCAGTTACAAACAATAAAAGTCGGACAGCCTTGAGAAATGAGAGAACATCATCATGGATCTACTTCCCTTAGTTGTTCCTGTAAAGAAAATTGTATATTAGTTGTGTCAACTTGTTAGAAAATAAATACTATTTTTAAGATGTGCATCGGTATACCTCCCACATGTTTACATGATGATCTACTCTCATTATCTGTCAGCAGCTGCCTGATGGAGCTTGGTAATAAACAACAGAGCAGCTGTGGGTAAGCAGCCTGTCACATCATGCAGGAAAAACCTTAACACAGACGATTACATTACATAAATACATTATTTCTGAGATTTTATCAGGTCACCAGGATTTGTTTTTTCCCAGTGTGACAAGCTATATAGATCACAGTCAATGCTGCACAGGAATTAGAACAATTATTACCTGGACATGAGACCTTTGTGTTCATTTAGTGAATAGATTCTGCTCTCCTTCACTGCAGAATTACAACAAAGTAATTATGGCATCCCACAGTGCCAATCAGAGGAATTCAGTGTATTGTAGATTTTAAAGGCAACCAGCAGAGACTCTTGAACTTGCCGGGGTTTGTTTTTTTTGTTTTTTTTGTATGGACTGAACAACCATAACATGTTAATTAGTGTGTTTTAGAGGTGCTGGTAGCAGATTTTGTTACCTTTGGACAGAGCTAGGCTAGAATAAGCATGTTTCCCAAAATGTTGAACTATTCCTTTAATGACAGTACCTGTTGAATTTATTGTGTCCTACAAACGCTCCGACACTGACTAATGTTATGAGCTTTAATCTGTTCGGCAAACACACTTCAGTCCGGTCGTCTGTGTTTGTCCTGCATGGCCTCTTGCATCTCCTTCTGTGGGAGTGGAGACCTTTCAGAAATCAATTCACTTGCAGTTAAAGGGCTTTAAGAGCACTACAGTGTAATCCCACCTCTTAAAAAAAAAAACTGAACTGTATTCCAGCCCATATGGATGGGAGCCTGTAATCTCCCTGTGCCCTCTTTCTGTGCGCTCTCTAAGCCCTCACCATCTCTATCCCTCTGCCCAGCCCACCACTTACCACCAGTTTACATCTGCATGCAGCTGGGTGGGGCCGGGGGCGGCGGGAATTCACCAGCACATATGGACTGTGTGATTAGGTTTAGTAACAGTTTCAATCAAAAACAGAGCAGATTACGATGACAGAATATTCCCTGAAATGCTTAAAGTTGATGAAAATTGAATCTAACTGAAATCAGCAAAGGTACATCGATTTTACATTTTTAAAATTTCATTCATTCTTGGACTTCATCCCCAGCAGCCAATTTGAAGGGAAGTGAGGTTAGGAGTGAGGTAATTGCTTCCCAAATGGGCATAGGCTAAAGCAAGTGAATTTCTTTTCATGCATGCAAGATAAATGAGATTCAGCTGATTCCGGTGCCTGGATTTTGCTGTGCTCATGGAAGCACAAGTATCGGTGCTTGCCTCAGGTGTGTATTCGTGTTTACAGCTTGCATTTGTCATGGTGAAGTCATGGTTTGTGAGCCATGTGTCACGTCATGCTGCCTTAACGGCCCCACCCCCAACCAAGGATTTGCTACTTGTTTTTGTTGAGCACTGCTTCTGTCAAGTATAATGACTGGCCATGTATGAAATACTCCACAGCAGAAGGCACCATTAGGCAGCAGATCTACTGTACATGAAGAGAGTCAGTGGTTTGGCTCCGTTCTGTGGTAGCACATAAACATGAGGATTAATCCTTAAGCCCTCCAACAAAGGTTCACTACCATCATTCACTCCTTATCAGGCTGCATGCAGTGTGTATAGCCAAGGCAGGAGATAACAGGCGGCATGGCTCAGCGGTTCACGATAAACCTTAGTGACAAGGGTTGCAATCAACTGATCTCTGAAGTGCAATGGATGAATGGATCATACATGGCTAAGCATTTACACATGCAGGCACAGAAACTCACATGTACGTGATTCAGAGACTCAGCATGCAAACCAGGGCCACTGGTTGACTTCTGAAGCCACATGTTGTAGGAATAATCGTAACAATGACTGATGACCAGTCAGGGATAATTTATTGTTCATCAGTTACCTACAGTAAATTAGAGAGAACAGCTGCCCTGAATGCTGCTCTGATTTATGAGATATGGCCAAATGTATGTGATCTCCATATCCACATATTTTTGTGTCCTTTTGGTCTGGGCCTGTTTTTCATGTTTTGGGCTATAGGTCTTAATTCTATTTAAGGGAAGTCTTCATCCCACATCATACAGTATGGGGACGGCCCTCTCCTGTTTCAACATGACAATGTACTCATGCACAAAGCAAGCTCCATAATGAAAGGGTTTTCCCAGTTTAGTGTGGAAGAACTTGACTGGCCTGTTCTGACCTAAACCCCATCCAGCAACTTTGGGATGAAGTGTAAACCAGGCCAAAGTTCCTGTAGCCATGTTCCAAAATCTTATGGAAAGCCTGAAACCTGAAGAGTAGACGCTCTAATAGCAGCACATTAAAGCCCATGATTTTGTAACAGAAAGATGTTCAGCAAACACATGTGGGTGCGATCGGGAGTCCACATCCTTAATTGGTTGGGTGTCCACATACTTTTGGCCATGTAGTGGACTGTGCCATTTTTTTTTTTTTTTATAGTAGTTGACATCCACTCATCTACTCAACTGCAATATCATCACTTTTAACAAGCAATTTAATTAAGCGATAAGTGTTAAAAATCTACCAATTTTCTTGAAATGTGTGAAAATGTTCCATTGCAAATTCATTTTATGTCTGTTGAAGGTTGAAATGTTGAATAAAGTGCCATTATCTCTTTTTAGTGGTGGACAAGATTGAAATTGATATTTTTTTAGTGCGCGTGTGTGTGTGTGTAAAGCTGCTGTTCCTGTGCATACAACGCCAGGTGACGAGATATTATGAGGATGGAGGTATAATGATCCCCCTCCCAACCACTCCCAACCTCTCTCCCCCTCTCCCTCTCTCTCTCTCTCTCTCTCTCTCTCTCTCTGTGTGTGATGCTGCAGCTCCTGTAGTCTCTCCAGTCTCCAGTAAACAGCAGTCATGGCGACAGTGGTCCAACCGCTCTCTCTGGATCGAGGTAAGGCGCTCGGAGCTTTGTGCTATACATCAGCGGGTTTTTTCCCCCACGTTTTGAAAACTTCGGCTAAGGAACTGGCAACCCTGGGGTAGATCCAGGTGTTTGTGCCCGACTCGGATTTCCTACAGAGTGTCTTCACGGGGTCTTTATTCCGAGGCAATATGAGCTCACGCTATTCTAAATAACAGCGTCCAGCCTGTCCGCTCTGTGAGTGCATTTTGCAGAATGGAGCGCTTGTTTCCTCTGTTAAATTATTGCGGGGTCTTCGTGGGCACATTCATGAATTCACCAGCATTTATTTAACAAATGGACACCCTTACACCGCGTACAGTGCGTTTCGTTTATTCCCATCTATATTATGTAACCTCCTCGGTGATATTATCCCGTTACAGCTCGGTTCTTTGCTCAGCCACCGGAGCGCTTTGACACGGAAATCTACTTTGTTAGATAGGAGACAACTTTTGTATTTGATTTTGGGCAGGTGCAAGGCAGGCAGGTTGGTGCCTTCATAGAAAATATGAACAGGACGCAGTTGTTGTCTTTTTGTACAACATACAGTATGCAAGCAAATTGCAATTAAAGGCTAATGATATGTTGTGATGTGTGGTATCACCCAGCCTGTTTTGCTAATGCACCACATGTGGTGTTTACTAGGGTATGTAATTGTAGACCATCTGACTTAAACACATATCTGTGCACCCCCTGACCTCATTCATATGATAGTAATGCCTCCAGGATGACATGTTTGCATTATTAGTGTTTGTTTTATTTCCCTCCACTGAGATATTTTATATAAGCTTTAGATGCACAGACTAACTTTAAATCCCTATACTTTCTTGTTAAAAGTGTCTTTTGTTAGATTACAACTGAAACATTCCCAGTCTTACTTTACAGACCAAATGCATATCCACTGGTGAAATGTAATATTGCACAAGTCTTGCATAGGAAATGGATGCTGTCAAATATAGAGAAAGGAGACACCTTAGCTATTTCCTCTGTGCCAAGTAAAGCTAGCATCGGCTCCCCAGTCACTTCCAAGCCACAGGAGGTGACTATAAATACACTTTATCTGGTGGGAGCATAAATTATTATGCAGGAATTAGTCTGACTGGTGTCACTTGTCATGTGGAATCTGAGCAATTAGCCACAACTGATCATTTTCTGCTATAAGAAATTAGATTTTTGTCCATGTGCTCAATCAGCTTCACTAAAGCGTAATGCTTGTGGGTAGTCAAGCTTTACTGATGCACAATCTGCTGGGTACAGAAGTGCTTTACCATGCAGACTTAATGAAATGAGTATAAGATTGCACCAGGCAAACTGATAAACAATACAACCCACGCTTTTTCAACCAGCCACTCATCCTATAGGAATATATTCAGGGGCTTGGCTGTACTGATAAACAGGCTTTTAAACGCTGAGGCTAAGAGAAATGTCTTCCATCTTGGTAAAATGTCAGCATTCAGTCTTATCTGATCTTAGTCATTTGCTGGGGCAGCGGTTCAGACGTGACCTCAGCCTGTATACAGGGGGACTGATCCATACGCACATGCTGTGGCATGAATAGGACCAGTCAGCGGCTGGCAGCTGTAAAGGCACAAGCAGTAGTAATGATAGTTTCACACAGGACCCGTCAGAGAGAGAGAGAGGCAACATTACATGCTCTCTTTTTTTTCAGCTGCTGCCACTTTTGAGAAAACACTATAATTGCTAATGAAAAGGTAGTCTCGCCTCGTGTTGTGAGTGGGCTTTAGCTGCTGCGTTGCTGAGTGTGTCAAACACACGCAGGGAGGAAACCGACAGAGATGTTCATTTCCAGAGCTCCCACTTGACTCGTTGGGTCACAGCAGGATGAAAAGGTCTTACACCACTGGTCTTCCTGTTATTGTCGGAGGAAATGACTGTGATAAGTAAACACCAGCACCCAATCAAGAACAATGGATTTGAACCTCCCTGAATGATTTATAAATCCAGTCTGCATTCTCTGTAGAGCTGGCATTTAACTAGGCAAGTCCCAGAGATGACAGCCTTTTTTATATGAAATAATGAGAGCAGAGATCATCATGGGTGTATCTCAGTTGCTGTTGGTCAAGGAGTTTTGTCAGAAACTTATAGAGAATGAGTGACACTAGATTGGGTATGGACCCCGATGCCAAAACAGAGATCATTTGTGTGCAATATTATAAACTATGAACAAAACAAAACTCTAAAGCTGGCTGCAGAGCTGTGCTTTGAGTTAAATGCTAACACCAACATGCAAGATGCTCTCAGTGAAAATGCTAACATGCTAATGTTTAGCAGGTATAATGTTCACCATCTTATTTTAGTGTGTTAGCATGCTAATCTAAAGTACAGCTGAGGCCAAAGGGAATGTCATTAGTTTTGCAGCTTTTTGCTCATAAATCAAATTATAGGACAAACTGAAATTTCAACCTGATGATGGTGCTAGAAAAGTTAAGGGATCACCAGTTATTATACACCATTCTGAGGGGGGCATGAATGGGTGTACCAAATTTCATGGCAACCCATCCTATAGTTGTAAAGATATTTCAATGCTAGCATGGCTAAAACATCAATTTAATAGAAATTAGCCTCCCTAAAGGAGAATTGACTCCACTGTGAATAAATTGCATGACATATATTAGCAGCCAATGCATATTAAGACTCATAACCTGTATATCTACATCCCATAATTGAAGAACTATATTGTGCGTCTGTATGATTGAAAGAAAGCTGCATTCTCCAACACTTACTGCAAGTATTATCAGTCTTTGATGTCCAAAGATTTACTTTTTCGACAGTAAATTTCCCAGAATGACCTTTGCTAACAGCTGCAAACTTGTTGCATTTAGTTGTTGGTTATACAGGTAGAAAGAGAGAGCGATGGCCTGGTGATACCTTAGGAAGGGCATTAAAGCGATAGATTTTCAATTTGAGAAAAGGTGAGTTGTGCTCATTACACAGAATGTTAAACATCTTGTGGCTGCATCACATTCTGGTGTATAGAGGCGAGTTTCGCTGTCGAGAAAGTGGTTTCTCTACAGTCCAGTCCTCCCTGTGAGGCTGTCGAACATCTCTTCAACATAGCAACTCTAGAAAGAAGCCATTACTCCTTCAAGTACGACATGGTTTGGTTAGTTAAATTATTTCGATTCAGTTTATAGCCTCCTGTCTTATTAGACTGAAAGGAATAACTGCAGCGCTCTCCTGCCTCCTGTCCTTGTTTTCCCTCTGAGAGATCATTGCGAGTTCACTGATTTGAGGCCAGACCTTATTCCCATCACATGCTCTCAGTCACTCCAGCGATTTGAAGGATTAGAGAGCTGCTGACAAGCTGACGTCACTCATAGCTGGTTATATCTCAACCCACCTGCTTTTAATAGAGAAATAAAGGTTCTTAGAGTAATTGTCTTGGAGGGACACTGTCCAGAAATTAGGGAGGATGAAGAAAGCAATAAGTGCAATGTTTTTGGTCTCTGCTGTCACCACAGGCTCCTGCAGGAACCATTAGCCCTCAAGGAGTGATTTATTTGCCGCGCTTTGAGGGGCTCGTCGCAGTAGGGCAAATTAGAGCTAATTCTCTTGGCATGGGGACAGGAGTTGTTTGGTGAAACCCTGTCGTCCCCTTTTGCTCATTCATAGTGTGATTATTTTAGTTTTTATGGTTGGAATAAGCAGCAGAGTTGCCAAGGGCACCAAGGACACCCAGGTCAAAGTGGCTGTGGCAGATGGCAAGGCCTTTTCAGGACATTTCACTCTAGCATGCATGTCATCCAGATAGCATCTCTCAGGGTACAAAGGTAGGAGTGGAGTCAGAGAAAGGTCATTTAAGCCTTTTCTGCCATCTGCTGAGGAAAGTGACATTTCAATCAATAATCAAAGTCAGAATTTGAAAAGAGGATCTTCAGGTTTCAGATTTATTCACGACTGCACGGTTTAATGAGCGCCGCCTCTGATGTGGACGTGTTTATTTACATTGCTGCAGTTTTGTCAAAATGACACTTCTAAGTACTGAAAATGAATTATACTCAGTTCTGCCACTATTATAAATTGACTAATTATACCAGAAAACTGGAGCGCTGCCCAGTGCGAACACGTCCCCACAACAATGTTGTGGAGCCTTGTCGAGCGTTGAAGCCTTCATTACGTGTCACTGTGGCTTTGTTCGGCTCTGTGCCTTTTCTCTAATCAGCGAATGATGAGGATGACCTTTTTCAGTCACAGCCTGATGGAAGAAGAGCTCAGGGAAATGAGTTTGGCGCCACACAGACAATGTCAGCTACATCCATTTTATACCATGTTTATTGCATTTTTTTGTATTGTATTTTATTATTCTTGTAAAATAGATTGAAAACAAGAAGCTTTAAAGACCTTTTGTCTGTGTGTACAGATTATCAGTGTGTGATGAGGTAAGCATAGGTCTCTGTGTGATAAATTACATAATATATTGTGCATCATCATGGTTGTCAAAGCTACTAATAGCGAGTTTTGTTCAATATGTGAGCTGTTATCTAAGACAGCCTTTCTACAGCCACCAGAGACGTGCAGAGACAGGGGAACTTGTTGCATTCAGTGCATGTAGCTGGATAGCTGTAACAGCCAAGACAGTTTTCTTCTGAGAAGCAGAGACCCCCCTTTACTCAAAACACAACATGTCCTGTAACTGCATTATATTCTGGTGTGTTTATGCCAGTGTAAGTGGAGAAATTTGTATTTTTAATCCTACTGTTGTTGAAATGAGAAATTAGAAATGGTCGAGCTTTTGCTGTTTGAGAGATTTACATCACAATATGATTTTTACCCTTAATATATTCATATGCTATGAAAAATCATGTAGCTACACTACACAAATGTCTTGATGTTTGGCCAGATTTTTTTTACACAAAAGAATACAGTGCCAGACAACTAAATAGCTCAATAAATGCAACATAAGCCATACGTTTTATTATACCCTTTTTTGAAGGGTGTGTGATCTAATTTCCTGTCTATCTGACTGAACACACATAAAATATTCAGCTTCATCTGTTGCGACTACTACTCTTCTCTTCTTGTGCTGCAGTCTTTGTGTGGTGCAAACGTTTAGTAATCTTTTCAAAGTTGTTGAGGTCCATTAACATTTAATGTTTTGTTGGCTCGCCTGTTTCCCCTTACTCCCGTCTGTGTTCTAACGCTGCCTTCAAATTGATATCATGAGGCCATGGGACATCAGGTCATCAGGACATGGGAAGTCAAGTACACTGAGTGTTTGACATTCAAATGATTAAAGTCTTATTAAAACTGTTGCCAGGCGACCAACAACAGAAATGGACGTTGTCTTGTTCCTTTTTTGAAGATGATTAATGGTGTATTTGAAGATCAGTAGACAACAACAAAAAATAGAAAATTGCAGTGTACATCTTCACTCATGATCCCAGAACCATCAGACATTTTTCGATTACTTCCCACTCTTCTTGCGAACACAGTAAACACAATCCCACTTAAAGAGACCATAAGGCTTCTGGCCCTTCACACATTCATTCATTCAGGATTTTGCAGTTTGATGTGAAAACGAAAAGGAATATCACATGAAACTTCTTGGAAAATGAATCAGTCCCTTTAGAGACCTTTTTTTTTTTAGTATTTTAATTCTGTTTGAAGCGCTATAACCCCTGGAATTGATGCTATGAGAGCATAAAAGTGGAGGGAAGAGTCAGCAGTCAAATCTGTTGGGCATATTTAACAAGAGCACCAGTTTTAGGGACTTTAATGCTACATTTAAAATAGTTTTTTGGAGGTTGAGTAATGATAATAGTGTGATTCCATCATCAACACACACAATGGAAACTATTGTAACTAATACTTTAACTAAAGTATTAGTGAAGTCTTGACAGTCACAAAATTAAAAAACTTGCTTTAAACTTAGCTAATGTAATCATTAAGTATCACTAATGAGAATGCCCTCAGCAGAGGGAAATTAACTGCTGACAGGATCTCTGCTGGTGTCATCACTCTGCTTAATATGGCAGCACTGCATTACACTGTAACTGTATCTTCATGTAACGTGCACACAAGTTATTTTGACTGGTGTCACAGAGATGTCAAAAGATACTCTGTAATTAACTTGTGATTTTACTCTGCACCATGAGATACCTTGGTGTTTTTTTATAAGCTTTTATTTTGGCAGGCAATGAGAGAGAAAGATACTTTTTTCTTGTGTCACCGTTAATTAAAAGTAAAAAAAAAATCTTCCTTTAGATACAGCAGCATCAGCTCCTTTAGAGAAGAATCTGTCAAACTACACAGTGAGAATGACCTAATTGCATGTTTGCTTCAGAGATATGCTAAATTTGGCAGACTTGCCGCTGTCAATATGGAGGTTGAGCGTATAGTATACATCTGGACCCACTGAATCCCCCTAGAGCACAAAACTGTGGGTCTCTGGGTTGAGATTAAAGTCAATAGAGTACAATAAAGCGTTTGAGGGTGGAACTTGATTTCCCACCACTGCATTTTCAGTGGAACAGTGATTAGGTCAGGATTACAGGTTAAAGGGGCATAATCAATATTGTTATATTAACTATGGATCAAATGACTACGTGTATGTGAAATATGTCAAACACACAGAGAATTAACACCGGACTTGCAGCTCCCCTCAGCTCTTCGGAGCATTTAAATATTTCAGCTCACTGTTTTTGGTGTTAGGGCTCACAACCTTTTGATTGCACCTTTCGTTGTACGCTACCTGCAGCACCAAACAGCAGGCAGACAAAGTTAGCGACTAGCCTGTGAACATAGTGGAGCATTTAGCAGCTAAAGAGCCAGATATTTCCCTCAGGAGCTGGTGGAGACTGAAAGTAGAGCTGAGAGGAGGTTGAGTATTGAGCTTACGTTCATCAGGTGGCCAGAGACACGACTCCAAATGAATGCTAATGCTGCTGACTGTATGCTAACAAGTTTGGCCGTATTATGAACTTAATCATAATATCTCAGTGTTGTGTTCACAGCTCGTTTCCGCTGCTGCCAAAAAAAATAAGTTAAAGTAGCAATGCTGCAATTAGTGCTGGGCAACACAATCAATATTATGATGTGAACATATTAACAACAATATTTTCTATGTGACACTATGGCAAATGCATGAGAAATCACATACGGTATGAAATAATCAAATTGATGCATTTAACTGTGCTCCAATGTTAAACACAACATTATATGAAACACTTCACACATGTAAAACATAACCTTTAACCTTTAACACATTTTGTTAGTTTTTATTAAACTTTGCTCAGAATCTAATTTGTATAATATAAACAATAACATGATTGCACTGAAAGTCTATAAAGGATTGTTCTAAATTACCATGTACGCCTAAGAACAATGTAAAAGTTAAAGTCCTGCCTTCCAATTTTTTTTTTATATTTTACTCTATATCTATAACATTGTATTTTATAAGATCACCATATGTTTTCTGTATGTAAATGCTAATGTGTTACGTAACCTTAAGTAACCAGTAACTATAGCTGTCAAATCAATGAAGCAGCATAAAAAGTAGTGGAGTAGAAGTATAAAGTGGCATAAAATTAAAGTTTTTCTTTAAAGTACAAGTACCTTAAATACAGTGCTAGGTGAAGTCAATAGTAATGCATGGTTTAGAATACTGTTTATTATTTATTTATGACATATTGTAAAAGTAAATCCAGCTGTGTTCACGCATGTTGTTATCGCATAGCAGAGTTGGCAAGTCATGGGTGGGATCCCATTTCCTGTATTACCCTCCAGCTGAGGTTATTCATAGACTGTGCATATAACAGGCACACCATGTGGGCGTTGAGCACATACTTGGTGTTATCTTCAGCTATGCTTCATTTGTTCTGTCAGCTGAAGGTATAACACGAGATGAGTGTGGTCTTTCACCATCGTTATGTCAGTATTATCAGAGTGCACTGGGTCATCCAGGGGGCTTTTCTTTCTCTCTCTCTCTCACTTCTGGACTATTAGGTCATGTAATATGTCATTTCGCTGCACATCTCATTTCCTGTACGTGTGACGTGACTGTGATCCCCTGCAGTCATCTCAGCTGCTTTGTCATGGAGCACAATCAGCCTTCAGTGCCTCTTCCCCTGGGTTTTTACACTGCTCTGATCAGTCACACAGCTCATCTGATGTCCCACTTTTTTACATCAAGCATGCAGAGGAGTGGGTATTGAAGTGCACTCATGGGGCATTTTTGCTTAAATCTGCATGGTTCATTTGGGTTGCAGGGTAGAACTGAAGACATAAACAAAAGGGAGAGGATTTTTTTTTTAACTATATTATGTGCTAGAAATAATCCAGCAGCCATGTGCCAGTTTATCAGACCTGTTTTCATGCAGCACTAAGATCATACCTTGATTTGTTTACACATTTTCTTGCAACAGTATCCCCCACGTGAATGAAAAACGCGTGACAGCGAAGCAGAAAATCTTCACAGACATATTTTCTGTGTGAGATTAGATATCCCTGGAAGCAGTAAAGGGAAAATGTGCCAATACAGTGCCAGCAGACATTTCATTACCTCTGAGCTGCTCAGAGCTATATGACTACCACTTATTACCACTCATTTTTGTGTGGACACCTGCAATTACATTGTCTTGTAATCACGTTTTCTGTGGCCCTGTGCTGTTACAACTGCAAAGGGACATGACGTATATTGAGAGGATCAGGCTTAAACTATTACAGTTATTACAATAGCTGTTAATGTAGGCAACACTGGTACATTTAATTGACTTTAAACTGTGCAGCCGCTCTGTTTGATGCAAAGCTTATGAAATTTAAAATTACCCTTATTCAAGTTAGAAAGATTATATCAGGAAATGGGCAGGCATCACTTCTGATCAGCGAGATGAAAGCACCACCAAAAATGTCTGCAGTATCAATCTTTGAAGTTAAGTTCCAAATGCCTCCTTCATGTGGATAAAGAAAATGGCGCTAATGGGCATGTGAAAGCAAATAAGGGCTGAGAGGAAAAAAAATATCTTTCCTGGATGGCCCTTGACCTCTGTTTAATGAGAAAGAAATGCTCATAAACCTCCTAGACATATGCCCTTGCTGCTTGGAAGTGTACCAGCTCATTACAAGCTACTCTGAATCACTGTTTTTTTGATATTCAGGCATAGAGGGGAAAAAAACTGACCCATTCACCTTCATAGAAAATAATAATATGGCATATTTAGCAGAATATCAGCTCTTTAAAACCCCATATGTTGGACTTTACAATGCTCGTAGTGATGAACCTACAACGAATTATCACCTGAATCTGCAGCTCCCCTCAGCTTTATGGAGCTTTATAGCGAGTTCCAGCTCATTGTTTAGGTGTCCGGTCCGTAAATTTACTATTTTGGTTCACTCTTGCTGCTCTCATAGTCATTTTCAGCTGCAAAGGGAAGCTGTAAACCATTGTACACTACCTGCTAAGCACCAAACAGCAGACAGACAAAGTTAGCGACTAGCTGGTGAACATAGTGGAGCATTTAGTAGGTAAACAGTCAGATATTTCCTTCATGAGCTGGTTGAGACCACAGTAGAGACCAAAAAACAGAGCTAAAAGAGAGTCAGTATTGGACTCATGTTGCCAAATAATATGGAACTGAATGCTAATGTTGCTTTATAACTACTGGGTTTATAAATACGGAACTGCTTGCTAATCAGTTTGCCACATCAACTTAAAAGGTGATCCCCCCAAGTGGCCAAAAAATGAATTATTGCAAATTTAAGTAAATTAGTTAATAGATATCTTTTTCATGTTTTTCATGCCTGTCAATTAAAGTCACTTCACCCAAATTAAAACAACAACACTTTTTCAACTGTTAGGTCTAGTGTTGGTAGAAGCTCGGTCTTTTACTCAAATGTTGGTTTATTGAAATTACAAAAAACATGTTTCATATAACCTTAGTGGTATCTAGTCATGCAGATAGTGTCGGCTTTATTTACTGAGATTTTTGAGGGATCTTCCTCTGAGATTTCTGCCTCCAATGTAACTTTTTTGTGCTGCTAACAGCAGTGAAAACAAATTAAACAGCAACAGAAATTCTCCCAGTTACTCTGGATAATCCACAGACCTCACTGGGAACAGTTTTCACTCCAATTCCACTGAAGGAATAGACGCTATAACACATGTTGACAGCAAGGTCTGTGAATCATCCAGAGTAACTGGGGCACTGTTTGGGGAAGGAGATGTTGCTGTTAAATTTTTTTAATGTCATTTTTCAATGACGTGAGAAGCACAAACAAAATTCCATTTACCGCCATTTTGAGGTTTTTGAGGTTAGAGGCAGAAATCTCAGAACCAAAACTATCTGTGGATACCACAAGAGGTTAGTGAAAAAATGTTTGATTTCCAGAAAAAATGTGCAGACATGACAGTTATAGTTAACACTGTGTCTAATTTTATACACACATACCCGTGACCGTTTGATTAATGGCTGATTAGCACTCTCCTGACGACTCGCCCCATTGCCAGCTCTCATCTGCCAATACAACTCTCACTGGAGTAGTTCTCGCGAGCCGTAACCGGTCTCGATGGGAACTGAAGCTGCAATTTCAAGCAGATCAATATAATCCCCAGCGCTTTATTACAGAGCGCTTGAAATAGAAACAGGCATTGGATTTCTGTGAGGCGTGCTCATTGTCTCCGTATGTAGTATACAGGTGAAATGCAATAAAGGGTGCGATCTTAGCGTGTTTCATATTTCCTTTTTATGGCCTTGTACAGTATTCACACAGTCAGAGCTCAAGACTACTTCTTTTCTCGTCTCTCACAGGTCTGCAAACAGTAAAAGCTCCTCTGTCTGCTGTCTGCTTTATTGAGTTACTCTATATTCCCAGAATTCAATATCTCTATGTGTTTGTGTGTGTGTGTGTCATGCCTTTACACACAGTTTGTGTTTATCACTGTGTTCTGTGAAAAGAGACACGGGTACGGCCTTGTAGTAAGATGACAGTGTGGAGAAACTGATTAGTGAGTTAATATTTCCTTACAGCTTGTTATGATGACACTTGATTTTTTGGGTATATATTCTCCTTTACTTTACTGTAGACATAAGGCCCTTCAGATCAGCTGTGCTTGTCATTAGCGCTGCATCCAACAATTATTTTCCGATTAATCTGTCAGTGTCCCGGAGCCCAAGGTCACGCCTTCAAATGGCTTGTTTTCTCTGACCAACAGTTTAAAAGAAATATATTCAATTTACAATGATATGAAACAGTGAAAAGCAGAAAATCCTCATATTTGAGAAGCTGAAACTTTTTCCTTGACAAATAGTATCAGCACTATTTGTGATGCTTGATTGCAGTAGAGGAAAACAAGTCATTTATGGTTGTTTATCCCATTTTTCCTGCATACATATGATGCACAAGCATGTGGGCATCAAACAGCAGACAAAGTTAGCAACTAGCTGGTGAACATAGTGGAGCATTTAGCAGCTAAAGAGACATATTTCCCTCTCGAACAGAAGTTGGTGGGGAGCAAAAAAGGAGCTAAAAAGAGAGTAAATATTGGACTTACATTTGTCATGTAGACAGAACCAGAACTCCAAATGAATACTAATGTTGCTCCGTAAGCCATTGTTCACTAACACATTCACCATATCAACTTTATATGGTCATAATATGTCAACATTGTGTTTGCAGCTTGCTGCGTTGCCCCCAAGTGGCTAAAAAATATATGAATGCATGTTTAAAGTGCAAAAACGTATTAGTCATGTGTAGCGCTAAAATTCTTAGTGGTTTTTTTTTCTGTTTGGGACTGTTCTTCAGACAAAACAAGCAATTTGAAGAAACCCCCATGTGTCTGGGAATTTGTGATCGGCCTAAAATGATTAAACGATGAATCAAATAAACAACAGATGAATCGATGATGAAAATAATCATTAGTTGCAGCCCTTGTCATCATGGAGGTACATGCAACAACAAGCCACACCAATATATTTTGGGGTGAAACTAGAACACAGCTCCACTGTAAACTGTACCAATCATCTCTCTCTGTGTGGTCACAAGTCTCTGGACACACAAGCTGACTAAAACATGTTATTGACCTAACAGTCCAAGCCCAGTGATTGAGTACTAAATCACTTCCCTCTCCTTCCATTATGTATCTCTATTTGGCCTGCCAGTTTCAGAGGGCAAGAAATTAATCAGCCAAGCTGGCGGACTCATTCAGCTCAGGCTAATTATGGGAGGAGAGCTCAGTAGACCCCAGAGTCACAGCATCTAACTTAAGGCTTACGGTTTAGTGTAAATGCTTTGTAATGCCCGCCGGTGGCTACTCTTACCAGGAAGTGTTACCTTTGAACAAATGACTGACTTATTCCCTCTCTCCTTTATTCTTATGCATAGAGCTAGGCCAATGCAAACGATCCATGGATGGGATTGCTATTCTATCTTTCTTGCCCCAGCTGGCCTTGACTGAGTCTATTTCCATTATCCCACCCATCGATTCGTTCCAGCACCTTTCTTGTGGGTGTGCTGTTAATGTAATTGAATGGGACATTTTTTTCCCTCTGTCCCATTGGCATGAGTACCCACACACATACACTCACACACAGTCTCTCTCCCTCTTTCTGCCAGATGTTGCCAGGGCTATCGAGCTGCTGGAGAAGCTGCAGGAGTCGGGCGACGTCCCCGGTCACAAGCTTCAGTCTCTGAAGAAGGTCCTTCAGAGTGAGTTCTGCACAGCCATCAGAGAGGTGAGGCACTGTCAAGGGAGGGAGCCGCTGGTCCGTGAACACCAACATGACTCATGTCTTTTTCATTCTTTTTCTTCTGTGAGACTCTTTATTTTTTGATGACCTTTCTCAGGCTAGTACTCCTTGCTATGGTGTTTTTGCAGTGTTCTTCCAATCAATCATTGTGCTCGGCACTGGGATGTTTTTCCCTTGGAGTTGCTGTTGATGAAGTTGTTGCTCTTTCACCCGTTCAGTCACAGTTGCTGTGTTGTCCATCCCAAGGCCTTAATACTTTTTTTCCCTGTTTATTCCAAACGAACCAGGAAAGTAGAATGCATCACTTTCTGTAAAGAAGTTAAATAACATGTTAGGGAACTACTAGACAGGGTGTTGTCTAATGAGCATAGCTTAGCGTGAACTTAGTGGAGTTTGTAAAGTTGCACCATACAAGTTACCTAAAATGAGATACAACTCAACCTTTAAATGTATACCTTCCATGAGACTGTGTTAAGTCATTCTTTATTACCTTCTTTCACGTCGGAACAGCTAGAAAGATGGCTGAAAGAGACTAATGTTTCAAGAGCCAGAGGAAAATTGTATTTGTTCATTTACATTGGTAGTATATTGTAACAATTGCTTTGTTTTGTAGTCCTTAAAGTCAAGCAAATTTCCTCCTTGCATTGTTCACGTGAATTTGACCACTGGTCTGTTAGTGTAGTGTTAAGGCTCTTCCTTCTTAAAAAAAGAGCTCAAAAGAAGGCTGGACCCAAGCGCCAAACACAGACAGACCAGGTAGATTTAGCAGGGGTTTATTTCAAGGGATGTGTATCTGGGCTGAGGCAGGCTGCAACCAGGAGAGTTTTCCACAGGACACAGTTCTGGGCGTGGGCGAGTCGCAGGGAAGCTGGCAGTAGAGCTGGAGTAGATGATCCTGAGCAGAAGAAAAGCGGTTAGACAGGGTTGAAATCAAATGACACTAAGAAAACAGGACGTAACTTAGAGTGGCCGGGAGTATACTACCAAATGGGTTAGACAACAATCTGGCGGAGATGGACTGGTTTGCTGGAGTTCTTAAGCTGTGGAGTTGATGAGCTGATGGAGAACAGGTGCGTGATTGCTTCTGAGCTGGAGAGTAGTGATTGGTGGAATTGAGACCAGAGCCGGCAACTGGGCAGAGGGAAATAGGAAGAACCCGCCCACAGACAAACACAGACTGACATGACAGACCTGACAGACAGGAGGAGACAATGGAAACACCAGGGAAGGGGAGCACACAGGGAAAACGCTAGGAAACACTAGAGGTGGAGGGAGCATCCATGACATGTAGTCTGTGCTTATACACCCCAAACAGCCAATTGACTGACTGTACAGGTGTTAGCTATAAGCTAGCTAGATGTTAGCTATAAACTAGCTAGCAAGCAACTGTGTGTACGGGTGTGTGCCTGTGTGTGTGTGTGTGTGTGTTTGTGTTCTGCTCAGACTCTGACTGAACTCAGAACTCACCAGGAACTCCAGTTTTTTCTGTTATTCCCCTCTAGCCTCGTTCTTCGTTTTCCTCTCGTCGTTTACATTTCATAAAATCCCAGGATGAGCACACATTTTTCAGATGTGTATGTAGTTGCCTTCTCCCCTTTTACCAGAATGCTGCACAGGATGAAAACTTCACTCTCTGCGATACTTTTGGTAATAGTCAATTTAAGTGATAGTGTAATTAGCCATGCGGCAAGTGAAAAAGGGGCAAATTTAGCGTTAACATAGATACGAAGTAGCATTTAACATTGACTTTACACCTAAATTAATGATTAGCTGGTGCAAGAGGCTGCTATAGCCATGCTAAAAGCTGTTAATATAGTTGCTCCATGATTTGGCTATACTGTACGTGAACGATAACACATCCTGATTTTGCTGTAGTCACAGATGCCAAAATGTGCTTCCAGGTAACTAGTGATGCGTTGAAACTCAACAAAACAGCAAGTTGGGAGGAATTATGGCTATAAAAACAAAATCTGAGAGTGTACCTTTAAGTCACAGTTGTGTTACATTAATCACCAATGACTGCAGCATAATGAAACCGTCAGAGATTATTGCTCTGCCTTATTACTGCTGGAGCTGAACAGCAAAACTCAGAGGAAACATTATGAGCATTTCATAAACTTCAACGTTTGATAAACTCATTACACTGAATTTTAATTAAGCAAATCACTGTTTGAGATTGGTTTTAATCACATTTTACTCGGACGGAATAAAATGTGAATCATAAAGAGGAGTTCTTGATTTTCTCCTCTTGTTAAAATGCTCTCATTCGCATGCACGCAAACAGCCACCCACTGATCCATCATCTTAACACCATTCATCAGAAGGACGAGGTGCAAAGCAAACAAGAGCACTCACTCTACATGACACCACTACACAGGCTGATAACCACAGATCTTGTATATTTAGTGTCCTGTCTGTTGTGATATGCTGAAGCATCACCCAGTGACATGTATTTGTTAAGCAAACAGGAGTCTGAAGAGCAGTGAAACAGATGACAGCTGCCACAATGGCCTGCAAGTTAATTGTAAACAAAGTGAACATGTAAATTGTCCTGTCCTGGAATGAAAGCAGGCGATTAGCAGGCTTGATCAGTATGTCGGGGAGAAGCTCAACTTTATTTTCCAGAGGGAACTGTGCTGTAAATTAAAGGGACATTAAATAAAATTTTACTACTTCAGAGCACAAAATAACCATAATATGTTTTGGAATATCTGTATCAGTGACTCAGTTCTAGGCCAGCTGCTGAGATTACTGGTTTACCAAACGCACATTCATAATCATTAAAGTTTCTGTCACCTTCTGTATGTAACACTGCTACAAAGTGGGGTCATATTAGTTTGAATGCTAGTTAGCGATACATTTTTATACAGCTAATTGTCTTTGCCATGCACATTTTGGAGGAAACGTAATTTCTGTAATGTACTTTTATGCACTTTTAGGGTGGTGATTTAGTCAAGCAGTGCTAGGAAGTAATTATGTACATCAAATACTGTACTTAAATACAGTTTTGGGATACTTTCCTTGATACTACTCCCACTATTACTAGTTACTTGGCAGATTATATTTTTACTTAAAAAACTTGTGATTATTTTAAAGATGTAATGCATTTTTATAGATGGTATAGAGGTCAGTGAAGACATAAATTATGTAATACACTTATATCTCTATAGTCTTTTCAGCATATTTCTTATAGAAAGTCAGTATTTAAAGCTTTATTTAATAAATGTGGGAGTTCATTCATTTTTCAGCTAGTGTCTCATTACAATAATGAAAAGTTCACCAACACTGGCAATGACACCAGTTAGGAGAAATGGCTTCTGACAGAATATTACGTAAAAAAACAAACAAAAAAACTCTGACATCATGCAAGACAGAAAGGAAGAAAGCACTTGTCTTCTCCTTTCACAGGGCCCAGCTCTTTTCTGGCCTGTTAGGGGAAGCCTGGCACATCCTGACACCAACTGGCAACGGGCTGACTGATCTCAGCGCCAGTCACTGGAGTGCAATGACGCTGATTCTCAAAAACCTCTTAAAAGGGCCTCAGCAGCGGCAGCAGATGCCCTTTGCCAAGAGGCAAAGATGCAGACCACTTCACCCACAAAGAGCTGGCTAAACACAGTCACCAGGGAAACCATCAGAGATGCTCTGGGATTAGTGGGCTGCAGCGAGGCTGACTATGGTTTATAGTCGATTACAGGTTTGTGAGAGCCGATGATACAACAGCTTCTCTCTGTGGTGCTGAGGCAGCTGGTGGACATGTTGTAAGTGCTGGCTATTGCATACTGTAGATTATTATTGTTATTACGCGGAGCATTAAAGGAGTTGTTGTGGTGGAACATCACAGTTCTCAACAGCTGCGTCCTCTGTTGCACCGTTTGTATCGGAAACAATTAGAAGAGACTCAGTGGAAGGGAATCTCAGTGGGAAAGCAGCAGTTAGGCTGGATTTAATGGCCTGATATGAGAGTAAGTCTCTTTGAATGTGTTTGTTTGTGACAAGAGAGAGCGTTCGCAACCACAGGGTTCACTTAGCAGATGAGCTGTTCTTCTAGCACATGGCATCCCTCTATTTCAGGCACAAAAAGTAATGTCTTCAACATCAACATCACTCTGAAGAATCACAGTGGTGATTTTAAAGTTTTAGCCCATTGACTGCAACTTGCATACATACAGTATTCTTTACATTACATAACCATTTATCAAAATGTATTTTTGAATGTTTTTTCCTACTTTGCAGGTAGCGATTGATTACCATTCATTTTAAATGACTTGAGATACTGTTGATAATCCTTTCCCAAGAACACTTTAGTGTCTATATGTTTGTCGGTGCCACACATAGTTGCGTTCATGTGTGTCTTCATGTAGGGACTTGAACATCAACTGCTCTTTTGTGCTGAGAAACCTATCAAATCCACTTCATCATCATAATTTTTACTACTTTAATTTTTCCGTGTTGTTTGTCTTTTGGGTTTGATCTCAGATGTCGGAGCTTCCCACCAGAACTTGAACGCACCACCCTGAAAGAACGAAATCAGCACTTTCAACCACAAAATGATAACATAACTTTGACAAAAAATATTCATTGTGATGGAATACCAATCTCAAGCAATTTTGAAGTCTCTGAGAGTAGATTTCTTTATAACATAATGACACTAATATGATGATAGCCACCTGGAAGAGAAAAAAATGCATCCATCATTCTAAAAAGTACTAAATGCTTTGTAGAAAACTGATTTAAAAAAGCAGAAACACAGGTATAGTCTTTTAATGGGAACTGTTTTTCTCCACTTTAATGTCTTTCCATTCTTCACTCCTTATATAATTATATTCTAATTCACTTTGACTGCACCCACTTCTCTTTCCTGTATGTCATCCATCAGTGTTAACCACTCTCAAGTTAAAAGAGCCATAAAACACAGGTTAAACTGTAAGTCCAACCCTCCTGTTGTTCATTTTGATCACACACCACCTCTGTGACATTTCATTATTACAGATGACCTTTCTCTCACAACTCCAGGCGTTGTGTAATATGTGATATGACTCCTTCCTCCACACACATATACGCCATGTAGCTCATTTCACAGTCTGGTGGGAAAGCCTGACAAGATGGAAATACTAATCTTGTCTATAGAGTAAAAACCCTACTGTAAGTCCACCTCCAAACCTGATCCCGTACTCTACGTCAATAGAATTTACCGAACATGAATCAGCCTTGTTAAGGATGACAGGCCGCCTGTCAATATGAAGAATGGATGGCAGGGAAAAGAGTCTATTCAGCAGTGTTGGGCTAAATGACGGAGAGACAGAGTCTGATGAGCTGGTTGTCTTTCCCCGCCACGTTCATCAATGGCGTAGATCTCAGGTCTGTGCGTTAGTCTCACTGCATCAGCGTGAATGAGTTGTCAGGGTCAATCAGCCTTGCAAATGGGAAAGGAAGGACACAAGACGAAATGAATGGAAGCGCTAACCAGCTGGAAATGATGGAGAGTGGGAATTCACAATATATTTGGTTTGAGAGTCCCACTTGACGAACACAGGAAGTGCAAAAAGCGGGCCAGAGCGATCACATCTTTCAGCAGCTTTAATGTTGCTGTTGATTTTCCGCTTCAGCAGAGATTTTCAATCAACGTAATTGACTGTGTTTTTTTATAAAAGCAAAAGCAGGCGAGGGCAGAGGATTTGTGTTGATTCCATCACGATGCCTCTGCCTCCCACATCACATTAAGTCAAAGGATGAAAGGTACATTAAGTCAGGCCGTGCAAAGTCAGTACTTTCCCTCTGTGTCATGGTTAACACCGCAGAGAGGCAAAGTGTATTGTTAAGTCCTGTGCTGGTTTTCATCCTTTTCCAACAACATCAGCCAGGCTGAGACCTCTCTTTTACCCATCCCCCTCCATCCTCTCCGTCTCTCTGACTCAGTAGAGGAAGCAGGAAGCCATGGTTACAAGCCGCGTTGTCACACCAGTTTGCCCTGCAGGCATCTCTCTCTATTCTCTGGCTTTGTGGCGTCCTCCTTGTAAGTGCCAGTGCTGGTATCCTATCAGGAATAGTGTGTGTTTGTGCATGTGTTTCACCATAATCCACTGTGGTGTACCAGGCAAGAAGGAAACATGTAGGAGAGGGTGGACTGAAGGTGTCGGTGTTTTAGGGATGGATAGTGAAGGAAGATGTCTGGCAAAAGGAAAGGCAGAACGGGAATTGAAAAGATGCCTGCAGGACAACTGGCCTTTTTAGAGCAAAGTGCAGCTGCAACAGGAGCAGACTGACATTCAAAAGTACACAGCTATTTGTTCCATGTCATGACTCTGTTATTCAGGAAACTGCATTCAGGTCAAATACGTAGAGAGATATTAAATATGAGTCTTGTTTTACCTCCTTTAGAGCACTGTAATACTATTTCTCAGTTAATTATAATTTCTTACGCACAAAGAAAATGAATAAACTAGGAAACACTGTGAATAAGAGAATTTTAAAGCTGCATTACTAAATTTTTTTATAGTAACAATGGATCAAATGACTAGGTATATGTGAAAGGGGTCACTCATAATGATGAATTATGAGAATTATCACCCGACTCTGCAGTTCCCCTAATCTCTACCTAGCGTTTTAGCATCTTGCAGCTCATTGTTTTGGTTTTCTGGCCCGCAACTTTACTGTTTTGGTTCAGTCTCATCACACTCAACAGTGTCATTTCAAGACACAGCAAGCAGCTGTTTTTAGTAAAAAAGCTCTAAAAACTTACTGCACGCTATCTGCACAGCACCAAACAACAGACAGACAAAGTTAGCAACTAGCTGGTGAACATAATGGAGCAATTAGCAGCTAAAGAGCCACATTATATCCCCAAAGGAATAGCTGGAGACAAAAACAGGCTAAAAGGAGAGTGAATATTGAACTTACATTGGCCAGGTGGCAGAAACACAACATCAAATGAATGCTAATGTTGCTCCGTGTCTGCTGGATGGGTAAATACAGTAGGCTGTTTTCAGCTTGTTTCGCTGCAAAAATGTGCCTAACAAATAAACTGATGCTGCTTTATAGTTATATAGTCGAATAAATAGGTAAATAGCTAAATAGATAGATAAAAAAATCTATAAGAACCCATATATTTTCAATTTTCTTTTACTTTCAGTATGAATATCGAACAAAAATCTTATCATACAGTATGTGAGCAAATAGGACTTAAAGGAGAGTCATGACCTAATGTCTTGTTATTTTTTTTTAACTACAGTTAGGCACTGTCAGACTGTATAAAATAGGGAGCAGAATCATATATTCCATCTAATAAATGAGGAAAGAATGCAAAAACATATTAGGGTATCTGCTAGTGGGAAGGCTTCCCTTGCGCTAACACGATGGTCATTAATTAAGCCTTCAACTGCAAAATAAGTTTCTCTGCACCCTGTGAGA
Source organism: Macquaria ambigua (assembly GCA_008360985.2). Lineage (NCBI taxonomy): Eukaryota > Metazoa > Chordata > Actinopteri > Centrarchiformes > Percichthyidae > Macquaria > Macquaria ambigua. Next base: position 34,124 of record VMKM01000052.1, read on the forward strand.
AAACTGAGAACACACTTCTTTCCCTCACCGCCGTGCCACTGCTCCCTCTCACATAGTAGATGCCAAAAATCATACGAGCACTGCAGCTCTACCTGTAACGCTCCTGTCGCGTTTGAAAAGAGCCATCACTAAACATTTACATAACAGAGACCAATGTTTGAAAGCCCACAAGCCATTACTTTGAAAGATACATGAAGCCAGCAACGTCACAGATTCCATGTCTGAAAAGTGCTAATTATGAGAGACGGCTGCAGGTAGAATAAATAGGTGTAATTAGCAGTTGCAGTAGTGTTTAGAAAAAGGATAACTGAGGGGAAAAAGGAAGCCACTCTGCAGGCAGACAGAGGCAAAAAAAACCTTTCATGGCATTTATAAAGCTGTGCTCAGCCTCAAAAAGTGCAAAGGTGGAAGAAATCCTCGGGAAAAAAGTGTCATTTGGGAGTTGAGTGTGTGGACTACAGGCTCCTTTTCTCCGGATGCATCAGTGCTATAAATCTACAAAAAAAAATGTGTCGCAGTCTGAAATGTAGAGCTGCACTCTCAGAAGCCGCTCATTTGAGCTTTAAGATTCACGAGCAAACAAGACAACAGAAGCTCAGGGATATTTTTCCCCCCCTCTCTGAGATCCCTACACACAAACATCTCAGGGTTCGGATCCTATAAGTATACATCCTTTTGATGATGCAGAGAAGCGAGGCCTTTGTAATGTTGTACTGTGGTGCGTCAAAGCTATAGGCATGTTCGCTTCCAGGCAAGCTGCCATGCTTTGATGAGAGACATCGACATCATCTAGTGAGTGGAAACAGATGATTAAAATTCATTTCTGAGCCGCAGCATTTAATATGTCATACACGATAGTTTTGAGTTTATTTTTGCACTGAGAAATGTTCAGTATCATTACTCTAATTAAAATTGTATTGCTCAAACAAGTAGATGCGTTTGTTCTTGGCTGGAAAACTTGTCTGCTGAAATGATGTGATCTTTGTGCTTCATCGAGTGAGTTCCACGAACTCAGCAAAAACATTTCCTCTAAGACTTTTTGTAATCAGCCCATACATCTCCATGATTTTAAACCTTTATCTCCAACCTCTAATTGCACTGTTCATTATTTGGTTTCAGTGTTGGAGGAAAGTAGCATATCTGACCGATTTTGAAATCTAAATGCTGCAGTGCAGACCAGTTTAATGGAGAAATATTCAAAAGGGCTCTTACAGAAAAGGGGTACATCTGTGTTACAGTACATTAACTACACACCCTCAGTCAACACTGCCCCTGTCTTCTTCTCTATTTTACTCTGAACTTGTTCTGTTGTAAGGGTGTCTTTAAAAGACACGTCTTAACTGGAAAGGTCAGCTGTCCGCATTGATTCTGTCTGGCTCGGTGAATAGGCAGAAAAGCTTGTTTTTCACCCAACTGGACATACAGCAACCCATATCTTGGCACCAATTCAGGTGTATTTAGTAATGTATTACTGCCTGGTCTGGAGCCTTTTGTGTTAGTTTATAAAGTCAGGACCAGATTGTGCCTTCCTTTTCCCGAGCTGAGAGTTAAGATCTTTTCTTATTTGCTAAGAAATATATGCATGGCATGGTGCTTCACAAATAAAGAGCACTATTCAGGTGAATTATGTTAAGACTAACATTATATAATCTTCAAGCCTGGTACCCTTGCACCCTAAAACATCCTTAATGCAGTAACTGAATTATTCTATTATCTTCTCTGAGAGTCTGAGACACTTAATTCTCTTCCTCTCTTACTTGATTTGCTGCTGATGTTTGCAGAAAGTCTTCACTTTTCAAAGGGATTTTGTGTTATTTTGTGTTTTCCATCAGTCAGCCTGTTAATGCAATACGTGACTGTACAGCCAGTTGTGGAGGAACACCATTATTTGACTATGGAAATGAGCGGTTTGAGTCTCAGACGTGAGGGTGATGATTTCAATGAAGCATAATTATAACACCTGCCTCTCTTCATTTCTTTCAGGTGTACCAGTACATGCATGAAACAATTACAGTGAACGGCTGTCCAGAGTACCAGGCGAGGGCCACAGCTAAGGTAAGAACCGCTTTGGAGATCTGGATCTGATCTCTACATCAGTTATTATTTGCATTAAAAACTTTAAATATGACTTTAACTAATGAGTGGCGAACTATCTGTTAATCACATCACCCAGTGATATCATATCTCATCTTTTCTTCTGGTCAAAGCAGAACGAAATTAGCGAAGCAGGTTCTACTTTGCTAATGGCCCTCATTAAGACTGTGTGTGTTTGTGTAATTATGCAATAGCACATGAGAGTGCCAGTTTTGTAGGATTAAGGCAAAGGCTGAATGCCAATATCACACGCTAAAGCACTACCTCTGCTATACCACAGTTTCATTATTGATCTTTATGATTAGCTGTTGAGACAGCTATGACTAAATGAAAACTAAAAGTGAAAGTTACTGAATAATACTTGAGTCTCTGAGTTAGACTGAAAGTAAACATACAGTAGCTGCACATATTTTAAAGCCCCCAAATTTGTGATTTGTGAAAGTGGGATATAAATAAAAAGGGCTGAAAAGGGAAATGGAAGTCCACTGGATAACCATCCATTACATTTAATTTACTTGAATTTACTTAGAAGACAATAACATAAACTTTTCTCTAGCATTTCTAGGATGCACTTGTGCTAAATCCTCAGCGACCCACAGTCCCACTCGTGTAAACAGACTGGCATGTGCAGATGAATATAGGCAGCTACTCTGGTTAGCCGGCACGTTGCAAGTACTCTAGATCCCAATGCAGTTAGCTACAATAGCTAATCCAGGGGGCTAACATCTGTATTTATTTTTGGTCAGACTCAGAGACAAGCGTTAGGAATGATTAATGTAAAGTTTATTTGGAAAGCTTTAGGAGGCTCGCACTGCTTGCCCTGATAAAAGGTTGTTTTGCCAGCGTCTGCATTCCCCTAATCTTTAAAATGGAGGTGGTGAGTGCAAAATCAGCATGACCCATACTAAGAATGGACACAATCATGAGAATAACACCCAGGTTGAATAATACTAGAATTTTCCAAACCAGTGATTTAACAGAATTAATTTTGTGTGGTCAGAGCACTGTATCAGGAGATATTTGCACTTACTGGCAAGATTTGAACCAACTCCGCTGTAACTAGATCTGTGCCGTTCTCTGAGGGTTAAGAGGTTTTATTGATAGGTCATACAACCTGTATCAAACTCAAATTGATTATTTTATTTAGGCTACATGATTTATAGTGTTTTAGGTTTACATAACAGTTTTAGTCTGTTAGTTAGTATGCTTTGGGAAAATAACACAACTCGCAAGGTCAAACAAACTTGTAATCAATACTGGCATCAAAAGCAGATTTATACACTTTTCCCAGAAGACAGACTGACAGCATATTACAAAATGTGCTTGAAATTTAATTTCTTAAAAGCCCCTTTTCCTTCAGTATGAGTCCACTAGAATTTCCAGCTCTTCATCCTTGTTTCAACAATCTTGAGTTACTAGATGTCTTTGATTTGAGCTATAAATTGTTCTTTAATTCCACATAATAAATCACCCTGAATCCTCAGATTAGCAGCCACTAGATTTCTATCTTTATTCTGCTTTACTCCCAAATATAGTTTGCTATCAACACTGATGTCACTTTATCTCCTGTTCCCCAACCTGGATGAAAAATGACTGTGTAAAACAATTTAATGATAAAAGCACATTTGTTTTGCTATTGTCACAACTGACAGGCTCACTGTATTAGATGGATTTCTTCATTTTGTTCTTTTTGATCAAAGTCTTTAGGGTGCATTCAAATCGAACCAAGAAAAACAATTTCTATATTCACGTCGCAGGCTTTGATATTTAATCACGATTCACTGCTCATATCAGATTTTTTAGATGACAGCTGGTATCTGTTCGTTGATGTAACTTATATAAGATGTCAATCTCTAAGAAAGCTCATCCTGTTTTTCTAATATCTTTGCTTCTTCCACTCGACTGTGTAATATTTCAGGAAGGTGTTTTTCGTTGCTTGCTGTTTAGAAAAGGTGAAGGACAAAATGAGAACGGAGACATTTCCAGGTGCAGTGTGAATAGAATAAGTTAAGTTTGACCCGGTCACTCGAGCGGGACTTGTCATTATCACCTCGCCTGCAAGAGACACAGGCTTTTATGAAAGATAACAAAGAGGGCAGGCTTGTCTGATTTCATGTGGAGGAGGAGGATGATGAGATGCGGGGAGGAGAGGAGATGAGAGCACCTCTCTGTCCTTCAGGGGTTCAGTGTTCAGCTGGGTCCACTCCTCTTCGCTACATCACAAGGAGTGGGAGGACCAGGAGGATGTGAATAGAAAGTGTGTGTTTTTTGTGTGTGTATGCAGAGAGACTTTACAAGGCTTCAAATGATGAGTACTCCTGACCGGATCCTTCCTCTTTTGTTGTCTCCTCCAACCAACACTCTTGCCTTGAGTCTGGTGAAATGCAAATGAACACCTGGTTAAAAGAATAGCTCAACATATTGATAAACACACTTAATTTGCTTTCTTGCTGAGAGTTAGATGAGAAGATTGATACCTCTCACATGTCTGTGCGTTATGTTTGGATCCAGAGTCGGGAGATTGTTGAGAGATAATTAGCTTAAATTAGCATAAAGACCGGGAACCTCTAAAGCTCACTCACTCCAAGGTTATATCTGGTTTGTTTAATCTGTAGACAAACAGAAATGTAATAACAACAAGTTTGTGGGATTATTTTCTCTTTTTGCTTAGTTGAAAAGATTGGGTTGTGTCTGTGCATTTAAACATGGAGCTAGAGCCAGGAGGTGATTAGCCTAGCTTAAATAGCTACTGGAAGCAGGGGGAAACAGCTAGCCTGGCTCTCTACAAAGTTAAAAAATACAGCTTCCAGCACCTCTTAAGCTCACTAATTAACACGTTATATCTCCTATGTTTAGTCTGTATTGTCTTTTTTATTTTGGCTGTTCAGGCAATTCAGCATATAACTGTTTACATTTACGTGTAAACAAACATTTCTGTTTGTGTGTGGCTTAAACAAATGAAATGTGTTAATTTGTGAGTTTTAGAGAGTTTTAGCCCTCATGTATACTTTTTAACTTTGGACAGAGCCAGGCTAGCTGTTTCCCACTGTTTCCAGTCTCTATGCTAAGCTAAGCTAATCTTCTGTTGGCTCTAGGTTCATACTTCATGAACAGACATTGATATTCTCATTTCACTCTTTGCAAAAAAAAAAGTGAATAAAGGTATTTCCCACAATGTCAAACTGGCCTATTCCTTTAAAGGGGATGCACAAAATGAGACATTTTAAAAAAGGAAAGATTTGCTGTTAACAAAGACAGTCTTATTAATTACATAACTGTTACTGCATTTGGAATATCTCCTGTCATTTGTGTCATTCAAGTGGGCACCATTGTCTGATCTAAAACATAGGAAAAACATAACATCTTTATTAATGACTAGAGTAGAGTAATTTCACTCTACAGAGAAACTATGACTGTTAAGCTGGAAAGTTTCTGTCTCTTTTTTCTGAGCCCGAAGCAACCACGAAGACATGATTTAAGCAGCTTTAAAACTCCTTCCTACTTTTCTGTCTTTGCCCCAAACTTTGAGAACTTACTGCTCCTAAATCTGTATTAAAATTGCATATCCACTGGGCAATTAAGCACACAGTTAATGGGCTGAGCCGGCTTAGCTGTGGGGACACTCTGAACTGGGAGCACTGGATGTTTTTAAAAGTCTGTTACCCTCTCTAGAGATAATCACCAAGCCAGGCCACAGTGCCAAATGCATTCAATCAGTAACGCACATATAGTCTGAAAGGAAAAAGGATGCATACTGTAGCAATGGTAATGAAAATGAAGTCTATAAGCTGCCGCAGCAATAATGATGAAATATGTGAAATATGCAGAAGCTTCTGTTCATCTGCCTCTCGAGTACTTTAGTTAGTGAGACGGCAAATCTCCCGATAGTTGAGATTTGTGTTTCACCTGAACAACTCGATTCTCTTTGATTGCTTCATTAATTAAATCAATACAGCCTCTAATTCCTGCCTCGAGGCCCTTATTACTGATCTTAATGGAGACTATCAGGGCTGTATGGGCTCCAGAGAAAATAATGGCAGCTGATGATCAAGTGACTGTGGATGTTTTAAGTCATACTTATACTGGACAGACAGTGCAGTGTGGTTATCAAATAAGTATCCTCTAGCATCTTTCATTTAAAATGCCTCCTGTGTTTGAGAGGCTCCGGCCATCTGCCAGATTGTTTTTTTGTTCGCAGAGAGCCAGATAAAGTTGTGAAGGTCGATGTGCTGCGAGGCCTGGGAGGCGACGGTATGCATGCTGAGGAGCTGCCTTTTAGCTTCACAATGGGACAGGGAGGGAGGGAGGGAGGAGCAGAGGAAGAAAGAGGAGAAGGACAGAAAGAGAAAATGGAGGGAGAGGGGAAATTGGCAGAACACAATAACCAGATTGAAACAGGCAGCGGGAGAGAAGAGAGAGATGAGCGAAACTGTTTGAGCAGCAATGAATGTGGATATGAAGATGCATATGAATATGGAAGAGAGAGCAGAGATGGGGATGCTGCCTGGAGGGAGCATCAGAGACCTCAAAGTGCCAAGCTACTTGTCTGCTGCTGGGGAATTTGGATACACATCTGCAAAAGCTTCTGACAGAACCTCCCCTCCTCTACTTTTTTATCCTACTTTTTCTACCTCACATATAATAGATGATGCCGACTTGACAGCGAGACACCTGTGGCAGTGCATCTGTGGATCAGTGGGCACGGGGTGTCTCTTTCTCTGTTCGTCTGCCATTAGCTTTCCCAGGCTCGGCTAACAAGCTCCTGGGTGCTTTGTTCTGAAGGTTCAAGGAGCAAGGAGCTTGGCTTGCGGTTCAAAGAAACCCCGCGACCAGCGAGCAACATCAACCAGCTGGTGGAGGTAGAGAGAGTGAAAGTGGTCTGCCTGCTCCTCCAGCGTGAACTTGGATGTGTTAATCCATGTGATTAGAAAGCCAGAGAACTTCCCATGTGGAGTCCAAATCCCCAGCCCTGACTAAATCCTAACACTTTGTTATAGTCGTCCACCTTTGCGATCATTCTGTAATACTTCATTTTGAGTGTAATGAAGCAGACTAGAAGCTACTGCAGACTGCAGGACTTTCAAGGTCTCAGAATTGCTTTTTTTTTTCTCAGACAAGACATTTTTGTCCCAGACTGTTGTCATGTTGGTGTGTGGTCGCAAAAACTGCACGTTTGCATTCACATGAGGTGCACTGAATACAATAATCACACTATTTAACAAAGAAAAACACACAAGAAGTCACTGTGTGTGTGTGTCTTCTGCCTACCTCCTTAGTCGTCCTGGTTACCTGTTGCACTCATCTCCAAGGTGCTCCAAATTAAGTGCATTTTGTTTTTGGCTAACATAAAAAAACAGTTTATGACAAGGGAAAGACGTGTTATAACACTGCACAAACCAGACAACCTGTTGTCACAAACATGGGCCAACTCAAGGGTTTTGGTCTCAAAATTTGTCAGGGGACAAGCAAGTCATGACAAAAGTTGTGTTTTGATAGTGATACCTAACTGTGAACAAAAGAGTGTTAAGAGTGTTAGCCCTTCTCAAAAGTAGGACTACATTTCCCAAAAAGCCTGTTGTCTGAAGTGACAAAGAAGATGTTCTCTTTGTTTTTAAGGTTTTCTCTTGCTCTGCCAATAGGATAAAAGTTGGGAACAGCATTTGTAACAAAAGCTCAGAGGTCCACATACTTTTGGAGCTGTCAACCACGTCCAACGGTCTTCATGATAAATCTATATTTCCTTATTTTACTTGTTTTTACCAGTTTCTCTGTTTTTCACTGCCAGACTCAGTTTGAGACAATCTTTTTCTACATTTGCAGGTTACCATTAAGCTGATTTTTCTCTTGGCTGTGTACACCTCCCAACCAGCTCTGCTAATCGAATGTTTTGGGATACAGGAGGTTAAGTTTAGATTTGGGCCCATGGTTGGGCTCTACCACTTTTACTGAGGGAGGCAGGTAACGTGTAGTATGCAGCCTGAGCGACTCAAGTCAGGGAACAAAATCACCCAATTAGACTTTTCTCTTGCTGAAAAACATACAGTTCCCATCCACTTCAACCCAGTGTTACACAGTATAAACTGTGTGGAGGCTGACAGCAAAAGTATTTTTTTCAAGGTTTTTGGCATGGTTAGTAGTAAGATGATTGTGTGCCCCATTTTGCTTCTCTTCCTTCAGGCTACAGTTGCAGCCTTCGCAGCCAGTGAAGGTCACTCCCACCCGAGGGTGGTGGAGCTACCCAAGACGGAGGAAGGGCTGGGCTTCAACGTGATGGGCGGCAAGGAGCAGAACTCACCTATCTACATCTCCCGCATCATCCCCGGAGGCGTGGCTGAGCGGCACGGCGGCCTAAAGCGAGGGGATCAGCTCCTGTCTGTCAATGGTGTGGTAGGTCTAACCAGACTTACGTTCTGATACAGCGTATGGGGAGAGAGCCTCGATATATGGATTGTGGGGAGAGTGTAGTTAAGCTTTTCTGCCCTTATTTATTATTTAAGCCTGCTTCCAAAAATATTCTCAATTGGTTTTGCAGGTTCTCACAAAAAAGCAGTGTTTGATTTCTAGTTTGATATGTGAGTCAACAATCAGCAGAGCTATTGAGATCAAAGTGCTGCACATGTCTCGAGTAAGGAGCAGAAGCACTTCTCCAACCGCCAGAGAGACTTGAATAACACTGACTGTAAGCCTGTTCTTTTTCACGTAACATCACAGGGTATTGATGGAGGAAATATAATTTTTTTTCCTAAGAGGAGTTACTATTTTTTTTAAATATATTCAAATCAGCTGCTAAAATTCCACTCTCTCTTCTCTGTCTCCAAACCCCCCGCAGAGCGTGGAAGGCGAGCACCATGAGAAAGCGGTGGAGCTGCTAAAGGCGGCCAAGGACAGTGTAAAGCTGGTGGTTCGCTACACCCCCAAAGTGCTGGAGGAGATGGAGGCTCGCTTTGAGAAGCTCCGCACGGCCCGGCGGCGTCAGCAGCAGCAGCTCCTCATACAGCAGCAGCAACAGCAGAACCTGACCTCTCAGCAGAACCACATGTCGTAGGTGAGGCGCTTCATTGCTTTAAGGGTCTGGGGGCGGCGGACGCCAGGAGCACAAGGTAAAACACCGCCAGAGAAGAGGACGATGTCATGAATAAATAGCCAGTCTCAAGCTTTGATAGGCTGAGACACACTGGAAGCTGAGTTTAAACCAGAAAATGTCATACCAGTCACACTTTAAAGGAATACTCGACATTTTTTGGAAATACGCTTATTTGCTTTCTTGCTGAGAGTTAGGGGAGAAGATCGATACCACTCACATATCTGCTTGCTAAATATGAAGCTACAGCCAGGAGACAGTTAGCTTAGCTTAGCATAATGACTTGAAGCAGAGGGAAACAGCTAGCTCTGTCCAGAAACAGAAATGTAATAATTACTGTTTGTAGGTTGTTTTTTTTGCTGTTTGTCATGAAATAGTTGGAGCACAGAAAGAAAACCCCATAAATCCACTGATCTGTACAAAAACTGTGACTGATCTGTGTTTAGTGAGCTTTAGAGGTGCTCTAGGTGGATTTTCTTTGCTTTTTGACAGAGACAGGCTAGCTGTTTCCCTCTGCTTCCAGTCATTATGCTAAGCTAACCTAACTGATGGTGGTATCGACCTTCTCGTCTAACTCGCGGCAAGAAAGCATATAGGTAAGCGTAGTTCCCAAAATGTCAAGCTATTCCTTTAACATCTATATGACCCACAACCCCAAGTATTATGAATTACTCCTCTCCCTCCCAAGTTTACAATTTAGCTGTTTTCTAAACTAATAACTCAGCACAGTGCATCCAACAACAGGCTCGTAGCTGTTCTAAAATCACCGTAAAGCGCTGCCTCCTGTGGCTTATTGCTGGACCAAGGTCAAGGTGAGATGAGGACAGATTATCTTTGAGCTTCAACATGGATTTTTTTTTTTCTTTTCATTTGACAGAGTTTGGGATCTGACTATGCATCCACTATCTGACTAGGGGATAGTGGATGCAGATATCCACAGAGTCTTACCTTTTATCTTTTTCCTCGTGAGCATGTGCAAAGCCTCGGACTTAGACCTTCCAGCTGTTCCTGTTTCAAGGTGACCGGGCTTCTTCTGTCAGACAGTCCTGCTGGCAGAGTTATTAGCATCTGTTAAATCTCTTCAAAAAACACACTTATGAAAATGTTTTTTCATAAAATGTGGTATAAAAGTGAGTGTTCAGTTGCTGAAAGTTTAAAAAGTAATACATTTTGCAGGCATACAGCAAAGGAATATAGATGGAGAGAGGTGAAGTGGAAGCAGGCTCAGCTCTCCTTTTGAGTTTTATTCGCCGTGCAACCACTTGTATTGGCTCGTGTGCAGGTAGGAGGCATTTACATCCCAGCACAAAGCCTAAAACCTCGTATATTTTGCAAACTTAGCTGCCGGTCTCCTCTGTGCAAACCACGCCGCTTCCCCTGTGTTCTGCCAGTGATTCTGTTGTAAGGGCTCTAAATTATTCAAGCTTAAACCGATTACATCTGTGGCTCACGCTCTGCAGGTACGTGGATAAGCAGATACAGCCTGCAATGCTGTTGTTACTTGGAAGCTACAGCTGGATGGAGGGTCTACATACCTCTGCTTACTTTAGATACTATTTTTACAGTCCCAATTTAGAACAAAACTCCACGCTGCCAAAGCAAAAGCAAAAGCAAACTAAATAAAAAATAGCTAAACTTAAAAGCGAGAAGAAACTTTTCAGACACTAATCAGACAAGCTAAATCATGCTACGGTTTATTCCGCACAGACTTCTCGAATTATTCCCTGACGTACTGGAGGCGGGCATGTGTCCAAGATCACTGTGGCACTGCCCGTTTGATGCTAAATCCCCCAAGCATATCTCTTGTCTTGCACTTGGCACAGCGCAGCTTGGGAAGGTATTTAGGAGCTTGTAACAGTGTGTTGTGGTGGAGCTACAGACAGGGAACTGAGCAGGGATCATGTTTAATCAATGCCGGCATGCTGACCGCAGAGATATGCTTTGGCGGCCAAGAGGCTGCTGACCAAGTGACACGCACAAGCAGACAAGAATGCAGCATAAGCCTCTGGTAGTCGTCTTTCTCTCTCTCACTGTCTCTCCGACTGCGTCTGTCTTTCTTCTTCTCTCTGTCCACCACACACAAATGCCAATGGCATTTTTGCTGCCTTCATTTTCATGTTTGTTTGGGGTTTTGTGTTTGTTTTTCTTGTCCTGTTGAAGTTTCGTACAATGTTCAAAATGTGTATATACATACTGTAAATGTATAGGTATAGATTTCTCTATATTGTAATTGTCAACATCCATTATTTGCACAGTGCTTTGGCAACACTGTATTTTGTTACGGTCATGCCAATAAAGCTAACTGAATGGAATTGAATTGAAATATATGTAAGAAATACCGCCTGTGCTTGTTTTTCCTGAGAGTTTATGTATTATTTTATAAAAGTGTATTCACTGTTCTGATGTTAATGGAGGTATTTCAGGTAAGGTATCACATCAATTAGACCCTACATACATTTTTAGTGTCAAGTCAACATTAGTTTCTGGTTTTACTTCCATCAGTTTTTCTTGTCTTTATCGAATGTTTATTGCTGTAGTCAGAAAAGAGCCTGCCTACTGGGTATAACTCTGTCTGTCAGCAATTTATTACAAAGCACCAGCAATGGCATCAGCATAACCTCCCTATAATTGTGGCAAAACAAAGCATTCACAAGGTCTCTCTTGCATAAATGCTCTCTGTGCCTGTGTAACACAATGAACAATCACTAAATGCCCCACGCTAGCCACCATTGTCTCTGCACTGCAAGCAACACACACGCCTCGACAAACTTCTCTTCTAATTTACAAAACAAAAAAATATCATTACATTCACTTAACGCTTGTTTAAAGTCATTTTATGTCACATATATAGTAAAAACATCAAAAGTTAACAGAGCTAAGAAAATGCTTACCTTCCCAGGGAAACGTGGAAGTAAAGCTGCCAGAAGTGCTCTTCTTCTTCTTCTTCTTCTTCTTGTTTTACGGCGGTTGGCATCCAGCTTATTGGTGCATTACCGCCACAGCAGAAGTGCTCGACATACAGCTCATAAAATAAATCAGTTGCTATACTTCCTGTTGAAACACTAAACCTTCCCTTACGTAGGAAAGTGTACGAATTCTACCTGAAAAAAATATATATTTTCTCCTATAAAAATATATTAGCAACACATAAGGAAGTGTAAGAAAAGAAGAAAATATGTACCCTTCAAAATAAAAGTCTCAGGTAAGGACACACGTGATTGGTGCAGAGAGGTCCTCTTCAAGATGGGTAACCAGTGGAGAACTTACATAGTGTTTTTTATTGAAGAAATAACTTTGTTGTATTTGGCATGGCATTTGGGAAGTGTGGTGGCATTAGTGCCTTAAAAGTGGGTTTCTTATGCGTTGAAAGTGAGTGATTCAGGATTTGAAGCTGGTCTGAGACTCAAACAGCAAATAATAGCTATAATCATTTAGTAAAATCATCAGGAAATACAGAATTAGCTTGACAACAGTGAAAAGTCTGAACTGTCAGCGAGCTCTAAGGCATTGCTCTCAGTCTATTTTACTTTTGTTGTGATCTGCAGGTTGTTCCAAAAGAAGAAGAAGTGAAGGAGAGCGAAAAAAAAAAGAAGGTGGATCCTCAAAGACCATCTGTTTGCGTTGAGGAGCTGAAAAGGAGTCTCTCCGTCGCGGAGCAAAAGCCAACAAGTAGAAGACTCTTTTTACTCACTCTCTCCATTCCAGTGTACCACCGATTACTGAGCAAAAACAAAGAGAGCTGTTTGTCCTGAAATTGGTGCTTTGAAAAAAACAAGTATGAGGGAGGCTAGCACTGAAAGTCGTCCATTTTAACTTTGTATTCCCCTTTTATAAGTTGTTCTCCCCGGTTGTGACTCTTACTGAAACTCCCTTTCTTGTGTTTGTTGTTTTGTTTACAGCCCTCCATTTTTGATCGCTTACCGACATCCATTGCACCGTGGCACCTTTGCCATCTTATCATCATAGATCTCGTTTGTACAGTGGTGTTTCTATTGATTCTTCAACTGGTGCTTGTGTATCTGTATGAATGACCATTGGTTTCTTTTTCTGTGTGTCAAACTCGTCCTGTTTTGGATAAACGTGAACTCTTTTTTACCTTCTATACTGTAGCAGGAAAGATTTTGTATCTTGTAGGTTTAGCAATAACACACATTCTTCAGTTTTTACATTTCACCACTAAATTCATGATCAGATCCAAACACATATACACAGAGTTTATGTTTATGGCATGGGTGCAAATGTAAAGCAAACTGGGGTCTTATGTACTGGAAAGCAGCTTCTGTGTCCAAATCTATCCTCTGTGCCATTTAAAGAGATTATTGATTTGATGAGCAATTAATGTGCAATAACTGCGATTATTAACAGACTTTGTGAGCTACTCCCAACTGAGATTTATCTAGAAAATGTATGTGACCAAGAGATTTCCAAGAAGTTCAAATCAATCCTCGGAAATGTTAACTGTATCCTATTTCCAACAGACAAACAGAATGTCACCAGAGTGGGAATTAAATCAAAAATATGCTAGAATTATGTTTATTTATTAGACTTGTCTATTTTATAGTTTATGAGATCAGAGATTTAACATAAAGTTTTATTGTTCCTTTTAAATATGATGTTTTCTTCTTAAGAACATGCAGATTATTATTTAAAATCTATTCATTGCACTGTTGAACAGTTGAATACTAGCACATAGTTCATGTAGATCTGTCCCCTGCGTTTCTGTTTTGACAATCATTTTAAGAAGACTGGATGTAATGTTTAACTTCCTCTGTACCTGTAAGGGAAATCTGTTTTTAAATTCTCTCTGCAAACCCCAGCAGCAGAGCTAAAGTGGTAATCCGCCAGGTCTGTGTTTGCTTTTATCGTCTCCATCTTTGGAGCTAAGCGCTCCTTGTTTTGTGTTTTTTTTGGCCGTCCCCAGAGATCACTTCTTGGTCGATCTTCTCGTCTCTGATACCTTCTCGTGTTTTCTCTTCTTTTTCATTTTCTGTAGGTGGCGCTCTTATCTTTTGTTTGTTCAAGCATGCAGGCTTTACCGCTTAGGCTGTTTCGTCTTCCATTTATTCCAAACAAATCCAAAACATGAAACGCATCACTCCTGGATGTTTTTGTTTTTTTTCCCAGGAGAGACCGTCCAGACGCTGCATGTTAAGAACAAATGAATGAAAAGCTGTCATGATAATGTTGCTGATTATTGCTTTAGAATTGCATCGTGGATTCATCGACAGAAAGTGAAGATTTCATTTTAACCTTTAACCCTTTCTGATCTACATCCCAGCAGAGCCAAATTCTCCTACATGCATAATATGTGCCACGCTGCCAGATATCGCCATTTCCTGAATAACCTGTTAGCACTAAGGTCGCTTAATGCCAAAGCTCGTGTATTAGGTCACCTCTGTGCTCAGATTTTATCGGATATTCAAACGTTTTTTTGTCCCCCACTCACTCTTGAAGCAGAGCATCTCAATATACAACAGATCCCTTTTTGTATCTTTAGATCACAGGTACTCTTTCTTAATTGACTTACATTTTTGAAGCTGATGGTCCTGTACTTACCGTAAAGATTAAAAAAAAAGACAACAAACTGTTGATATGCAATTGTTATACATACTATATTTGTATAAATAAATCTATGTGCTTGTGTACAGTGAAACGCTTTGTCGACCCTTCCTTCCTTCATATCCCATGCTACATCTTTATGTTATCATTTAGCTGACTGTGAACAGGAGAACAAGCAATGTTATGTTAGCAGTTTGACACCCAGCGAGGGATTGATGTGTTACCTACTGACTAAGTATTTGCAAAGAAGTAGATAAAAAAATGTAGATTTGCAAAAACATAGATGCTTTGATTAGGGCTGTAGCCTTCCCCCAAAGAGATAAAAAAAAATAAAGATTTATTTAGTAAAGTTTAGGTGCAAACACAGAGTGTAGCAGATTGTGGCGGTGTGCACTGCAGGAGGGAGTCTCAGCCTGCCCAATCATACAGACAAACACATGTTAAATCACCTGTTTAAGCCCTGTGTGGCGATGCTTTTGGCTCAGCTCATTAGACCCCGCTATGACTGCTTGCAGGTCTAGTTTCTTGCTATTATGGCCTTAAAGTAGACACATTAAAGCCTATTGAGTCTTAAAGTACTGGACTCTTCAGCTTGTCACTGACTGCCTTTCAGTGGTCTAAGTGCAGCTGCTGAAGGTGCCTTGTGTACTGAAATGTCCCTCTGAAGGCTCGTCCAGGTTTTTAGCCCAGGAACAGAAAGTCAATGGCCTTTTGTTAGCTCAATACAAAGAGCAGACACTGAAACTAATAAAGAGACTCTTGTAAATGGAAGGTATTAAACTCAAACGGCGACAGCAGAGGCACGAAGCAGCGCCGTTTCTTCACCTGCACCGTGTTGTACACGGTGTTGCGTGCAATAAAATCCCTGTTAGAGCCGTTCTTCACCAAATAAGCAATCCTGCAGCAAATGACCAAAGCCTGAGGTGACGAAGCTCAACAGTGCAGGTGACATCGATGCAGGTGACAGATCCCCCACCCGAGTCCATGGCTGTTAATCAGGAGCAGAGAGAGCCTGAATGTCACACCTTCTAACCACGATGAAGATAAAAAAGTTCTTCTTTTATGATAAGGAAAGGTTCAGTTCTGATATGATTAAACTATATATTCTTATCAGCTTCTCTAAGTAGCACTTTCTAATATATCAGTGGTGTGAAAATAGTTTTCATCGCCTTCTTGATCTCTTTTGTAATCTTCCATCTACACCTCCGTGCCCTGAAATAGCACAAAGAAAACGGTGTTAACACTCCCATTTCTCATGCCTCCAACAATGATCTCACTTGGCTGCATCTTATAACCGTGTTGTCATGTGTGCTGTATGAAGCTGTCTGATCCAAAAACAAAGCCCATGTTCAGATCTGACCCAGACTGACTGCATCAAAGGTGGAAGTGACAGATGGAAGATGGATGTGTTTATGTTTATGTGTTGGGGTTTGTGTACGTGTGTGATGCATCGGGACAATGACATATATGAAAATGTCTGCAGCTCGTGCAGCACACTAGAATGGATAAACAAGGCCTTTACAGCGCATGAATGATCTGTTTGATTTCAAAGCATAAAGACACACCAGGATAACCACGTCAGAATCAGAATCAGATTTATTGGCCAGGTATGTGTACACATACAAGGAATCTGACGGTTTTTCTTTGCTCTCGATGTACATACACAGAAACAAACATACATACAGCTAAAAACAGGACAACAAACCTGGCAAGGTAAACATAAACATCAAACTACTATGTACAGATATAAATATATATATATATATATATATATATATAGTATATATACTGTATAGACAAAAGCAACAATAACATTTGTAGACAGTATGACAATAGTGCAGAGTGCAAAGGGTGCTGAAATAAATATGAATATAAATATGATTAATGTAACAGGTTGCTTTATATACATGATGTAGGTGGATATGACATATCCACCTACATCATGAATTTCATCTTGAATTTAAAAAAAACACATGGGGATGGGGCTTATCCAGCACTGTATTGTCCATACTGTCCATCAAATGACTATGACAGAGTCCTAAATTTGGATTTCAAAACTAAGGTCATAACTTTTAAAATGTTTGTAGTAGTGTTTTTAATCTAGGAAAGGACAATATTTCATGGTTCATAAAACTAGAGGGCTTTTACAGCAGTAAAAAACAAAGAAAATATTATCACTAGAACACAATGGGACGATGAAGTTGTAAAACCAAATCTTGAGACTTCCCTATCTCTGTCATGCTAACGGAAAATATTACTTAAACATAGGTGGTTTTATCTCAAAATTAGGAATGATGGGACTGTCCCAATGTCAAATGTTTCATCTCCACCACAGTCGAGCTGTCCATTGAGCAAGACACTTGCCTTCTACATGCTTCCTTCCTGCACTCTAACCCTGCTGGCTGGATGCAATATTAAATTCTTATCTACACTCCAGGTGTTACAGTGATTAAACGCTCTAAACTCCTCGAGCTGAAGAATCAACACTCAAAGCTGTGATACCATCAATATATCAGCTGAACAAAACGTCTGAGCCTTACTAACAGTTCAGAAGCGTAACTACAGTATAATGTCTCCTCTTCTATCTTTGCAGTTCCTTGCTTAGACAGCTGTACAACATCACAGATTTTGCCAGAGGGCAGAGTCAATTCTCCCAAGACCCCAGTTAAACATTCATTAAAGGATCAGTATTCCTCTCAAATATGAGAACATGTATGAATTACCTTCAAGAGACACAATGCTAGGATTATTACTTTATTAGACTACAAATAGTTCCCTGGGCTTTTATCATTTATATTAATCATTAAAATCCAAACGGAAGAAGCTAAACATGACAAGTCACATGTTAAAGTAGGAAATATAAGAAACACCTCTCTCTTGTGGTCTCACTGGGTACTACAGTAATGACTGTTCTTGCCTTTGAGTCATGCTCCTCCAGTTTATGAATAATTTCCATTCTCTGTCAAGATCCAAATTCAAATAAACAGTTAATGACAATCAGATCAAACATTTCCCTCTCTGCGTATCTTTCATTTCCCCCCCGATTTCACGCTCGACCTCGACAACCTTGACGTGAACTCGTAGTACGTTCTGTGTCGACACTCCAGGCCCAGTGAGCGAGCGATTCATGAATCACAACCAAAGTGTAGCCATGGAAAATGACATCAGTGACATTTGGAGCGTCGTGCGTGGAGGTTAGTGAAATACAAGCCGCTGCTGGAATGTCCACAATGTTTCACACAGCGCTGCAGCACAGAGACACAGCCACTGTGGAAGTGCTAGTATTTGCCTACAGGCAGTGTTAGATGGATGTTTAGTGGACAAATTAAATCTGTACTGTATGTTGTTTTTGAATGGGAAAGATTCAATACCAGACTCATCTGCAGGCTAATGTCTCACATGCTAGCTCGTTTCCATGTGAAACTTCATTAACAATTTGAGCATTTTTACCTCACAAGCAGTGGTGGAAAGTACTTTACTTAAGTACTATTTTTCTTTCCATTTTATGCTACTCTATACTTCTATTTAAATACATTTCAGAGAGAAATATTGTACTTTTTGCTCCATTACATTCACATAACAGTTAGTTTATAGTTACTTTACAGATTGTGTGTTTTTACATGCAAAACATGTGAGCTTTATACATGTGATATACTGTTTAAACCACCTAAGAGTAAATAAAATGGTTAAAATTAGCTCCACTTCAAGCTGCTTGAAGTAAACAGTAAAATGCTACTTACACATTAATGCATTGGCAATAATAGTCTAATAAAAAATATATATAATAGTATAACACTCAAACACTTTTTTTGTATATTTTGCTAATAATATTTACATACTTTTACATTTTCAATGCTGGACTTTTGGAGTATTTTACATTTGCAGTATCACTACTTTTACTCAAGTAATGGATCAGAATACTTCTTCCACCACTGCAGGTACTTGTACTTTACTTGAGTATTTCCACTTTGCACCACTTAATACTGTTTTTTTTTTCTTTTACATTTCAGAGGTAAATATTAATATAAATGAGTACTTACACCTCTTACTTTTCTTACTTTATGTATATTTAGCAGAGAGAATTTATCTAGTTTTGCTTAAGTAACATTTTGAATGCAGGACTTTTACTTGTTGATGTTTGTACATTGTGGTATCGCGACTAATACTTAAGGATCTGAATACTTCTTCCAGGAATAGCAACGGAAACATGGCTTTAATTCACCTATCATCAGTATTGCAACAATAATAAAGAACATAATGCTCAATACCAGAGCAAAATGATGACATACTGAGCCAACATAAAAAGGAATCATATAAGAGAGGTGCAATACTAGAATATCTGAGCGCTAGATATTTTTAGTGGTAGCAGCATTTATTTTATTGGTTTTACTACTTAAAGACTGAGCACATTATAGCAAGTAGAAGAAGACATTATAGAGAAGGAAATATGCTTCAGGGAGCAGAGAATGTAATCATAAGAACAACAACCACAAAGGAAATATTAGTATTGTGATTAGAACATATATTACCTCTCAGACACTCTATAAACTCAAATAAAAAATCAAATCAAATGAAATAAAACACTGCTTACTTACAGCATGATCAAAGACACGATGCAGTGTGACACACATGTAACCCCCCACCCCCACCCCGGTCACACAAAAAGTACAATTAGATGCCATTTGTTCTCAATCCTGGTGTTGATGGTGTAATCAAGGGTGTTAATGATGACTCACATTTGGAAGTGAAGAACAAACAGGTACAAACACACTGCTGCTGCCTCGGCCTCCCCCTAAACACACTCCCAGGTACATAAAAAGTACAAAGAGACACTAAAATGTGATCAAAGACGGACGAAATGTGTGTTTTTAATTTTTAAACTGCTATATTTGCATTTGATGTTATTTATTCTAATATGTTTGTGTCTGTTTTTTGTTGAAAATCCTTGCTATGATGCAGAAAAACAGATATTGTTAGCAGGATAAAATGGCCCTTTTGCACTGCTGGAATGGGACATGAGCGATTACAGCAGTGTCGGATGATTAATGGTATCAGCTGACCTCTATCAGTTTCTAATGTGATCTCCACACCTTGTTAGCTGGAGACAGTCTAGACCGTCCTGGACGAGCCCTGCGCGAGACAGCCCAGTCACATAATAAATAACTTGTCCTTTCATTATTTATCTAAATCCACCTATTTCTTTGGACTCGTGTAGTTTCATTTCTTCAAAAATGCTACAAGATTTGTGAGCTAGTCACCAGTTTTTGGTGTCATTTTGATGTTTCTAATAGTGTTTTTTTGCAGACATTCATGTTTGTGGTGTCTTGTGAACAACACAACCCTTAGTGGCCATTTTAGTTCATTTTGTTTTACTGTTTTAGCTCATTTTACCTCCTACGTTAACGGGATGATTAATGACATATCTGAACACGTGGTCACAGAGAAACAGAAGAAGAGGAAAAGCTCAAAGACACAAATACAAAAAGCTCAAACTTTTATACAAAACAGTGAAAAGATTTAATGTTCATGACAACATGGGAAGTAAGAACTTAAAGCTGCTTAAATACCACTTCATGTTGGAATAATATAACATTACATTGACTGTCATAATTAAATATGTCTCATTGAGTATAATAGCATGTATAGAGTAAATGGGCATTTACATTACATATTTACAATCTCATGTACAATATAAAGCTGCTTGCCACAGGTCCTCAGATACAGCCTCCGTCCGATTTGCACAAAACTAGTTTTTATCTCTTCTTGTTGAAAATGCAGCTGGTGTTTGGTGAAAGCCGGGCGGCCCCGCCTGTGGCAATATATCCACGTCAAAGCGAAGTTTCCTTCACAGGACGTGGTAGACGGGCCTGGATCCAGGGCTCTCCGGCGTGCAGGGCTGCGAGTCGGAGCTGGAGGGGGAGAAGGTGGCCGTGTCTCTCAGAGCCGCCGGTCCGCAGCTGGACCCCACCGAGGACAGGCGGTCCACGATGCTGGAGAGACACTCCAGACTGGTGGCTCCGGGTGCCTTATCGCCCAAACTCTCTGATAAGAGGAAGGCAGAGTCAGGATTTCAATACAGGGATCACTTCAGCTAACACAATGCCACGTTTGACTTGTGTAAAAAATGCATAACATGTAGAGATAAACAGGACATACATGCATTAAAAAACATTTTCTTTTATATGTTTTATCAGGTTTTTATTGATTTTATAATATACTTAAGTCCTGGTACTATAGGACTCTCAGAGGCAAAATAAAACACACATTTAAAATAATCAGCCATTCAGTTATTAGGTTTTTAAAGCGCCAGACTGGCACAAAGTCATGTCATATTCTTATCAGGCTGCTGTTGCTGTCAAAAGGTCTTACCATTCTTCGCATATGAATAACTGTTGCTGTAGTTTGCATTCAGATGTTGCCACACTGGACTGTTGCTGTCCGCCTGCAAGGAAATGAGAAATCCAGTTTACCCTTGAATTCTTGCAAACACTTTTTAAATAAAAAAAAAAAAACAGCAAATAGAAATGATGTGTTATGTTTGTATAAATATATATGGGACAGGAAGAAGCAGCAGAAAGAGTACAAAAACTAGCAATGCCCTTCATGATATTCTGGACAGGCCGATAAATCCTGAATTCCAAAGTTATGGGTTTCTTTATTTCACATCCACCTTAAAGCCAAAGTGGCAGTATGCACTCCCTTCCCCTGCCCGGCTCTGACCGTGGCGAATCGATTGTATCAGTGGAAGCAACACCAGTTTGTGCAAGATGACACTTTCTCCGAGTAAATCTGCAGAAAATCCTGGCAGCGGTGCAGAACATGCAGTCAGGATGGAATGCAGAAAAGCGCCCAGTTTTTCCTGCCAGACTTCAGTAAGGTGGATTTAGTTCGGTTTATTAGGGGCTATAAAGTGTCCGGTGGTGGGAAAGCCATTACTCCATCCAGCATTATAAGTTCTTTTGTATTAGCTGATACACTGTCACCTTCAGACTGTTGTTGAGAACAACTAATTCATCCTGACTTGTAATAACAAGCCTCTCACACAGAGGACAAGATACATGTACGACTACAGAATAGATGTTTGCATTAAAGAATTACGGGAGAGTATGACATGCATGGGGAAGCATGGTAATTGAGGTCTTGGGGCAAGACAAGCTTATTTGATTAATAGGTTTCTAAATTGGAAATCCAGGCTCGATTTTGAAATGAAATACTCTACATGGTAGTGAGAAATGGCAACGGTGTGCTGCCTTAAACGTAAGACGCTGGAGATACCAATAAAGATAGACCAATAAAGGCCTTTTCAGGTGAAGTTCCTACAAGGTGAAGTCCTATCTTGCGTGCAGTTGTAGTTATTTTTCTGCCTGACATTGTATTGGTTTTAGAGCTGCAGCAAGGACCTTCAAGACTCTGTACAACCAGATGTTTGCATGAAGAGGCTGAACATGTGGATCAGGGGTCTTACCATGCCGTCAGAGCAGCTGGACAGTGGGCTCCCAGGCTCAGAGCTGCTCTCTCCAGGTAGGCAGTAGTAGCTTTCCACCTGCTCTCGTAGCAGGTCCTGCAGACTCTCAATGTACTGGATGGCGTTGCGCAGGATCTCCACCTTTGGCAGACGTTGGCTGGGGTTGGCCGAGGTGCAGCGCCTCAAAGCCTCGAAAGCGTGGTTGACCTTCTTCAGCCGCCGGCGCTCACGCATGGTGGCAGCCCGTCTACGGTCCACAAAGTTGGACTTGCGCTTGCAGGCCTTACAGGCCCACTGGAGGCAGTGTCCCGGCTGGTGAGGGGCTCCGGGGACCCTGACATGCTCGTCCTCCTCGGAGCCGTCGAGCTCCACACCGGGGCCAAACTCCAGGCTGTCTGGAGATGAAGCACACGCTCTGTCGTAGTAGACCTGGGATGGTGAGAAGACGTCCATAGCTTGTTGAAGAAAGGAGTCTGAATGGATTGATAGATGGGCGCAAAGGAAGGAAGGAGGGTAGAGGAGTGGGGTGAGAGAGAGGAGACCTCTGAGTGATATGAGGGGTCTGTTGCCCCAGGCCCCCCTTATATGCCCCCAGGCCAGAGCCCAGGGCCCACATTGGCCAGATCTAATTACCATGGCCCATTGGCCCAGCCAGAAGGCAGGCTGGGGTTAGCTCAGCTCCCTCCCTGCCCCATCCCAACCCGCTGCCTCTCACCCCCCAGTACCCTGCAGAGTTTCCCACATCTGCACTTACTGGTGTTTTCCTACTCATCACCACTCTCTCCTTCCAACGGCCCTTCTCCTGCATGATGAATACAATGCTTGGGAATGTTTCAGGAGTGTGAGTGAACATTTGCAGCTTTAACCACCACATGACCTGTTTTTAAATCGTCATGAGTGCTTCATTTTGCTTGATTTATCTGTAACCAGCCTCCAGGCATCATGTCATAGCTGACAATGAAAGTGACACTTAGCTATGAAGACATAAATATTAAAGAGTGTGTTTTGTTTAGTCAAACTGTGCAGAATAAAGAGGGTGACCACTTGCGGGAGTACGCAGGCCAATTTTTACGGTGGAGACAACAGCGTTGCAGATGCAGCCCAGCTGCAAAGGAAGGTGTAACATTTCAAGCCCTGTGAATTCGCATTACAGTGGTAAGCCCCCTCTAAACACCCCGAGCTCAACACTGAAGGTGCTGTGAATGAGGTGATCCATGTTTGCCAAAGCTCATTAAAACAGTAATTACACAATTGACGCCACTGCACAATTCCCTGCACCATTTTGCCTCCAAGGACCAAATTTTAGCCATTAAAAGTTATTGACACAAGTCAAGTACTTCAATTCAGCACACAACAGATGGCCATTATGGTGCAGTAGGTTTTATTCAAGTGGAGAATTGGGGGTTTAAGGAGCTTTAAGCAATGAGGAACGCAAAGTTGTTTGCAGTGCAGAAATATCAGCATGACTTTGATTTGTTCCTTTTTTTTGCAGGATGAAAAAGTGAAAATAAACTTTTTTAAAGTGCAAATCAAACCAAGATGTTTTAGACATTCAGACTTTTATCTAAATGCAATTTTCTTCATATTAGTAGAGAGATTCTGCCTTGTTCTGTTTCGTTTCAAGCTGCTGTTTCTACAAAATAAAGATGGTGACACTGTTAAATTGCACATTGTCTCTCTATTTGCAGCAATGCTCTCTTTCAGAGGTCAGAGCTTGTCAGACTGAGAGGGGCTTTTGCAGTCGCTGACGAGTTTAGGGTAATGATGCTGTTGACAGCTTACAAGGATACAATGCGGATATTTCTCACAATGTGTCAAAACGTTTGGCGAGCCCCCTTTCTCTGGGAACAGTGCGCACCTAAGAAAACACACAGTACCTGCTGCCTCTGAATTGCCGTCGGAGTTTGGATTAGGCACAGCTGAGGAAGACATCGGCTCGCCTGCGCTTGAGGCTGCTGAGAAGATCAAAGGCTGTTCAGGCTGAGAACAACGTCGACAATGAGAAAACCTGGTATCAACCGATAGCTAATTGAGGCCGGAGTTAGATTGGCGCAGCACATGGTGTTATTGGGAATACACGCAGCTTATATTGGCGCAGTCATTGCGCACAGGCCGGTGCTGTGATCTGTGCGCTCGGCTGGTCTCTTGGGAACTCTCTGAGTTTGCTTTTTTGTTATTCTCAAGGGTCACAGACAGAGTTAAGTGAAGGGCAGGAGGTGATCCTTTATGTCCATCTTGCTCACGTCTGAAAACCTTATTTCTTCTAAACTGCCTCATGCTTTGACTTAATATGCTGCTTGTTTGGTGCAACACAAGCCCCCTAACAGAGGGGCAATTTATCACTTAAATTCCTGCTAAATAAATACCTCTCTAAAGCTCCTTTGGGCGAAATTAAAGCCCATATTTAATTCTACTTTAATATCTTTTTATCTGTTGACAAAATACTGTTGGTAAAATTGACGTTTTGTAACTGTAACTACATTTATTCAGATGTTCTTAAAAGGAAAATCAGTTATGTGAATAAATAAAGTTTAATTAAAAGAAATACATTGATTTTCAAAGCTCAGTGTTTTTTGTTAAGGGCTTTCCCCCAATCCAAGTCCATTTTACATTCCCCACAAGAATTAGTGGAACAAAAAAAATAAAACATTTTGAGTGGCAACACCATTTGTTTGGCAGTGAGCAGAAAGAGGTGCACTGCCAGCCCTGCAGCAGTGAATCCTTTCCCTAGCAGGATATATTCAAGGAAAGTCCGGATAAATCAGAGCATTCAGCCCTCCAGGCTTATCCCCCCCTTTTCTATAACAGCTCACCTTTCATCAGCTTTGACTTTTAAAACACTGCCTTCACAGCCAAATGAGAATTATATGGTGTCATCAGTAACACTGAAATCCCCATAAAGTTAGGCAAGAGAAAAGCCGAGGCTCCCAGAGGGTGCTGTTTCTTTGTGAGGAGTCTGATGGAGGCGACATAAAGACAGTAAGGTTCAAAACACAGCTGGATATTGAGTTTTTACAGCAAATACAACTCTTTTGTTAGCACAAAATGTAGGTTTATATACAGCATGTTCACACAATATTTTGATTTTAGACCCTCGTTGAACCAAACAGTTCTTCTGCGATGATGTTGTTGAGCGAAGTAGCACTGCTATCAGACTGAGTGAGCGAGCAGGAGCCCATTAAAATCACATTACTGTTTAGGGATATCATGTTTCTGTCTGGTTTCTACAGAAAACAGGATATTTGGTAAAAGATATGAATAGCTCTGTTGAAAAGGGCCATAAAAGAGCCCTGGATTACTGTATGTTTTTACAGCTTTTAATTGCATTATTATGTAATTAATATCTTTTGATTATTATCAGTGATACTTAGCACTTAAGCAGCATTTTAATGTTATAGTTGATCAGGTAGGATTCTGACTACTTAAACAACAATATATACTACAATGTACAGTATAATGGCAAAGTTTAATCATACCTTTAGGGTGAAATTGTTATTGAAAAGCAACTTGTAGCTACTGAATACATGTGGCGGAGTACAAATACTGTCAATGTAGTGGAGTTAAAGTATAGCAAAGATTAGATTAGATAACTTTATTTATTCCCAAAAGGGAAACTAGTTTGGTCGTCCATGCACAGTGACAAATAGGAAAGAGGAAAGTAAAGCCAATAAAGGTAGTAAAAAGAGGTACTTCAGTAAATGTACCTTACTTTCCAACATTGCTAAAGAAGCTGCATTTATGTATTTAGTCTTTAAGTCTTTGAAACAGTTTAGTTTTCCCCTTGCTGGATGTTGAATTGAGGTCTTTAGCTTCTGATAAACCTGACACACATGCAACACTTTGCATGGACATGTGTGAGTGTGTGTGTGTGTGTGTGTGTGTGTGTGTGTGTGTGCAGGCCTGAGAGATGAGGCAGAGTCCCAAAGGTCAACCAAGGCTTTGTGTCATCCACAGAGATCTGAGGGAGACCAGCACACTGCAACGTCATCAACAAACGGCCTCCCCGCCCCCTCATGTCAATACACGACAAACAAGACTCAATGGATTTCCACGCCGTTGGCATCAAGTCACACGTTTTAATAGCTTGCATGTAAACGCTTTGCCATGCGATGACGAAGCAAGGCGATGATGAAT
The DNA here is from genome assembly GCA_008360985.2 of Macquaria ambigua. Classification (NCBI taxonomy): domain Eukaryota; kingdom Metazoa; phylum Chordata; class Actinopteri; order Centrarchiformes; family Percichthyidae; genus Macquaria; species Macquaria ambigua. The sequence goes on from VMKM01000052.1 coordinate 60,457, forward strand.
TAAGACCTAATGGCTCAGATAACTTCATTATCCCAGTGGGCTTTGCACTCAAGCCCGCCGCCCAAGTTTCCATGTCCCTAACATATGATAGGAGAGGAGAGGAGAGGAGAGGAGAGGCACGCTGTGTTTGGAGGGGACTCGAGTTACTGCTGTGGGATCAGTCCTGCTGGAGGCCAGTTGGAACAAAGAGGAGCAGCCTGGCAGTGAACTATTCCAGGGCAGCGTAAACAGATTTTATGGACTTCTAATAGGCGTGAATGCTGGGGGGAACTGGTAGATCTTGAACTGGTGGTGGGGTTTTTCTCTTTTCGTGTAAAACACAGAGATATAGTGAGGGGGTAGAGTGACCTAAAACTCTCTGTTTTAGTTGCTGAAAATGTTTGTGCTTCAGATGAAACACGTTAACACGTTATTTTTGTCATGATAATTGTGGTTTTGGACATTTCAGTGGTAAAAAAAAAACAAAAGCATAACTTATTCATACTATATGTGGTCTGATGCTTGCATTGCCTCTGTTTGTCAAGTGCAATACAACCCTAGAGGAATGCATGCACTCACCTTTCCAGCATGCCCTTGAAGAATGAGGAACAGAGTGGTTTAGAGTATTGCAAAAGGAGCAATTTATTTTCTTGGTCGGTTCTGTACAAATATTTAAATACAATATCGTCTTTCTTAAAGAGTTTGTGTGCTTCTGAATATAAAATAAATAAATCTACACATCACATTATTATAAAATATGTACAAATCTGTTGCTCCTGCTGTACACATGAAAGACGACATGACAAACAGAAGCCAGAACGGCTGAATATAGTGGAAACAGTGGAAATTTAAAATTTTTAAAGTCAAGGTCTTCACTGGTGTTTCAGTTTTTCGGCGACATCCTCGCTGAAGTTGATTTTGTCGTCGTTGGTGATGCTGTTCACGATGGATGACAGGCGCAGGAGGCTGGAGGACGCAGAAGACTCACTGGTTTCTGAAAACAAAGGAAACTGACTTAAAACGCCACTTGACTGTTGGTTTTATTTTATTTATTGATTGATTGATTTATTGTTGATTGCAAGTGCAGTTTGACAGATGTACCTTCTCTGTGGTTTATCATTGCTGCGGTGGAATGGTCAGCAGAGGTCGGCCAGGTCTCTGAGGACTTTTTCCAGTGGTACTCATGACTGGCCACCTGTAGAAACACACATCACATGTTATCCATACATGTTTCTTTTGTCAGTTAATATGAAACCCCATCGATAAACACAAATATATTGATACATATCGACAATCGCCTCACTGAAAAACACTTGTAGGCTAATCCAGAAACAGGCCTGATGTTTTTGACAGACAAATAAATAAGAAAAGGATGGAAAAAAAGATATAAAGTGGCCAACAATAGCATCAGTGACATCCTTAATGAATATCACACTGTTAGTCCCAACTGGAATAAAGATATCATAGTGACACTGAGACATAAACATGCAGTAAACACATCATAATGTCATTAAAAGCACCACAGACACCTTACAAGTCCATGCAGGGATATTATAAGGGTGTCACTGATGTAATGGGGAATACAGCTACATCATTAAGTCATCATGATGTCACTATAAAGTCATCTGAATGCCACAGGAACAATGACAGACTCAGATATTTTTTCCTGAGGGGTGCATGGTGTCCAGTGATAGCTTACACTGTGTTCTTTGACGTTAAAGTTGTGGGACGATCCGTTTTGCGTTTTCTCCTGCTCGTCCAGCGTCTGCAGCAGGTCCTGTAACCTCTCAATGTAGCTGATGGCGCTGCGTAAAATCTCCACCTTGGGTAGCCTCTGGTTGGGGTTGGCCACGGTCTTCCTCTTCAGCGCGTCGAAGGCCTCGTTGATCTTCTTGAGCCGCCTCCTCTCCCTGAGCGTGGCGGCCTTGCGTCTGTCCGTCGGCGCTGACTTTCTCTTGCAGATCTTGCAGGCCCACATGAGGCACTGGCCGTCGCAGTGCGCTCGGAGACCCGGGGGCGCAAGGACGTGCTCCTCCCCGCTGCTCTCCCCCCCGGTCTCGGACGGAACATTATCCTGGCCCAGGGACAGCGGGCTGTCATTGCCGTTGTAAAGAGGAGACACCCCCGCCATGTCCAAGTGCTGTAGTGGTCCATGATCCCCTTCTTCCAAATAGCGTAAATCATTGAAAAGATAAGGATTGGTCTCAAAAAGGTCCATCATATTGTTGCGCCCCTCTCTCTGTTTTGACAGTGGGACTCTGGCATTTAAACAGAGCAGCAGGGACACAAGTCACCAGGCTTATATATAGAATGTGAAACTCTATCCAACACTTTGGCTGTCACACTGCATCAAGCATCTTTCTTTTTTTTTCTTCAATGGCTCTTTACAACCTACTGACTTTGTGTAGGAAATAAATATACATTAAGGCCTCCAGATATATTGAAATGTCACCTCAGGTTTCATGACAGGTGCTTTAAATATCGGCATCACAGTGAGGTTTTAGCAGGGCAAAACTGAATGTTAATGGGTATGGAGTTATTGCTGCAGCTTTCACATAGGAAACACTTTATGAAGGGGGCTATACGTTGCAACTAATGGCTTTATTAATGGTTAAAGTAATATGCCACTTGATATGAACACCCTTTTTTTGCCAGGCTGTGTCTGATGTATATCCTTCTGCAGCACAACCTGTTTTATATCTTTACTTAAAAGGTCATCAGGTTTGCTGTTATAGATATTAGAGGGTCATTTGTAAAGGTTTGTGAGGCATGTCTGCAGTTACAATCCTAAATAAATAGTTAATAAATGCATTCTGATTCAGATGCCCTGAAGCTCATTTCCAGAATTTCTGATGAATAAAAGCTAGCTGAAGGACATGTGTGGCATTTAAAGAAGCTACAATCAATACTTTCATATTAACAAAGGTCCAAATGACTGCGTGTATGTGGACGAAGCCACAGACAATTATTATCCGACTCTGCAGGTTTTTTAGCCTCTTTGAGTTCATTGTTTTGGTTTTTTACGGCCTGCAACGTTACCGTTTTGGTTCAGTCTCACCGCTCTGATTAGCGTCATTTTCAGACCCAGTCGGCAGCTGGTTTCTGTGAAAAAAAAAAAAGCTCTGATAAACCCACTGTACACTACCTGCTCAGCACCAAACGGCAAGACAGACAAAGTTAGCTGCTAAACATGGTGGCGCATTTAGCAGCCAAAGAGCCAGGAATTCCCCATCAGGAGCTGGGAGCAAAACAGAGCCAGAAGGAGAGTGAAAACTGGATTTACATTCATCAGGTGGACACAAACACAACTCCAAATGAATGCTAATGTTGTTCCGTACCTGCTGAATGTGTAAATAAGCAACTGTTGGCTAACAAGCTCTCCATATAAAATATGAAAAAGGTAATAATATGTCAGTGCCGTGTTTACAGATTGTTTCCACCGCCACCAAGTGGCCCAAAAAAGTCAGTTAATGCAGGTTTAAGTGATTGAACTGCTGATTGGAGAGGTCTTCCTAATGAATTAAAGTGTCACATAAATGCATGTGAATGGATTTCTCACAATCTGGCAATCCAAAAGTTGTCTTTATTAATGGTTTATTTGTAGTATTTAACATATTTTTCTGACAAATTTCTTTTAAAAAGCCCAGCATCAACTTGCAGAATCAGTGTCCCTGGTATTCTGGCTAATTTACAGACCTCAGTGTGAACAGTTTGCATTGGAACTACTTTCTACTGAAGAAAAGGTCCCTATGAAAACTGCTGACAGTGTTTTTAACCTTGACAGAGACTCAACACATGCTCATTAAGCAGGCTGAACATATTGCCCAATATATAAGGTAAAAAGCCTTGAACAGTCACGCCCATTGAGAATATTATATCATGCAGAAGCCCTTTAATCCTGTACACACTTCAGATATGTTGTGCCTGTTCTAGCCGGTGGGAATGGCATGGCCAATTGTAACTTGTAGAAAATCCCAACATAGATAGACTGGAATGTGCAGAGTCAAAACAGCTTTGAGAAACGCGTGTTATAAATAGAAACGTGGCTCATTCATCTCAGATTCATAAAAGAGATAAAAGCCTGTGAGGAGGTGATATATAGCCTGTGGCATTTCTGCTGCAACCTTGAGAGGTCTACAATTGGAAACTTCACAGGCAGGAATGTGAGGGATTCCTATTTTTGTATGGCTGCAGTTCTGGTAGGGGTTTTACCTTTACCCTATGGATGTCCCTCCCCTCCCTTCACTCCTGGCTTCTGTTACGCTGTTGTGGAAGGCTGTGGAGAGTCACGGGTGCTTCTCATCATTTGTCAGGGTTTCTGAAATACTATTACCAGTCAACATGGTGTCTCTAAGTCACCTAACTGACGTACTACTTGACGATAATGTGTCAGTGTTCACGTCACATTATACAGACTGTTATTAAGAGCAGCCTAAGTGAGAAAAACTATTCATGTCAGCCTCCTGGTTGTAATTGCATCAGTATAAAATCCCATATTAACACTAATATAACCAGTTAAAGACCTGTACACTTTGTTTTATTTGAATCTGGTTTTACTTTTTAACAAACTACAAATATGATAAAAGTAGCTAATGTAGGCTAAATTTCTATTTACTGTATCTAGCGTGACTAAAAGGCTAGAAAAGAGGGTAACAATGTTGTAATAATAACAATAACAGTCACATAATTTAGAAAGATATTTTTAATTTGTAATTATGATCAGTTACTTTGGCGTCCATACTCCCCATTTCTTCCCCTCTGGCTAACATCGATGTAGCCGTCAATAAACAGATAGAACTCATATCTGTCTCACAACTGCTAATATCAACACAACTCTGTTATATTGACCTGTTTAACAGCGGACTGTTTGTCTCGTCTGACACAGGTGTAAGTAATATAATTAACAATCCCAGTGGAGAGCATGCTGACTTAGTGTTACGGCCTACTGAGACACTCTAATGGAACAGAGTCCTAATTAATGTCATTATTTTCACCTGTGCAAGTCACAATGCCTGCTGTGAAAAAGCTACTATTGTTTTCATCACTGAGATTCTTGTCAATCAAACAGTGTGCTCAATCCAAACATTTTTCACAGACATTTTGCAGGTAAAGCACAGGTGTAACTAATAACATTAATGAGGGGTCTGCTCCATTTATGTGTGCCAGTGAATTAACATGCACAATAGCAGCCAACCCTGCTTCCCAAAAATTACATTTAAAAACTAAGCAGTTCTGTTCGTTTTGAAAGAAAGGTATTTTTTTTTCAATATGAGGAAATGTTTTTAATGAACATATCTGCAAAGTAATAAAAATGTTCCTAAATAAGTGTCATTAATATTTTTATGGTAAGGTTTGGGCAACTAAAAGTGCTTGGTTTAGCATTAGAGAAAGTTAGATGTCTTGGTTATATACTGAAAAAGTCAGCACTGACTTTAAGTATGAGAGAAAAGAATTTCTTTTTCCAGTATTTATTCAAACCACCACATTTCCCCAATCTAACAAACCCCAGCCTCCGGTGTCGAAGTCCTGCACGCCCGAGCCCTGCAGGTGCATAGTTAATCTTATTAATAACACATGTGCATTTCCTGCTGTGTCAAAACAAGGCCCATTTTATTAGTATTTCTGTTTCTGCTTGGAATTTCTGTCAATGAAATTTAAGTTTCTTCAAAGCTTTCAGAGCAGCAAAAGTAGAAACTTTCATGAACTGCAAATATAAGACTGAATGTTGTCTGAATTTTATTATAAATACCAGCAGATGACACCTATTCACATGAAAATGTCAGATAATGTTATGTTCATGTCCAAAAGGAATTTCCTCACTGTTAAAGCAGCAGGACAGAATATGGGTTTAATTTTCAGAACATAGTGCAGCTCATACTGCAGCTACACCAGAGACCCTGCATTATTATGTATAATTAATCATGTCCACAGAAACCTTATAAAAATGCTGAATGTATTCTAGTAAAACGCTTGAATTCTGTTGTCAGTGATGTTAAAAAAGTAAGCACACATTTCAAGATATGTGTATTACATCAAATATTGAAAATGCATGAGATTTCCTTTGTTTTTTTATTCAGAAGCGAAGCCTTCTCCGGAGCAGTCACTTGTGGGAAATATAGATTTTTTTTATTTTTATTGGTTTGCTCTTTGTGAGCTTGTCATGCAGCAGAAATGATATGTACAATTTAGAAGAGAGAGAGAGTGTGTGTGTGTGTGTGTGTGTGTGTGTGTGTGTGTGTGTGCGGGTGTGTGGATGCCTATTAAGTTCTCTCGAATGGGAGGTGTTGGTTTGTGAGTGCGTCTTGTCAGTTAAGATAGAATTTGCATCCCATCGTTACCACAAAAATCAAAACAAAACCAGTGCAGCATTCCCTGTCACTGACACTTTATTATTTTCATGCAAACAAATACTGACGGTGCAACGGAAAAATGACAAACGATGATGATAAATAATTAGATAACCTGTTCCTACAAATGGCTTATAAATATAACATACATTAAAAGTACGCCTGACTTCAGACTGTAATTGGCCTCGATCACTGAGCTGAAATGAAGAGTACACTTTTTCGAGATGAATGGAGTCGTGTCCCTGCTGTGCCCTGATGGTGTATTCTCTCCCCAGGGCTACTGTGCATCCTGAACTGGGCCATAAATTCCCGTCAGTGTCAAGGGGGTTGACGCTTCAGCTGTCAGGGAGAATCATGGGATAGCCTGGGTAGAAACTCAAACTGGAGGATCTGGCCTCTCAGGCAAGGAGGTGGAGTCAGGATGGACTGCGGGAAAGTGTAAATCTTTCTAGGATCCAAAGAGGCTCGGAGTCAACAGCCCTGCAGTCTGACCTCCGAATCTAAATACTGAAAACTTATGATGGAATCTGAGTGTATATGTATGAGCTGACACAATGAGCTTATTTAAAAGTTCAGTATGACTTATCGTTTCTTTAGATTGTGTTGCAAAGGCAAATGAAAAGGTCATTTTACAGCAATTGATTTGCACTTAAAGCCAAAAATCTGTCTTACGTGATAGAATATGTGTGAACATTTTGGGAAAAACACTTCTTTTCTGTTTTGCTGAGAGTTAAATGAGAAGACTGATACCACTCTCATATCTGTTCCCTTACATATGAAGCTGCAGCCAGGAGTAGGGCTAGCTTAGCTTAGCAGAAAGACTGGAAACAGGGCGAAACAGCTAGCCTGTCCAACGGTAACAAAATCCAACTACAAGCACCTCTAAAGCTCGCTAATGAACACGTTATATCTTGGTTGTTTAATAAAACAACGTACTTGGTTGTTTAATAAAACAACGTACAAAAACAGGCACTAACTATGAGGCTAAAGCTAGCAGCAGGGGGAAACAGATATAACAAGATATAATGTGATTCATGTGCTTATTATACAGCTCTACATACTTTTAATTTCTTCTTACAATGGTGTATTATAAATTTAAATAATATCTTTGCATTTAGGGTGAAAAACTCCAGAAAATAAATTAACAACTGGGTCAAATAAGTTCAGGTGGGTTTATCCCGGTTTATCTCTGCTTCCAGACACATTAAATTCATAAGGAAGAAAAGTGTATATATATATAAAGGCTTTCTGCTCTTTGGCAGCACCTCAATATTTCGAATTTTAAAGTAGACCGTGATCCCAGCAGAGCAGAGACTGTCAGTATCTCCTCCGGTGGCACTCTGAGATTCAAACATTTTTTTTCTCAGGTGAATAGTTGATCAGGTGCTGGAGGAGAAGTGAGGAAGAGATAATGACATACAACAATGTGCTGCTGATTTATTCTAAAAATATTGATCGTATCCTTTTTTAAAGAAGGAACCGATTCATCCAGTATTTTTGTTAGTAAGGCACAAAGATTTGCAAAGACACTATTACAGTATTTTAGTATTTTATTTTGGTGAAATGATTGGAATTGACATTTCTTTTGCTACTGAATTGGTATTATAATGGTGGTATTATAATGGAAAAGGCCAAATCCATGAATATTATTTGGTATAAATGGACATATTCAGCACTCATTTTCCTCCAGCCTGGTGTAGTATGTGTGAACGAATCACACTGACCAAATAACTTTAATAATATCTCATCAGTCAGTGGTCGGTGCCCCACTTAGCCCCAGGAATGTAATCAAACTGCTTTGGTGCTACCGAATGCTAGAACTTTATGATTTACTGTATCTGATGACACTTTGCTTGAGTGCTAACTTTATTTTTCTCTCTCTCTTTCACTCATCTCAGATTTCCAGACAGTTTCAAAAACCCCAAAACTCCATGCCTACAGTATCATGTTGTCTTAAAGTTCACAAGTCATGTCCATGTGATTTTCCTCTCTCCAGCGAGTGTTAGAAGTGGGATCCAGTTAGGACCGGTGCTGACATTTGGGGTCACAAACACAACTGATAATGAACATGAACTGTGGGACCTCTTCTCTCTCCGCCCCCCCTCACACACCTCTTACACCCCCACCTACCCTTAGCTTAACTGGACCTCCTGCCTCAGACAGGCTGCACACTCATTGGGCTGTTTGAGAGGAAACTCTGATCACCGTGACGGACACACCGTATATAACCCAGCTCCACACCTGGGATATGAATTAGCCAATCAGGGGTTAAATACCCTGGTCATGGGGCCGATGACAATGCCTCACCTGGGATCACGACCCTTTGACCTTCAGGGCCTCCAGTCCACTGACTCAGGCTGCAAAGAGAGGCTGGTGGATGAGTGGAAATGAGCGCTCATATCTCAATACAGTTATGAGTTTTGAGAAAGTTATGGATGTTGGAAAAGAGTGCTCACAGCTCAGTAAAGTTATGGATTTTATGACAAATGTTACATCAGATTTTCATCAGAGATTGATCCAAAAGAGAAAAATAAAAGATGTATGGATAATTTCTGCAGTCTTTTTATTCTTTTCTTTCTTTTCTTTTTTCTCAGTTTGTATAACGAATAGACAAGAACTGCCACCCAAAATACATTTATATTAATCATCCAAACAAAGTTTTATTTTACCCTACTCATGTTTGCACACAGGGCTTTGTTTAGACGGATGGGGATCTGATCCTTTCAAAGAGATCCTAGTTTCTGTTTGGCATGCTACGGTTTCGATGGCTACTTAGTAGCTAGCTAGCTAGCAAGCTAAAACCTTTCTGGTCAATTTTAAACATCAATGGAGTTGTTGTTCCCAAGATTGCTAGCTAATTTGGTAATTGTTAATTTGATCTCGTTAACTGTATGTGTTGCAGTGATGTTAAAAAATATTCTCTCTGTAAAATTCACAGTGGATTAGCACAACAAGCCGTACCTGCTACGAGTAAACTACGCTACTGTCGTACTCTTTGCTAACGAGAAGTATCGTGTGGAAGAATTTTGGATTGCACACCACAAATTAAAAAAATAATAATAATAATTTTGATAAAGGTAAGGTTGTGTGCTGACTGTAAAACTGAACTGCCTTACAGTAACGTTAGCTTGTCACTCAGCACAGCAAATGAACAAAACCTCACTCATTTTACAACGTAGTTTAGGATTAGACTGTGGGCTGTGTTTGAATACTTTTGGATGAGTTACATGTTAGTTCTAATTTGTTCAAACTTGAATCTTTGACAGCCATATTTTCTGGGCAGAGCGTCCTTAACCTGAGTGTTGGAAATGATCGCCAAAAAACTGTCATTTGTCATAAATGGGAGAGGAGCAATTCAGTGCAGATAACTACAAAAAGAAAGGCATCGACTAGCAGCCATGTGCCATAAACAAAGACTACAACAGGTGTTTGCAATGAGCAGCAATTCCTCCTCTCTAGTTACTCTGCTTATTAGCCAGTTTCATTACCAGCCAGAAATAACTTCAGATGTCATACCAGTACATGCAATTATTAGCAGAGGTAATCTTCTTTAGCAAGAAGAGGCCCTCCATCTACTTTCCAGAGATTACTTTGCAATCAGCATGGCCAGTAATGAGATGTCTCCTACCTAAAACTTGTGCTTCTATTTCTGTCCACACTCAATATTACCACTCAAGCTAACTACCTAACTAACTGCTGCCTCAAATTATGAGCAGAAAATAGATTATACGACGATGACATGAAGACACGGACATGCCATTTCCATAACCTTGCCACATAGGAGAGTTATCAGTTCAAGTTCAGAAAAGCAGCATAACTTTAAGGCTGAAGAGGAAACATTCTCCCACAGCTGAAAACCACTTTGCAGGAGTTGGGAATTAGGCAGGTTGTCAGAGTGCCATGCATAGATATGTGAATCTTTTAAGCATGCAAATCTCACAAAATTCCAGGAGACCACACTCCAAGAATGCTGTTACTTTTACAGGATGCAAAGTGCCACACACTATGTTTACAACAAATGTAAATGTAGTTCCTATTGTGTTATTTTCATGATATGGAGTAACAAAACTCCAGGCCTATATACACAAACGCATAGGCATAGAATTCCTTCAAGCCTTTCTGCACAGGGGCTGGAAGAGTGCCAGTCGAGGCTAAAGTCTTGCACAAACAATGGCTCCCCTCCTTGGGCCAACCAAGCTCTGAGACAGTCAGGAGCAGCCAGTAACACCAGGTCAGCACCGGCAGTATGATAGCATCTCCCACTGAAAACACAGCTAATCTTTTTGGCCTGGCTCCCTCAAACTCACAGGCGAGACTCGACGGTGGTCAAACAAAGCGGGGAGTAACTGTCTCTCGAGCTAAGCTAACAGACGGCTCCTCTCATTCGTGCCCTGAGCTGCGGGTTAGACGGGGGGCTTGGGTTTCAAAGGCGAAAGGGGGAGGCAACGCTGATGGCATCTGCCTTCTCTCTGGTAGACGACGCAGGGATTCAGTTCAAAGGCCGAGCGGCTGAAGTACATCAATTAGCGAGGGAAAGAGCTCGCTAGCTTGCCCCATTTGCCTGCTAACTCTCTATGACCTCAGAGCATTACATTATGAGGCATGATGGGAGTGGTGCACACTGGTCAGACAATGTCAATTGCCCCCAAATGGACGGGTACTGATAGACTGGCTTAAAGGGTTGTTCCTGCAAATGGATGCAAAGAATAACAACTCGCTGCTGAGCACTGAGAAACGAGGAAGAAACACTAACAATCCTGTAGGGCGAGCAGATTTTACCAGCTGTTCACATCCCTTTTTTCGCCATTGTTTCAACAGGTCTCCATTGTAACAAACACTAGAGAGAATAGACCCGCTGCAGCTTATCACCTGACAGCCAATGGTGATTTAGTTCGGAGTGATCTGAAGGTCCCTCCTGATTGATTCTGTCCTCATTCAGGAGAGTGATGGATTAGATTAGCCTATTTGCCGTTCAGTGCGTGTGTGTGTGTGTGTCTGTTGTTGTATCCCTATCTGCCTGCCAGACAGAGCCACTGATGGGGACTTAGAGAGGGCACTGGCCTTGACCCAGCAGCAGACGATAGGAGACCTCTCGTCTGGCCAGTGAGGTGAGACGCTGACCCCGTTGCCCTCTGTCTGGCCCTCTTGTGTTGCACTTCGGCTCTTATTCATGTACTTTTCGACAAGTGCCTCGCGACGGCAGGGTAAGCAATATGAGAGGCATTTCTCAAAAGTGAATTTCATTGCACAAAGCGTTTGGAAATTGAATCCAAATCAAAAGAAGAGTGTTTTTTTTCAAGGCAGTCTGAGTTCTCTTTTTTTTTTTTTGCAGCGTTGCTTTGATGTTGCAGCCTGTAAACGATATGGTGGGACATCGCTATCATTAATATCACACTGCCTCTGGGAGTCGGGGATGTAGCCAGCGATAACACGGAATGAATCCAATCATCAGCAAGTGTGACTGTAGCCATGGCAACCTCGGTGACAATGATCCACCAATATTAGTTTTTCCTGAAGTGTCTGAGCCTAGAACAAAGCGTGTTTTGTTACAATGAAAATTAGACTCTTGAATAACAACAACAGCAGACTTTTTTTTTTTTTTTTGGAGGGGAGGGGGGGGATAAAGTGCCTGGCTCCAAGAGAAACTAATAGGATATTGATGAATGTCAGCGTTGACGAGTGAGAAGAAGGGCACTGCTGCGCTGTATAATTGGTTATATGGGGTCTATCATTAAAACAACAGATAGCAAGGGCAATGAAGCTTTGGCTGGACGCAGCCAATAACATGATAGCCATAAAGCCACAGTGGGTAAAGAGCACAGCCATGTCTGGCTCAGCCATTATGGAGAGTCTTTGTTATCCAAAACCCGTGTTTTATCCTATTGATTCACAAATGTAGTTAATATGAACCTTCTTCCAAAGGCGTATCATCCAGAGTCAACACCATTAGACATGGGCTTGGTAGGACAAATTCAGTTTCTAACTTTTCTATACGTCTGTAAGTCCTCTCTAGTATTTTAGAAAGCCCTGAGATGATTGGTCAATTGCTGACCACTGACAACAATTTAATAACTGACTGATGGTTTTCGTCATTTATCAAGCAAAAATGCCAAATATTCACTGGTTCCAGCTTCACCTGCTTCAATGTCTGCTTTGTATGTTTCAAATCATTGTAAATTAATTGGCTTAACAAAAGAAAAAATTGATTTGAAGATATCACTTCAGGCTCTGAGAAATTAAATCTTACTATTTTTGGACATTTTTGGAGTAAACAACGATTTACTAATTTAAAAAAGAACTGATATGTTCTTATTCGTTGCAGGCATAGTGACTGTACAATTTATTATTATTAGGACATCATTAGAACATTTTCCTTATTTTGAGTTAGATCTCCTTTTGAATCCACTTCTCCGGTCTCTTAAAGCTCCTTCAATTTGGGAAATCAGTAACGGATAATGGCTTTTACCTGGTTTCCCCTAATCAGTGAACTTACAGTAATAAGCATCTCTAATATTTTGTTCATTACATATAAATTGCGATTGCTTCCAAATATACAAAGTTAGAATTATCATCCGTAGCCAAAATAATTTTACACAGGCTTTGGAAGACATTTTCATTTTCTTTTCCCAGTCCTCTTAATTATTTTAATGATTGTCCTATGAAACTGCTCTTCAAAGAGACTGAACACCAGGACATGTCACCGAGAAACAATGAATATGGATGATAAATTAAAGCAGACACTTTGCAATTAAACTAATGCACAAAATATGAGGAAATCTTTCTGATATTGAGTTGCATCCCCTTTTGAATTTTTAGTAACGCTTAAAAATCCTTTTGGAAATCAGTAGCGGATAATGGATTTTACCTGGTTTCATCTCATCAGTGAACTTAATAAACATCTATAATATTTGGTGGGTTAAATTTCAACTGCAATTGCTCCCAAATATATAACTTTAGTTGATATGAACCTTCTTCAAAAAATCATTTGACACGTTTTGTAAGATAAGACATTCCATACATCCATTTATAACTTTAATAAGTGTTATGAAACTGTTCATCAACGAGAGGCATGTCATCCAGAAATGAATAATGAAATAGACGCTCAAAACTTCCCTTTATAATGCAGTCAGTGTACAAAATATGAGGACATGTTCCTGATGTTGGTGTTCATATAATCAGTGAACTTAGTTAGGATCTCAGATATTTCGTACATTACATGTAATGCATTCCAGTTGACTTCTCCCTACAATATTTATGATTGTCTGACTGGGCTGAAAGCAATAAATGAAACGTGATTTACAATTGATCCCTATAATGTTGACAAATGGGCTGAAGGCTGCGTGGATCCATACGTGTGTGGCCCACAAAATGTAAGAGAATCCTGAGATTCCCACTTTTGACACTGGCATGAATTATTCTCAACAGGTTGCTCTCCACACCCAAGACCCTCCGCACTAGCATTACTGTCTAAACACAGGAGAGGGTAATTTAGCATTGATGATTGTGTGTGCGTGTGCGTGTGTGTGAATCCGTGCCAGTTAAGCGTGTGTGTGCGTGTGTTTGTGTGCATCCACGTGGGCATCATCCCTGTGTGTGCAATGCTGCAGGCATGGTAAGCATTTTGTTCTGCATGTTGCTCCTTCACGTGCCACGGGGAAGAGCTAACAAAGAACAAACAACAAGTGTGAGACTGAGGATCAACTGTCCTGTCTGAGGTGCCACACATGCACGTGTACACACACACACACACACACACATGCAGACACAAACACACGAGTCTTACACCATGCCTGGTGCCGTGCATGCCAGTGGTCCTCAAGGTCATCACCACCTGTTTGATACAATAAAAAATCTAGTGTTACTGTTGTGGAAGTTATTGGAGATAGAGTTTCATTATGTGTGTGTGTGTAATAGTAGTGCAGGTGCATGCAGGGAAGTGGTCAGACGGGTGTAATATTATTGATAGGGAAGCATCAGTCTGCACTTTATAGCTATTTCGTTTCACCGTGTTATGGTGGGAGATGACCAGGAAGACATTTATTGAGACAATGTTTTTGCAGAGAAAAAAGGTTAATGAAGAATATAATAAGAGTCGTAATCCGCTGCAGATATTAATTGTCCGTCCTAAGTAAAGGTCAGGACAGGCCTGCCAGCTCTGCTCACACATAGAGAATCAGTTGCTGTGAGAAGAGAGTATCCTTTTCCAGAGAAAGTCCCTGGCTGAGGTTTTAGGGGATGGTTACCCTTAATGACTTAATCCAAGTGCAGTCTCAGTGGTCTCAGCTCTTTGTGTGTGTGTGTGTGTGTGTGAGTGTAATCCTCGCTGTGAGATAGGAGCCCAGAGCTGACCTCACTGTTCGGTTTCACAGGGTCTCCGGGGGGCCCAGGGAGGTTCTGGGGCTGGTCCTTACAGCACAGCGGTCGAAAACACTGACATGCAGGCCCAGGGTCCGCGGGGACCGCCGGGCCCCGGCTCCTGTTACCGCCAGGGTTAGTCACGCTCTGTGAGATTTATGTGTGGAACAGTAGTGAGGGCTTGGGTTGCACGATACCACCAAAGTGTCGCGATATTAATCCCCTGCAGTATTAAACTTGTAATGCCAAAGATGCCCAAGTATCACAAATTTGCCCATGTATCTATTGTAAGTATCAAAATGTATGGTATACATTTATAATGGAAGACTAACTTATGTCACTGTCAGCCCAACGCCAATATATATACAGTAGCACCAAGTGCTATCTGTGGTGAATTGATTTTAAAAGATAATTTACTTAATTCACATTCAGCCTCTGCATCACTTTTCCTAGACACGATTTCTGTCGTCAGATATACTAAATTATGCAGGGAAAGTGTGGTTTAATTATACATCCACACTTTAATTAACACCATTGTAGCCTTCTCCCCCAAATGCCCTTTTGGTGATTAAAAAAAAGAAAAAAGTAATGGTGCAAAAAAGTTGAATTATTCTTCTTCTGTGGTTTGCAGGGATGGAAGAAGTTCTCATTTTGCAAAATAGGCCCCTGTGAGTGTTATACTATCACATATTATGTTATTGTATTATTATTACTGATGCATTAATGTGTAAGTAATATTTCCCTGTTGTAGTTAGTCAAGGTGGAGCTAATTTGAACTATTTTATATATTGTTGGATAGTTTAATCTATTATAATACATCATATTTTATAAGCTCATTATGTTTTGTGTGAAAAATCCTGATATGTCAAGTAACTATAGCTGTCACATAAATGTATTATGTGTGTATACAAGTACAATAGTTCCCTTTGAATCAAGTAGAAGTATAAAGTGGAATACCAATGTAACACTCTATTTAACTACAGTATTTGACTAAATGTAATTTGTTACATCCCATCGCTGGCGGTTTAATATTGTTATGACACACTTTAGTTTCCCATCAAGTTTTAGACTTTTGAGTCTCTGAGAAATGAGTCTCTGTATCTTCAAACAAGACAGAATAATGCAGGTCGAGAGACAATAATCAAGAAACTAGAAATCAGAAAATGAAACAAGCTGAGTTTCATTGGAAACAGGTTGAAATAATCTTACTGCACTGGCAGGTTTTTTTTTACTTTTCCCTTTAAAGAAAATAAGACTTGTAAGGTCTAGATTAATTACAGACAGAAATATATAGATATATTTGGGGCATTTTTGCCTTTATTTTGACAGCTGAAGAGAGAGAGAGGGGGGATGACATGCAGCAAAGGGCCCGGGTTGGATCAAATTATAATTCACATTTTATGTAAGAACTAACTGCAATATGCTCCTCCTCTCCACACATCAGTACTGTGTATTTCTAATAATATCAGTGGTGTCTTCTTGACTCTGAATGCTGTAAATAACAACTGATTATGCATCACTGATTGTATAACCCCTGTAGTGTTTGCTAAGCAGTGGTACAAATGTCATTATATAGCTCCAAATAACGCAGACGTCGATGTCAACACCTTCTCAAACATCTTAAATTCCTTCATTAGATTTTGCGGGCAATGTGTCATCAACACACACTCCTGTCCAGTCTTTAATCTGAGTTTCCTCTTTATGTTTCACCAGTGATTCAGACGCTTTCACGCAGGTTACAACAACAACCCAACAAAATAATCTGACAACATATCTTCATGTGGAGACCACACAGCGAGATAACGGGATGTGCGGTGGTCGCTTTTAAAGCAAGCACTTGTCCTGGCTGACATTTGGACAGGCCGCTGGTTAATGTGTTGTTTCACACTGTTTAGGGTGGGCCCGTGGTGTGGATGGAGCCAGGCGGGACCACCTCTCTTGTGGCTGACCCTGGGTGCTCGGGGCAGGGGGACAGGTGGAGCGGGACGCCCCATACTTAACCATGGACCTCCAGTAGAGAATACTTAGCCCTGTCTCCCCAGGTAGATTATCACATTGGGATTTATTATTTATTATTTAATAGGTTTTCATGAGGAAATAACACTAAATTTCATATACTGTATGTTCATCTTCTGGCATTGAAATGATTTTGCAAAGTTCAGGCTTATTTCCTGCAAAAATAAATCTATTTCCATGAGCTTAAAACATATTTTTTCAGACACCTATTAGAAGCTGGATTTTTCAACTGCAAGTGTTGGCTTAACAAAAGCTGTGTTATTGCACCTCGTTCTTTGTGTAGGAGGATTTAGCATCCCCGTGCTACACTGAAGAGACATAAGGGCTGCACACACACCCCTGCATGGATGCAGACCACAAACAGGCAGCATAAACAATGCAGAGTCTGCCTGGTGTTTTATCTCCTTGCCACCCACAGTTTACGCCAGCGGGGAGCTGAAACCTTGCGCTGCCCGGGGTTCATCTGTAAGCCCCCCCCAGCTAATCACCATACCGGAGCCCATCACAGACTGTGGCTCCAGCCCATTAGAACTAAACCACCCTCTGGCTCCCAGTCAAATTATCAAAACACAAACTGTAACTTTAAACTGCCATTAGACATTATTTCAGTTTCCCACCAGCCCAGTTCCGCTGCTGGCTGAAAATCAAGCCAGCGTCGTCTGCGCGTTCGCCCCTTTGGAGAATTTCAGAGATTGTTTTAAGAGAGCAGCGCTGATGTTTGAGACCCTCGTGCTCATTTGGACATTCTTTGTGAGTGAGGAGTTCCTTTGGGGGCGATGTTTGAGTTTTGAGTCATTTCTTCATGCTTCTCAAATGGAAAGAAGATGGTCAGGATGATGAACAATAGGAGGGAATGGAGTCATCTTGGACCAGTGATTGCCCTCTTATCCCCTCTGCTTTTCTTTGGCACTTAGACACACCAGTTTCCAGGACTGACCTGCTTGACCCATTCTTAACCGTGCTTGACAAAGGAATGCACATCTTTACTCTCTACAGCAGAGGCCTATTTGCACCCTGAATTCATCATTATAGTCTTCGTTTAGTCCTGTGAAATAGATCATTCAGCAGCGACTCACTGATCCCAGAGCTGTTCTCAGTGCTCCTCCCACCTTCTCTGTATTGGGCTCAGGCAGATGAAAGGCGACGTCGGCCGTTATTGGTTGTGTTTGTCGGACATGTTTTCCTTGATTCCCTCTCCCTGTGTGGTCCCCGCTGGCCTGCTTTCAAAAACAGCCTCCCGAGCCCGGGGAGAGGCGGCCACTAGGAACACAGCAGCTGAGTCTGTATATGTGATCTCACCAGGAGCACCACGACATGAAGGAGAGTTATCCTGCTACGACCATGTACACAAACCCACTGTGTACTGAGACATGCAGCACACAGTGTCAAGTTGGTTATAGTGTCATAAATACATGTTGTACTTAGATAATCCCACAGATTATGAAGGATTTTCTTGACTAATGGAGGCCAAGTAATAATTCACAAAAAATGAAGGAATGTGGCGTTTATGTGACAGCACTGATTTGGTGATTTGCAGGTCATTTCGACGTCAAGGTTAAAACCATGCTGAATTAAACTGAAAAGACTTTACATAACTTTTGTTAACAGCATTTTCGTGAGCATATTTCAACATGTAGTTAGCACGTGCTTCACACTGAAATATAGTGTTGAAATCTTGTTGAAACAACAGTTAAATATAACGTTGATGAATAAAAAAGCTTCAGTTTTCAGAATGCAAATCATCTTATCAACGCTACCTGTAGTGATGCTACGTTCACAATCGAACCGATACTTTTCAACAGCTCTTTGGTACGAACGAAAGGGAACCGAGTCGTACGTGAGAGCCGTTCTTTTTATCGTTGTGCGTACTGCTCAAATTTCACTTCCTGCCCTAAATCCACTTCTCTTCAGTCACAAGAGGTAGACGTGTTTGGAAGAAAGAAAGGAGCTGAACATGAACACGCAGCAGCATTTGGATGATTTGCACTAAAATTATACTTGTTTTCTTTTTTTATTGTGCCAGTAAAAAGTTTTCTAATATTAAGTGTTGCATGAATTGCATTCAAGGCAAGGCAACGTTATTTACACTTTTCATACAGAGCGTAAATTTAAAGTAAAAAAAAGAAAAAAGAACGATAAGCGGCTCTCCGAAAGGAGCGGAGCCACGAGATCCAGCTCCCTTCAAAGAGCCATAATATCTATCACTAGCTACCTGTATACATAACATGTATGTAAGTGCATTTAATGGCTGTCTCATAGGCATGCATGAACTCGAAATCACAGATTTTGCTTAACAATATGTCCCTAAAAAACCATTCCCTCCATAACTTCTACCCTATTGGTTTACAGCTTTCAATTATTCCACCTTGTGTTATGCTCAGTCCTCATACTGTTTCAATAGGATGTGCATCCAATTAAGGAAACCCATGCCCTCTAGTTTCTAGCCTCAGACAGACTTTAAATTGCAGAATGTATGCAGGTCTAATCCTTTTTTCACATTCAGCCATTTCGAATGCGTAAAATAAAATAAATATGTTGAGATTATAAACACCAAAATTGTTTATATGCCCCCAGTATGTGTTTGTCCATGTCCGTGTGCTCCATGCTAACGCGGCTTACATTATGTTGAGTGATGGTAATGACCTACAATTGTCAGGGTTAGCATTCTGACCATTTTTGTTGCACTGGATTCAAACATTTGTAGCTGTAAACATACCAACCATTATTTTTCTCTATCAAAAGTAATTTAAATCATTAGGTTATATTGTGTTCTCTTATATCAAACTTTGCCTGGCTACCTCAGATTACATCCCATTTAGCTCTAGAGATGCCACACAATCTGCTTTTTCATATTTGAAATAACGCTACTCATCTGCTATCGCTCAACATGCGGAAGTGTTAGCATGGAGCACCAGAGCTAACGAGCTACCTGGTGGGTGGTTGGTGTTAACAGAACCTGCTTGTAAAAGGCCTGGGTGTGTTATTTCAGCATTTGTCCTCTAGTTTAGGAAATATTTTGCTTGTCAACAACGGCCCTCACCTGGGAAATGAGCAGCAGATTCAGAGGAAGGAGGTCTGGCATGGTGGGTAAAAAGGGAGGAGCTATAGGACAACCTGGGTAAACACAACAGGGTCATCTGGGGTTCAAACCCAGGAAACCTATATGTAAGGTCTCACTCTTCTTCTGTCTTTCTACTCTCTCTGTTATTCTGTCTCTTCTTCTATTTGTCAAACACCTCTGAAATTACTTTGGTCACCTCAAGGGTCACAATTCCCCCTTTACCTCTCCTGGCTTCTGTCTTTTCCTCACATATGCCGTGAAACTTTTCCATTACGGTGAAACAGTACCCTGCAGAGATAAGTGAAGAGTGTATCTGCATATTGTAAGGGTGTACGTGCATGTGTTATTGAAACCATTGTGCCAGGTGAGATGTATCCACAGAGACACTCCTGGACAGAATGTGTGGAATTTCAAAACCCATCTCCCCCTGCAATGAATACAAAGATGATTTGCACCCATGCAGCCCCAGCTTTATATCACCGCGAAGAAGTCTTCACTTCACTCCACCGTGCCCCCGGAGTTAAAGTTACATGATGAATGACAGGGCAATCAGATCGACTTTCCAATGCAGCAAGACACTGCCGCCCTTGAGACAGCGCTGGAGGAAGAACTGTTTCACAGGCAGGCCAAGAGGACATCAAGATAAAGAAGAAGCGGATATGGAGTGTTAAACTTAACAACAGATAACAAGTGATACGATACATTTCTTTAAGTGCTCGTGCTTTATCTCTTCCGAAGAAATCGATCTTCATATACTAATTATCCTGAGAAGAATATGAAGAAGTGCGAGGAGGGGTTCGGGGGCGGGTTGGGGTTGACGGGGTTAGAGGGGATCGGGATGTCACCGCTCCGCTGAGCCTTCATTGAGGACTTGATGGATGCTCTGTAACCAATGGAGATGGAGTGCGCCCATAGCCAGAGCGAGCACACAATCTTCTCAGCAGATTAACTTCCATTGATTTATAGAGATTTACCTCAGGGAGGAAAACAGCTGGCCAAAAAGGACAAATACCACAACTGGCAAGGGATACATTCAACAGGAGAAAAGGCAGCTTATTTGTTAAAAAGATGTTATCACCGTAAAGCAGATAGAGGGTAGAATTACTGAGCACGCGGTTTGTGACTGTGTGACAAAGAAAACCACTTAAAGCTACAAAAAAAAAACACCTTAAAGCTAAATTCAAAGTCTTTTTTTGGCCACTCTGGGGATGCGGAATATAAAATGTATTGATTAGTGTAGTTTTACCTGGTACCAAGGGGATGGCTGCTATAGAGCCGACATGTTCTAATAGGCTTTATTCTTATCATGTGCGAAAAGGGCCTTGCTGCTAAGTACTTACAATTTCACAATTTCATCTGGGGATGCTAATAAACCTGCCAGAGGTTAGAGAAGTCAGGGGAGGCTGAATAATTCAGACTCTGAAAGGAAGCTATTAAGTATAGCTGAAATCAGAAGAGAGGAGATAATGTTGGAGTCTGATGGTAGCTATTGAGGAAGAAATCCATTTGGAATTTACTTGGACAGAGGCAGAAAAAAAAAACTATGTTCAGCCAAATGATCTCTCCTTTCTCTCTCTCTCCCATATTCCTACTGCTTCCCCTCCGCTATTAACACCCCTCCATTAAAGTGAAATATCAGATGTGGTCTAACATGAACATTAACAGAGCTCCCATGACATCAGCTCCATGCTTTGGCCAAAACGCCTGAGTTTTTGGCACAAAAACATCAACTAAGTATCTTATTTTTTTTGTGCTTATAGAGTGAAAGTATAGTAACTGTGCAGTCTTGTTACTGTAGCTAAGTGCCTTTTTTTAGTGCACTAATAATTCTGTGAAGATTTGACTTGGAGTCAATTTTCTTTTATGTGCATTTTGACCGAAGCAGTGCACTCCTACATTTAAAACTGCATCCATTACAGACTATAAATGTTGTTAACTCTCCATAAACATCAGAAATTGGCAGAGTGTGAAGTTTTTGCAGAAAACAGTTTGTCAGCAAAGAAAACTCGAACCATCTGGGTTTTTTTTGTGCACTTTATTCTGTATTTTTTGTCCAATAAAAAAAGATGTCTTCTCCTTTTACAAGAGAAAGACCACATCCAACAGTTTTATATTTTTTTTAAATAACATTAATAGTTTTAATTTAATTAAGTAAAATATGCAAAAGGCCACTACTACTTTGGTTTGACACTATAGTGACGTTTCCATCTCCTGCTGATTATTAATCCACAGCCTTGCTGTGTCTGGACATGGACCTAGTTCAAGTCAAATTACACATTAAATTAAGTCCCATCAAGTCGTAACATGTCACAACATCTTTAAAGCAAATAAATGAGACAAGCTTAAAACCACCATCCATCCACAGAGCGTCTGTTTTTGTTTTCCCAACCCTCCAGACAAGTCAGGACAAGTCCGGTCATGTCGCGTCACTTCAGGGGACTTACCTCGCTTCACAAAGGTAACATCATGTACGGTGTCGCATTAAGTCACGTTACATCAGTGCAAGTCATGTTACATGCAATAATCTTCATGTTACAGCGTGTTACAATTAATTAAAGCCACTCCACCTTCACAGAGGTCACATGATGTATCCCTATTTACTATATATGCACTATATTTACTGTCCGCCATTTTATTTGAGTGTCCAACCCTCTCTATTGTGCCCTTAAAAATGTCCCACAATGCAATGAAAAAAGTAGTCCTCTTGGCATGTACAATACTTTCTGCTAACATTCCCACAATGCAATTAATTAATTAATTAATGACATTCCTGTGACACTACACCTACAATTATGATGATCCAGAAGTACAACAAATCACTTACTCTAAAATGAAATGCAGATGCTCTGTACTCTGTTTTAAGATAGCAGTGGATTCTGCTAAGCTTTTGGGAAAGGCTGTTTTACTACACGCATGCATGCATGTCCACCCTTTTCAGTTATAGACTGTGTTATGGCCCAGAGCCTCTGATCGGAAGTCCAAAGGGACCCATGAGCGTTCAATATTTGTTCAATAGCAGCTCATACAGTAGTTCCCTCCTGTGGATGCAGCCTTGTATTAGATGCAGCTGTAGTTGTGTTTAGGTGTGCCTCTCTGGGCCTTGTGTGTAATAATGTTACACGGCTACTGCTCGACAGATGTGTGCACCTCTCCCCTTCGGACTCACACACACACACACATACATACAGATGTGCACGTAGAGAGAAAGAGGGAAGCCTCCTTTCCCTCCTCCCTCCTGAATATCCCTCCACACCTTGTTGATGAGACCGGAACTCTCCCGTGTTTCGCTGGGGTGGGCCCTGCTTGACTCATGGGGCCGAATGAGAGGGGTCGTGACCCGTGCTATGACCTGCTTCCTGTTTCTGTTGAAGTGGTCTTCCGAGGCCTGCGGTGATCACAGGAGAGGCTGGCGGGCAGCCGGAGCGCATCCGTTTTGAGGCAATGCTGCCACAGTAAAAAAAAAACATACATCAACGGAGCAGTAGCTGGAACAGGAGAGACGGGAGATAGTGAAATGCTATTATTTACTGCTATGAGAGCTACAGGGAGAAATACTGTATGTTCACTCTGTCAGACGTAGAAGAGGAGAGACAGTGTTAGACTGGGGGCTCCATGCAGCTTGATGGAGGGAGTTTTACGGATATTTTTGAGGAGTGGTTTCCAACCTTTTTTAGGATTATGGCCCTTTAATAGCTTTTTTTAAATCAGTTGTGATAGGATTGTATTCACAAAAGTATTTGCTGAGGTCTGGGTATTCGGCGACTTTGCTACAACAACAAACAGGTTGTAAACAAGCCAACAGTTCAGCCAGACTATCTAAACCACTTTATTTGGAGGTAAAACTAAAACAGATCGCACCTGAAATGTCAGCAATAATCATTGGACAAGAAAACTGTGCAAGGAAATTTAACGGCAAGTGTGGCAGGTCAAAGTTGAACCAGGAGTTCGTCTGTAAACTCTAATGGTGTTCTAATAATTTGGTGTTTTCCGGTTTGCCTTTGTTCTCTTCTGACTAAAGGCAAAACATCCACACACTGTACTGACAGCTCCCAGCACATTTAATTTAGCAGAGCAACATTTCGATCATAGCACCACCTACACTCTGTTTGCCTATGATCATCTGACTGCTCATGTTTCTTGCCCTGCCAGACTTTTTAGCGATATTTCCAAGATCTCATCAATTAACTCAGTGAGTAGAATCCCATTAATAACAGTAGGAATGATGGCTAAAAATAAGCCCCAAGTTGTAATAAAATGGAATTATCCTTTAAAACAAAGCAGTGTCTACTTGCAACCTAGTAGTTAGAATATGCTGTATGAAGAGAGAAGAGGTCAAATCGTCCAGGATAAATATGCTGATTAGATTACAATAAGACAAGAATAAACATAATTTTACATAGCAAAAATGTTTCCCCCTGTCTTCTAAAGGCCATGTGACTCCTCAGATTTATCTTGAGACCCCTGGGGGGGGGCCCAACCCACAGGTTGGGAACCACCGCCTTAGAGAGCTGAAGTCACTTCATGCTAATGTGAGTATTGTGCAGAAGAAGAGGCGACGAGTACCTAAAAACACAGGTTACATTACTTGAAAATCACTGATGCACAATACAAAGCAGGTTGCCATCCTGAATACAGGTTTATGCAAACACATATTTGTCATGTGCCTGTTAATTCCAAAAGTAAAGAGAATAACAAAGATGACTCTTGAGTAACCTGTCGTAAATCAAACTCCATCACTAGTACAATGTTTTTACAGCCTCAAAATATATAAAACGTGATGGTCACATACAAGGTTTTAGATCCAGAGCTCAGAAAATCGATGTTTGTGTGGGAAAAGTGTCATTAAAACCCCAGATCAGTACGTTTAAGGCAATAATGGGGCATTTTGCAGCAATTACAGATTGGATCTTTAAATACACAGCGCACATGAGGTTTACGTCTTATCTAACAAACCCTTTCTCCTCAGTCGATGGCTCCTCTGACCTCCTTATGCCCTGTCACGCGCTGATTTAGGATTATTTTTAAATCAGGAGCTGTCGAGGTTTGACAGGACGAGGATGGGGTACCCGTATCCCTGGAGGCCTTGTAAATCTGGACAGTTTACTACAGAGTGGGGGAGGAAATGGCCCTGTGCTCTCCTTGTCCAAGCCCGGCGTAATCCCACCACTTCCTCTCCTCCGCTCTGCTGCCCGGGCCCACGCCATAATGCATTTTCTGTAACTAACAGCCGTTGTTTCCCGATTGTCACGCTCCCATCCCTTTCTCTTGGAATGTGTGTGTGTATATACTTGTGTGTGTGTGTGTGTGTGTGTGTGTGTGTGTGTGTGTAGCAGTAGGATAGGGTGTTGGGGTTTAGAGCTCTCTGCTGGCTGGAGAGCTGTGCAAATGGAGAAAAAAAGACTGGTAGTAGAAGGTCTGGAATTGCAGTTAATATTAACACTACCCTCCTCCATTACCGTTTACCACCTCCTCCTCCCCACAGTTCCTTGCCCTATGACTGAGCTCTGGCAGCCAGGCGGGGTGCTGCAACCCGGGCCTCCTGCTTCCGTCACGCTTGCCCCCTCTCTCCCTCGAAACAAGAACACATGGGCGTCAAGTCCTCTCGCGCTGGCAGTGTCCAGCCCCTTTCAACAGCTTTTACTCCATTTAATTAGCCATGTCCCCCTATCTCCACATATAGGGTGCATGACAGGCCGAAACACACATGCTCAACACGGGATGGCACACTGACTGAGCGCGGTTTGGCAGCAGTCGGAGGGCAATCAATTCACACTCTCCTCTCTCAGTAACATTCTTCACAACACTTCCTGACAGGTCTGAGTCAAGTAGCTCATGTGCGCCACAGCACTTAGTGAAGCTGACTAGGAGGTCAAATCCCTCACAGGAGCGCAACAGGTTTTTGGGAGATTCGCCAACCTAGCCCCGTAAGTGATGAGAGCATCGCCAATAGAATTCACCTGCCCCCCCTGTTGCTGGTGTTAATACTTTAGCAGACACTTTACTGAATGTTAAGTGATAAAAGACAGCAATATCAAAATAAGATGAAATGCTCCTTTAGTGTTAATAGTGTTAGTGTATCTGTGTTATAATTTTAACTCAGTACACAACCTCCTGCTGGCAACCAGTTTTCTTCCTTTGAAAACAGAGAAAGTCGCCCCTCATAGCTATTATAGTTATTATGTGTATTTTTTTATGTGATCATAGCATCTTTCCAATTATTCTGATGGCAAAAGCTTTTGTTTGTTGGAAAATGAGACAATCTTGGTGAAATGATCCAATGAATTGGATTTCTTCTGACTGTTTCGAGATCAGATCCATGGACGGATGAGGGGAAGGGGAGCAGTGTGCATCACAGTCTGCCTCTGTCCTTTTTTTTATATTACCTCTTCCAAAGTCAGAGATATCCAAATTCTTTACTGGGCTCCATGCTAACATATTATTAAGCTCATCATCATCATCATCATCATCATCATCATCATCATCATCATCATCGCCATTACAGGTGAGCATTATCAAAATAAAATACAATAATCTTATCCTAGTTAGAAATACATTTTGGTGTTTTAATTATATGACTGGAACTTTCAGAACAAAGTAATTAAAGCGGATTTGGCCAAGTTTATTTCTGGAAATGTACCACAATACCACTTGATTTTACTTATTCGCAAGAAAGCAAATAAGCGTATTTCTCAAAATGTCCAACTATTCCTTTAAAGCCACTATGTGTAGGATTTATATGTTATTATATACAAATCCTGCACATGGTGGCTTTAGATTGACTTGTCGCTCTCACAGACACACCTGTCAGACTCAGGGCACAGCTCATTTAAACATTACTCACAAACTTTTTTAGATGTAGACTGTCTCTCTCTATATATATGTATACAGTATATATATATGTGTGTGTGTGTGTGTGTGTGTGTGTGTGTGTTTGTGTGTGTGTGTGATTATAAAATTAAGGATTGGCTGCATAAAGCTGAGATAATACTAGTGATTCATTATTACTAAACATAGCTTTTAGCAAAGCGTTACCATGGCGCACCATGAGCAATTCATCTAAAAGGGACACACAGATGATAATGGTGCACGCATTCTCATCTCTTCTCAGGTAAGCTGACCAATCCTGACGTACTCCTTTAATCACGACGTTAAAAGAAACAACAACAAACGTGGCAGGAATGAAAGATAACCTCTGTACTTCAAAGCTGTCTGGAATCCCGCCTCAGAGCACTGTGAACTCTAATAATCTGCTCAACCCTGCTGCACAGGAGGTGAGGTTCCCTCGTATGAACTGTGTGTTTTCACTAAAATAGATCCTGGCCGGCCAGGCTGACCCCTGAGGAGGGGGGATCACCACAGGTCCTGTGCAGGTTGTCGCAGGGAATCAGAGCGCCGCAGCCAGAGCTGAGGGCTAAAGGTTGAAGGGTGTGTGAGGTAGCCTATGACCTCCCGATTTGGCTCGGGCGTCACAGCCGAGCTCTCAGGGGGAAACCCCTGCATGACCTGGCTCACCCTGTGTGCGGGCCATGTCCAGTGCCACACTGCCACCGCCACACCGCCCGCACAAAGATGGAGGAAGAAAAAGAGACGAGGCGAGGGTAGAGGCAGATTTTAATGGGAGACAAAGGTTCTGCGGTGTGAGCGCACTGGGACTAATTCCGCTTTAGTTCAAGTCTAGGTTAAATGCGTTGGGAATGAGTCAATGCTGGCTGCAGAGAGTGTGACTAACAGAGCGGGTCAGTAACAGGGAGCCCTTTTCTGGCTGCTTTCAGACCAAAAAACAGGCTGAGAGGAGAGCGAGCGAGGCCTCTTTGTGCAGAGCGAAACAGATGAGATGAATCCATCATCAGCTCGATATTCTCCCTCAACCCTCGACGGTAACGAAGGGTACTTTAAGTGAACAGGCGGGGGTGAAACTGAGTGGAGCGTGGGATTGTGGAATAAAGAGAGACCTGACTTCTTGTCATCAGCGTTCACGCCACACTACAAACATTCAAGTGGCTGCTCATTTTTTCACCACCAGTTAGTGCCAACAATAAAACGCTTTGCAGAAAACATAACAATTCGCACAAAGCAGTCATTTGCACGGAGGCAGGAAAAATGAAAGACTACTAGAAACTAAGACCATTTGCTTTTCCTCTCCAAAAATGCTTCTACTGATCTTACGTGACTTTGAAACCTAAAATCCTCACAGGCGAATCAAACATCTGCTTTGTCTGTTACACCAAAGACCAAAGAGAACAACGCTCAAAGCTGCAGCCTGTAACAAGCTACCTTATGCACACACACACACACACACACACACACACACACTTATACATGTAGGATTACTGACTGTTAACCATCTGCAAAGCTTGGCTCAAGACGAATGAGTCTCAATGATCCCTGCGCTCTCTGCATGGAACTGCTTGTACATGGGTTTCAGAAAACTACTAAACACTTCTTAGAAAGTTTGAACCCTTTACACAATTTATCAGGGCTTGTTGTTACCTTAAATATGGTTTTCTCTGTCTGCAGTGCTGTTATGTTGTCTCTCTCAGTCTTTTAAAGTGTTTTTTTGAAGATTTGAACATCAGTGCTGAAAAAAAGAGCACTGCTGAAAACTGTAAGAATGCTCGTTATCCTGGGTAGAAAGCAGATGTAATAAACATACACACACTGATACGAATGTCTTGTTATTTACATTAGCTGCTGGAACCCAGTGGGTGTGGGGATGGAGAGCCAGAGCTCGGCATAGATCAGATACCAAAACAGGGATAAGGGGTTTTGGAATTCCACACATTCTGTCCAAGAGTGTCTCAGTTAGGGTCGGGTATCAAACCAAAATACTTTTTGGGTTCTGACTAAAATGGCCCTGTCGAGAATCGAAACTTTAATAGATTCTTAGTCATGTTTATTTTTTTCTTTGGTCAGATATTTCCTGATCTAAGTTGCTCCAACATTTTGCCGAGAGTTAGATGAGAAGATCGATACCACTCTGTTTGTTCGGTAAATATATAGCTGGAGCCAGGAGATGCTTAGCTTAGCACAAAGACTTCAAACAGAGGGAAACAGTTAGCCTGGCTCTGCCTAAAGATAACAATATTCGACTATTTCTTGGCCTGGAGCTGATTCTAGGAAGCTACAGGGTCTGGTAACTTCCTGTTTCCAATCTTTATGCTAAGTTAAGCTAAGTGCTACATATTTATGAGAGTGGTATCAATCGCCTCGTCATATTTTCCAGAATTATGCAACTGCAACTACTGATTTTCATTATTTATTTATTGATATTTGTTTCATTTAATTGATTGGTTCATCTATAAAATGTCAAAGAATCCAAGGTGACTTCCTTAAATTGTTAGTTTTGTCTTACTTACAGTTCCAAACCCAAACTATAACCCATATCCCATTTACAATTATATAAAACAGAGAAAATCCTTGAAAATGTTTAGATTTTTGTTGCTCTAGAAATGATTTAAACAGTTAATCGATTATCAAAATTGTTGTTGATTAATTCTCTGTTGATTGATGATTAATCCACTACACACTAGACATGAAATACTGATTAAATAGGATGTTTGACATTGTTAAATCAAAAAAAGAAATGGGATTGTAGAGAGCAAAAAAGCATAATTTTGGTACTATTACCAACACTCATCTTATTGGCACAACAGACAGAAAAATGCAATACACCCAGCTCTAGTCTCAATGGAGACATTCTCCTCCTTCAGACACACACACACATGCTCATAGTGACCACCTCCCCTTTAGGACAAAGCAACAGATAAGCAGCTAGCCCCTCATTATCACTCTCAGCCCAAACAGCGGCATGTCGCTTGGCTAAGCTGCATTTCCTCTCCACTGAAGCCAACATTTGTTGCTGCCTGCTACTGTCCCCTGATCCTCAGCCGCTGGCACCCCCAACCAGTTGTTTATTCATTCAAGGCAATGAGGCTCGACGAGGAGTGGACCGCTGCAGGGAGGAGGAGGAGGAGGAGAGCAGTGGTCAATAAACAGTATGTTAATCAAGATCCCTCCCACTTTCTTTTTTTCGGTCTTTTCATCTCTGCAGAAGGGAGGCTGAAATAGAAAATGAATGAACTGTAGGCCATACTTGAAGCCTGTTTTGTGTGCGTGCATGCATGCGAGTGTATTCATGTGCTTCCATGTGTTAACTGCAGAGTGTGCTCGTGGAGGCGTCATGAGGAGAGGTGGGGATGAAGTGCAAGTGATGACAAAATGCATCCTGGCCTAACACCTCAGTGTTTGTGTGATTTGGAGACCAAGAGAGGCAGAAGTGTTAACAGAGGAAAGGCAGGTGCTAGGTTCTGTGTGTGTGTGTGTGTGTGTGTGTGTGTGTGTGTGTGTGTGCGTGCGTGAGTGTGCGCTCAGCCATAAAGGAATAAATCCTGCACACTTAATCACGCGATTTAAACACCTAAAAGAATCGCAAGACTTGTTGTGCAAAAATAATTCAGAAACCTTTGTGTTCTGGATCGAATTGACTTAATTTACTTTCACAGCCCTTCATCTTGGGAAATTGCTAGAGAAGCAGATTCACGGCATCAAAGCCGTGAATCAAAGCAGCAGCTTGTTGAGAGGGAGGAAGACAAACCAATACAGGTGCCATCTTGTTGCACATATCCTTTTATGTGCTCCATGTGGTATTACAAGTTACATTAAACCACACACTGCACCAAATTCTTCACTTTTTTTTAACTTAATTTCCTGCAGCCATGCATGGATTACTTGAAGATAATGTAGTAACTAGTAACTGGTATCACTTTCTTATAAGGCCACCTTTTATACCGTTTATAAATGTTAACTAACAACTTTATTAATGCTTAATAAATCATTAATTAAAGCAGGTATAAGCCATTATTAAGAGCAACTTTTAGGTTGCCAGTTTGTGAATAATGTCTCTTGCTGTAATAACAGTCAGTCAGTAACAGAGTTTCTTACTTGCTAATAAGACCTTAAGTCTGCAGGTATAAGTTATTAATAAAGGTAAAAACAAACATCAATTCTGTAGTTACACATGTTAATAAGTCATTAATATAAGGTAATGAGTTTCTCACTTTCTCATAAGCTGTCAGCAAAAGTTAGTAAGTTATCTGCAATTATAAATTTGATAAGTCAGTGCTAAAGGGTTTTTGATCTCCTACGTCTGCCGGTATAAATGTTAATAAATAGTTAATAAACAGACTGCAGCCCTTTCTTAGAGGGTCAGAGGTCATGTGGTCCATTGGAGGGGTCTACCTGTTGGACTAAAGGGCTAAAAAGACAAAGCGAGTGTCATGCTGGAGGAGGATAAACACCAGCCAGAGGGATTTTTCACAACCTGGCAACCCAAAATGTGGTCTCAATAATGTCTTTTAACTAATATATAAAACAACAAATGATTAGCACCTGGTATTGGTTACATGATTACTCTGTGTTTGAGTAATCTGATATGAAATCTATGATTTCAGTATCTTCAGAATATAAAGATAAATAGGGTAATATACTCTTGCAGTTATAAAGGTTCTTGTTGCAGTTTTAAAAGTTCTGAGAATGTATTACTGTGTGATTTCAGGTACTGTAAAAAGGGCAGTTTTGCTATTATGACAGTTGTTTACTACATAAGCCGTGATGTACACGTTATTTTGAGGGGAAAAAAAGAGATCAAGAGACCCATCTCACAGAAAAACAGACACAAACATCAATTTTGACAGCTTTTTGCTCCTTCTGCCTTCCCGGCAGCTCGCTGCATTATCCACATTAGTTTCATCTCTGCTGTCAGTCCTTCTTCCTTGCTGCAGAAAACACAGCCATTTCCACAGGCACAGAAAGTCACCGGCGTAGCATTATGGCCTTTAGAGGTGAGGCAGTAGGCTGGGGCAGAAAATAAACAGTAGTAAACAACGGTAGCAGTGGGGAGTGGGCTTCCCTGCTGTGTTGATTATTGGAGGGCTGTACACAGGCCTGATCCCCCCAGGGAGCTCACCGAGCGGGAACGGCTGCTGCTGGCTGCCCACAGAGAGGCCAACAACATCTGGGCCTCAGCTCAGCTTAGCTCACCTCATTACACTCCTGTTGTTGTGGTGGAGTGGTTTGTGTGTGTGTGTGTGTGTGTGTGTGCCAGAAAAACAGATAGCAGTAACAAGCAATCAGCAGAAAATGAGAAAAGAATGCTAAGATTTGATGTAAAAATGAGGACCAGGAAATAATCAAGAAGCTCCAGGAAATAGGCTATTTTTGTGTTGAGAGGTGATAAGTGAATATATGTGCGAGGTATTCTTATCAGAGTAGAAAAGATTGAAAAAATACAATAAAACCACCAACCACAATAATGAAATTCTGAAGTTTTGGCACAGTGAGTTTCAATACGTTGTTTCACACACCTGAAAACGGCTGAGTAAAAAAGCATCCATCAAATCAGCAGTGGAACACACTGCCTGGTTACAATATCTGATTTTTAATAACAAAGCCAACACATGCCTGGAACAATAGTCAGCATTGCATTATTAGTTTTTCTCAATATGCTGTTTACAGAGATTTCAAAGCAAAGTCAGCTTGAGGTACCATTGCCAGACTTTGCAAATGAGTTATTTATCCAAGCAAGGATTTATGTGCCTTGCCCAAAGGCATTTTGGACAGAAAGGGATACAGTGTGGAATTGTAATGTGGATAATATTCATTTATCATATATTTCTTGATCTGTAGGACTATGAGATTTAGGAAATGGCAGCAAGCCAGTTTCCTAATGGCTGCTGGTGAGGGAATGTCTTTTTTGCATTGCTGATTCACCGCTGTCTTCTGGCTCCCTCTGCTGGTAAAATGTGGCAATCATAAAGGCAAAAAAAAACTAAAGCAAATAGATGTTGAAAACACTGTTATAAAGTGTGACTCTGCTCGGAAAGATAAAATAAGATCAAGAAAAGCATTTGTGTTTTATCTTTATGTGTAGGTAAAAAAACAGAGAATTTTTGGAGAACTTTTGTCTATTTTAATTACTAACTTAATGATTCCCATTGCACACCCATTAAATGTTTTTTTTTTTGACGTCACAGTAGAAGCACAGGTGTAAATAATAAAATTAATGAACTCCGTTTAGCTGCTTCAGTTTCAGGATCCTGGTATTGTGCATGTTGGCTCACTGTCACACTAACTGGGACACTTACAATGGAGCCATCATTAACACCTGATTAGTAACACCTGTGCTTCTTCTGCTAAAACAAGTCAAATGATGTGAAACATACTCCCATGCCTGTTCTGACCATTCATTTTATCATTTCATCTTTTATAACATACAAAAACTTAGACAAGAATTTTTGAACACTGGGACAAACAAAACATTTTTGAAAAATGTTTAAAATACCTCCCCTAATATTGGCACATCTGCTCTGTGATGTTCAAAACTTGTAATTATCATTTTTAATAGATATGACCATATGTAGCAACATTCTTTCAGGTGGTGATGTGAACTGAATGTTAATAGTTTGTTCATTTTAACTTTATTAATCTCATGCAGGTCAGTTCTGTCTTGTCCTCATCCAGAGGTCAAAAGGTCAAGTTCAGTTAAAGAGCAGCTACCTCGGCCTGGTTCAGCAGGAGGGGATGATGTTGCTCATGTTCTTCCTCTACCTGAGTGACAGCTTGCTTCCTTACAATTGTTTCACATTGCTAAAAATTAAGGAGGCAGTCAAAGCCACACATAGGCTAACAGTGCCTAGCATGAACTGATGTAAATGTACATTACAATTCACCACTATAGAGAAACATGCCAGAGAAATATGTAGTTTACCATCAACTGCATGTCTTTTTGTGCTATGTGACCAAGAAAAATAACTTGAAATGTATTGTACTTGAATTCAGCGATTTGAACTCAATGAGCAAACACCCCTACTTGTTGAAAAACTAGGAAGAGAGGTTGTCAACAAGTCATCTGTACAGTTTTAAGAATAAAGAAAATGGCAAATTAAATTCTTTGTTCCTCCAATTTATTATGAAAATGTACAGGGGGATTAACGGTAGGACTTCTGGTAGCGGGCACGAGCTCCAGGTCCACCGAACTTCTTGGACTCGCAGCGACGTGGATCGGCAACCAGCAGGGTCCTGTCGTACTGGATCAGGATGTCCTTGATCTCCTTCTTGGAGGCCTCATCCACATCTGAAGGACAAAACACTTAAGGTTATTCTGCAGGTTCTTTACAAGTGTTACTCCATTCTGCATATTTAAGTTTGTATAGAATACTGTATGTACAATGCAGTGAATACTGAAATATGTATATTCAGATCCAAGCCAAAGTAACATTTTGTTACAATAAAATAAACAGTTTCTTTCTCATTTAGCTTTGCTCAAATGAATCAGTTCAATGTATACATTCAATAAGAATTCACCTAAGTGGTCAACAATAACATTGTTTAATAAGCATCCCCTGAGCTGGTAGTTTATATGAGAACAAGGCATTCAGTGGCACAGGACTGTTTTAACGTTGCACCGAAATTAGCATAGCAACATATGACAAAATACTAATGTGTGCAGTTTAAAAAATGCCCTGTCCTCCATAACTTTTGAGTGTTGCGTTGAAAGATAAACAGGCCTGATTTCTTATTTGACAAACTGTCAGCTATCTTGAATGTCCACAGATCTGAAGCCTCAGTTAATGTCCATGTATCAATGTTACTATCAGTGAGCAGGTCATACCACCTTACATCAAAAATATCTTAAAGCAAGCAAGTTTGCTTAGAAACAAGAATAAGACATTTCACACAAATATTGACATCTATTGTTCTGAAATGCAACACAAAATACACCACTTGCACCACGTGCACTGAACAAAATGCTAATACTCACACTTCTGGTAGTAGGCAACCAGAGATTTGGAGATAGCCTGACGGATAGCTGGAAGACAACAACAAAAATAAATGACAGTAAGGTGAAAAACAATCCCAAAAAGGCTCAATGACTGATGATAGGCAAATATGAAGCAACAAAGTCATCATTGAGAAAAATGTTCTGCTTACCGTAGATCTGTGCGACATGTCCACCACCCTTCACTCTGACTCTGATGTCAACTCCAGCAAAACGCTCCTTGCCAAGCAACAGCACTGGCTCCAGAAGCTAAAAAAAAAAAAAAAGAGCATATAGTGATGTGTCAAGCATGTATTATCAAAAACATCAAGAAAGAGAAACAATCATGGTGACCAGGATATCTGCAGGACTATAAGTGTTTTACAGAATTCTACTGTGTCTTAGAGCATATAACTATCTCCAGGACTTAAATCATCATCTGCAGTAAAGATTCCCTTCAAATACTCAACTTTGTATAATATTGTTGCCAGCTGCTAGGCCAGGAAAAACAGCAGGCCTCCACTTTGCATTGTCTTAACAAGCATAATGGGTTACAACTGACACCCATGTCATGCTGCACTGCTCATCCCCACTGTCACTGCCCCATTCAACTAGAGATGTTACAGGCATTGCCTTCTATCAGACATGTGCACCCTGATGTTAATCTTCCTTCCATCTTCCTCATGGGGACTCACCTTGTACTGGAGAGTGGCAGGCTCCACCATCTCCAGGGGTCTGCCGTTCACCTTGATCAGGCCATTCCCCCTCTTGCAGTGGGCAACTGCTGTGGCGGTTTTCTATGACAGAAACATCATCATCAGATACCATCAGCAACAAGTGAAACATAACCCTTTTAAAACTGTATTTCACTTAATTTACACACGTACAATACGTTAGACGAATAAAGTCGTTACATCCTGTTTTACTGCATCCACATTTGGTTGATGCAGTTAGCACATTTCTCGGGCCATGTGATGGATTAGGGTTGCTGGCCTTTTCAATTAAGTCAGGAATTTGTTTGTTTGAGTGAGGAGACATATGAATTAAAATGTCATCCTCATCAAAGTATCAGAAGTTAACACGGTGCTAGCAATCAGGTTTGCTAGCTACGCTAGATCTGATTAAATACACAGCAGAACCGACCGGTACCAAACAATGTTGTGCCTTACAATCACGTACAACAGCAATGGAGCCTCAAGCAACGTTTCAGTACGTCTAAAGCTATATCTGCCTACATAACAGTTTAATTACTCGGGCATATCGGTGTAAAACTACGACACACCACGGCTTCATGTTAGCCAGTTTAGCTAATGTGCGCTAGCAAGACAGGGTAGCCATAACACCACACGTGGAATAAATTCTATATTTTACTTACTTTACGTCCAAAAACCTGGACAGATTGCAAAGGACCTTTAGCTGGCATGTTTCTGAAAGACACGGGGAACAACACTTACATTAGAAAACAACGAATAAGTATAATTTATACTATTTTAACGGATCAGGCTGAAGAACATACCGTCTTCAGCTAGGGTGCCGTACGGAGAGACCGATGGGGTTTCACAGACCGAACATCAGGGGCTATTGCACGACACTTCAGGCGTGCTTTATGGTAGGTTTTGCGACAATTGCTTTCGCTCTACCGCCATTTTACATTATGTTGTCATAAAGTCTGGAGATGGTGATTTAATTACTAGAATCTACAATGTTTTTGGAACATTTAATGACAGTATGCAGACAGCTTTTCGGGATGCATAAATATTTCCTGAAAATTGTTTAAAAGACGACTTTATGGTGTCTTTTCCAAAAAAGTAGTGAGGTCACATTGGGTATCCATATGGGTTTAAAGCTTACAAGACCATAAATGATTATGCATTAATGTCACATACTGCACTTTTGAGATTTCTGCCAATAGTAAATATGACAAAATGTTATTATAATAATGTTTTTATTAAACAGTTTATTCGTTGTTAGAGCATAATTCCACCTAGTCCATATGAGACCAGTCTCCTGGGTGTAGGCTATATATTTAAAATGTATCTGACAACCTCCTGTACTTGACTGAAACATGTTCAAAGTTTTGGACAGGAGGATGCAGTGAAGTATTAAAATGTTGACATGTGGCGGATGCAATTATGCCCTTAAAATAGGTCTGAATTTTGCTGTTACTTCCCTGTTCTGTGGCCATTTCTGTTTTAGAGACACATCAAGATCACCACTAACCACACTGGTTTTGTATACTACAGAAGACCATTTTTAATTTCATTACCAAAAAAGTTATATAGGCTACCTAATTAAATTGATGTGACATGCTTTAATTTTTTCTCATATTAATGTTTTATACTGACTGTGCTTTCAAAGAACAAATGGCAATGATATAGTAACAACAATCCCAAGCAATGACTCCACCACTGGAAATGTGGTGAATGAAGCTTTAGCCACTGATGGCAAAATGAAATAAGTCCAGGCTGTTGAAAGGATGAAACAACAGTTTTTTAGAATGATGAAGGAGCAACAATGGTGACACAGCATGTGTAGGGAGGAAAGAAGCTTTTTGGTCTTTGAGTTGTGACTTCACATGGGAGCCTCTTTTATTATGACTGCAATAGAGTAAAGGGACGTCAAAATAATTCATAAAACCTCAATACATAAAGCCCACAATAGAAAAATGGCATTTAAACGTGATCACTTTGTGCTCTAACACTATCTGCCATCCACACTGTGTATAGGAAACAAAAAGTGGTCAAACGCTGATAATCTAGAAACATTTGGAAATAGTGAATTGATTTTCTCTACATACAACCAGGAAAGATAAATTGCATGTCCAGAGGAGGAAAAGTAGCTGTCTAAACAACAAAAGCCAAAAGAAGCTGCCGCACTGTTCTGCTGCCAACTAAAGGGGAAGGGTCAGGATACAGTTTTACATGGATGCTTCCAGAAATTGTGATAAGCTGCACCCAGCTTATAAACCATGTTGATAATAATATAATAATTTCTTTATTGAACAGGATCTGCTTGAGCCAAATCACATTTTAGCAAACGCAGATATCGATTATAATATACACTGAAGGTAGATTTTGTTTGTGTATTATATAATCCAGCAAATCCAGAAATCATATCATATTAAACCCCCCATAAACTATGACGTGTCAATAGAAGTCCCAGTGGCCTGGTTAAAAAACTGTACTCATATTTTGTGTATAAGTGGGTCTCCTCCTCAACCCTTTCTCTAAATCCCTACACAACAGCACCCTCTAGTGTTGGTAAAATTAATAACACAATTTTAAGTGTGACATCATTGCCATCTCAGCTAGGGGCAAGGTTGTATCATCAACCAGATGCTGTCTGGCAGAGATCAGTGCAGAGCATTAATTTCCCCAGCATTACAGGCTGACAGTTTACATCAAACTACACAAACTCCCTACACCTTGGTTTCATCAAACTTTATTTTTAAGCTTGTGGTGAGTCAAACCACAGAGATCATGTGGTTCAGCGCTGCTTGGGGCTGAGGAGCTTAGGGTCAGGGTATGGGAATGGGACATGACATGGGAAAAAGGAAGTGGGGAGCTTTTTGGACATCAAATATCAAACCATAGTCCTACGCAAGAGACAGTCTTTGATCTGACCACAGTGTTGGACAATGTTGATGTGACCAAACTAGACCCTGCAGTTTGTGGGAGGAAACTGGCGTCAACCGGCCCCCTCTCTGCTTTCTCGAAATTCACCATGGATGTGCAGTTGACAAAAATGGAGCCTTTGTGGTGATTGACTCAACCAGATTGATGTGAGTGTGAAAATTTGTACCAGGCGCCTTCTCTAGAGCCTTGAGAGGGACACTTGTCAAGAATCTCAAGCACACACATCCTGCAGTCCGACACTGGAGACGAGAGAAAAGTGTCAGCTTCAAGGCACAGTGTTACCCTTAAAGGAGGGAAGCAGCAGGGCCATTCCTGGGTCAGAGAAGGACTGAAGATAGATAGCATCTTGGGAATCTGTATACAGTGGCTTGAGTCATGTGTGCAGCGTGCAGTGCCTACCTATGCCTGACATTTACTACAGCGAGACTGGTGTTTATAGTGTAGGCCACGAGTGAACAGGCACCTGGCTTCTTTTATTGTCAGAGGTAATGCATACACCCCTCGGGGCAGCCTGCTGAGCCGTTCTAGATTGATAATGGTTTTTGCTTCTTTCAGTCTCGACTTCAACACTGCCTGGGCTCCCAAATTCAAACCACAGTGGTGTGCACAGAGCCTCATTTGTGTGAGAGCATGGATTTAAAGGTTTATGTTAGATGCTCATGACATTTACCCATCTTCTCCCATGGTGTTATATGTCATAGCTATAAACATTTTGGAAATAAAGCTTTATTTTTATAGTAGCATTAATTCAGTTTTTGGCCACTTGGAGGCAGTGGAACAAGCTGTAGACACAACACTGACATATTACCTTTATATAGTTGTTATGGTGAACATGTTAGCAAACAGTTAGCTAATAATACATCAAGCAGACACAGAGCAACATTAGCATTCATTTGGATGTATAAAAGACTAATATTCACTCTTCTTGTTACTCTGTTTCGGTCTCCACCAACTGCTGAGGGAAATATCTGGCTCTTTAGCTGCTAAAGGCTAGTAAAGTTGCGGGGGGTAAAACCAAAACAATAAGCTAAAAGATGCTAATATGCTCTGCAAAGCTGAGGGAAACTGCAGAGTTGGGTGATAATTCTCTGTTTGTTCGTCACTACAAGTTACCCCTTTCACATTACACATAGTCATTTGATCCATTGTTGATATAAAAAATATTGTATAGTGCAGCTTTAAAGTAGCTTCTAAATTCACAAGGCTGCTTTACAGCAGTGAAGTAGGAGCAAAAGAGTGAGAAAAGGTCTGTGTTGAAATAAATGACACAGTAGGTGTTTGGACCTTTTCCCTTTTCTTGTAATGACAAATGGAGCCTGCTCCATTGAAGAGTCATTATATGAAGGACCTAGTCCAGAGCCCAATCTGTTGTTTTCTATACAACACTCTCTCTTCCACTTTCAGTTTATGCGTGTCAAGTCTGAGGAGTTTATTAGCCAACAGATAAATGTGAGGGATGTAGCTATGGACTGAGAGCGCCAATATCTACACCAGACCCAGGCAGACAGAGGAAGCACTGTGTGGGGACCACGGGCTGGATGATAAGCTTTCAGATAAACCTGTGTTTGTGTTATGGGTCACTAGGGGCACGCCATCACCGTCTGCATAGGAAGCACGTTAAGGCCACTGAATCGTCCCTGATTTCCTGCTCTGTTCGGCAGCCCGCTAAAGCATACAATCCTTTTGTGTTGCTGACTGTCAAGTTCATCTAACAATGTCCAGACCTCTCAACAATTTGAAGTTAAACACTCAGATTACTGCTTTGGGTAGCGGTACTTTCAGTGCAACTTCTGCCAAGAACTGAAAACCCAACACAATCACATATTAACAAATTCTGTTGACATATGGTGGATAAAATCAGAACATTCTTAAATGATCTAAGACTCTTAAATCCCACATTTTTTAAAGAGGTGGACACCGGGCTTCAGTGCTTTCGAAGAGGTGCGGAGCTTACAGAAGGAGGATAGTCTGCAGTCATCCAGTAAAAGAGCCGGCAATAAATAAAGACCACACCATATATGTGCATTTCCTCTCCACGGCCTTATGGAAACACATCACCTGGAGGCGCGACCCCTCGACCTTGTCTTGTCACAGCAGCCTGAGCATGAGACAACGCTCTCAGATTTACAGGGGAGGAGATGCTGTTCCTGGCCGGCCATAGCGTCTCATTTGACCATAATAGGCCTTGCGGTGGTTGAAAAAGTGTTGCCGGTAATTGAAGTTTCCCTGAGCAGAAGGAGAAGATCTGCTAAACCCGGTAGGCGGAGAGAGGCGGAGAGGGGCGCAGGAGGTTTTGTGAGGTATACAGAAGCGCGGTCGCCATGGCAACGAGAGAAAACTCTTTTGGGCTCATGAGGCAGAAAAGAGTCTTCCCTGGGAAGCAGCTATGAGGCCCATGAATCTGCAAGTCAAGAGAAATATGATTCAAGGCAACAGGTCCTTACCTTTTATATCCTTGTGCGAGGATCCATAAATAGCTCTCTCTATCTCATCGTGTTTCCTGTGAAATGTTCAGATGTACCAGGATTCTCCATTTTATCACACATGTACAATTCAGACTACTCAGACTTTTGTCTTTAATAATCAAATAAAACTGGAAAATAATGTATTCACTTCTGTATACTTTCATTCATTTTCAAAACATGTTGTTCTTTGCTACTGCACATGATCAATTCAGTAAACAGAATATCCCTACTTTCTAAAGTCACATTTCAGACTGGGAGCACTGGGAACACCTTCATTTGGATATTTTTAAGCTTTTTAAATTTTAGTGAGAGTTGTCCCTCCCAATAAATCTGTCACTTTCAACCTCTTTCTAACAATCCCAAGGGAGTGGACCAATGTGCCACAAAAAGGGGGATTTCCTGAAACTCACTGAAGTCACCCCTGAAAGTGAGAGGTACCAAATTGGCTGCCACACCCCCTTTTTTTTTTGCCTGTCGCTGTGCCATGGCAGCAGTAAATATTGATGTCTGCCTGAGTGGATGACAGCTCATAGCACTAAAATGTAGCCCGGTTTTGAACCCTGGTTTGGACTTGAGCCCCTTCCATTAATTTGGCTATTTCAGCACGCATTTACCACATAGCAATGGGCCTTGCAGCTGTCCCATGCTCTGTCAACTTCCATGTGGCCTTGGAGTTGGGGCCACAGGATAATGCAGAAGTGAGCGGGCTCAGTGGTGCAGCGGACATATTGTCTCTACTCCCAGAATGCAATGCTCTGCTCAGATAGCTGGATCCAAATAACCTAAAAAATGATGTGCTTTTTCCTTCCTTGAATACTTTCCTTTAAGTGCAATGAAAAACATCATGATGTCATAAGAAGTTAGGAAAAGTCAACAATGTTACTGCGAGAATCTGACTGATTTATAGAAGACTGCATAATTATGCAACATTACTTATAACTAATGGCCTTTTTCATGCAAGCCATTTTGACACGTCACGGCAGGAAAATCACAGATGTAAATAATAAAATAAACGATTAATGACTGAATTCCATTCAGCTTCTTCAGTTTCAGAGTCCTGGTATTGTGCATGTTGGCTCACTGTCACACTGTCATGGCTTACTGGGACAGAACGCCCCCATCGTTAGTTATTAGTAAAACCTGGGCTTTTCCTACTTTTCCTAAAAACTGGTCATGCCTTTTACACACAGTTATGGACCGTCCTAAAAATACATTTTTGATTGGCAGATGGAAGAAATTAAGATTTGTTTATTAAGTCTAGTGTAATTTATTACACATTCAACATCTGGCAAACTCAGAAAGGAACCATGACTTGTGTTGTTGTGAGGATGCAACATGAACAAGTTAATTGGCTGAAGTGTCTTAGTCAATGATGCTTTAACTGCACACTTTTTTACATCCATGTCAGCCATCAATGCATAGATTTAAATATGTAAGATTTATCAGTTTTTGACATATAACAATGCTGGTGTGAATAAGGCCTAAATCATGTTCTTTTATTTTGGAAAAAATAGTGACATTGTTTCTACTGCTATATATCTAGGGATATATGTATTGAAACAATTGAAATATTCTAAAATATAGCTTCACTTCACTTTACCTCACCCATCTGACAGACGTTTTGAGATGTTGTGAGGAAAGGAAAGTTTTTATGCTCAACACTTAGTTAGATGTCTGTTTTTTCATTGCGAGCGTCATATAAGAGTGTGAATGAGCAGCATTCAGGATACTAACTCTTGTTATGTTTCATGTAATGTAAAAAAAAACAGGCAATTCGTCAACATCTGTGGCTTTATTTGGACTAAATGGGTTGTAATATACCATCGGATTTGGTTCAGGAAAACAAAATTATTCCATCAAGCTCACTCAAAAAGCCTCATTATGTATTTCAGCGGGACTTATTGTTTATAGAGCAGGTTGAGGGGCTCGAAGCTGCTCTTGAAACGCTGAATTCATGGAGCTGATCTGGCAGTAGAGCAGGGCCAAACTTGCCAACATAACAGCCTTTCATTCGCCGTTTGTCTGTGCTGTCACACATGCACCGGTACTTCCCCTCGATCAATCTCACTCTCTCTCACACACACACACACACACACACACAGACACACTCAGCTCGCCCACACAATCTGCTTCATCACCCTCATTCTCTTGTTCCATCTCGCTCTTTGACTCTCCCTACTTATTTTCCTCCATCTCACCCTTTCTCTGTGAGTGTGTGTCTGTGTGCGTGGGTCGACTCTGGTCAGGGTTCATGTGTGAGGCAGTGGCAGTGGGGTGAGAACGAGGCCATGTGGGGTCTGGCTGACATCGACAGTGATAAAGCCAGAGAGGGTCACCACTGTAGCAAAGCCCTCTTTATTCCTAGCTGTTATTTATTCTCTTTTATTTCTTCCCCTCCTCTCTCCAGTGTTTATATCTGATGGGCTCTGGAACACTGAGCTCCAGCCTGCTTCAGCCCTTGACAACATCTGGGAATACAATGATGAATATGATTGCAGCCAGCAACTAGTGTCCCCTCATGTCTTAGCTTCTTCCTGCACACATATTAAAATGTCCAAAAGATGATGAAGTGTGACCTCGACATCATGATTAGTACATGTTACAACTTGTGGTCTTTTTCTCTCATAAGTGCACATGACAAATGATCGTCACATCATGCCGCTGTCTTGTGTTTCGTGTAGTTTGTCTTCACTGTCTTAGAGTATATTCACTCAGTTTGTTAGAGTATTTTCAGTAAGTTTTTAAAGTACATTATATCCATATTGTGTTTCCTGGTGTGTCTATAAGTCTGCACTCAGTCACTCTGTGTTCCAGGCTCCCAGGGGGAGATGAGACGGGGCTGGGAAGCTCTGATGGGAAAGTGGGCCAGTGCTCTCAGCCCTCCGCTGGAGAGCTCCTTAAAAGGCCTGGAGAGATGATGTCGTGGACTCTTTCCTTTCCCCCCCTTATGTTTTTTTCCTCCCTCCTACAGCAGTGGAGAAGCCCGGCAGCAGGAGCAGAGCCAGGCTTTGGCCAAACTCATCATGCACATCAGAGAAACACACGACACTGATGACTTCATTGAGCTGAAATAAGGCTTCCATCCATCAGAAGCTGGGAAGGCTTGTTATGAAAGATAGGATTTCCCAGATTTGAAATTATTCTGCCTTGTTGTACACACTGTGTCTGCTTAAACTAGGTGCTTTTTCAATTTTAGAGTGTTACTAACAATTGCGGAACTGCTGCACAGTTCCCTTTATTTGCAAAGCAAAAGCAGAAATGAGGAGGAAATGCAATATCACGATAGCAACAAGAGAT
The DNA here is from genome assembly GCA_008360985.2 of Macquaria ambigua. Taxonomy (NCBI): domain Eukaryota; kingdom Metazoa; phylum Chordata; class Actinopteri; order Centrarchiformes; family Percichthyidae; genus Macquaria; species Macquaria ambigua. Next base: position 104,427 of record VMKM01000052.1, read on the forward strand.
GCAGAAGTAGTCTTTTGCAAGTTGTGTTTGGCTAAGTATGAAACCTTTTTATTTAGACACTTTCCGCATACATCGGGTGGACCTGCTACATCCTGGTAGCTCTGACCAATCAGCATGTCCCAAACACATTAAATAGCAGATGTCTTCACACGCAGTTGCTGGACTCTCTGATTCAGCAGGCCCGACTAATTTTTTCCATCACAGCCTCTGGTTTAGGGGTCAAGAACCACTTCATGTACACAATGCGTGTAAGGCCAAAACAGATCCCTGTGCCTCCTTTAACCCCACAAACAATCATTTTGGAGCTTTTGCGTTGGCTTTTCCGAGGTGAGCTTCCAGCGCCTGGAGTGAGATGCATCAGGCGTGTGTGTGGGCAAGCTCTTCACCTTTTCCTCACGAGGCTCCAATCTCTGAGCCATCTGCTGCTATCTGGAGAATGTTCTCCGCACACTTCATGGACATATATGTACCAGGGCTTTGACATCTTTGCTATTTTTAGCGCCGACCCGCCACTGGTGGTTGATATGATGATGTCACGCAGGCTTTCAAAATAGATCTGATTGTTTATCTTGGGTTACACTTCCTGCCCCCTTTTTATGTCATGTTTGTTTGTGTTTATCCATCTGTCAAACTGGATTTTTTTGGGGGGGCTGCTTCAGTGTGGGGACTTGTTTTGCCTTCAGCTTTATTGTGTAGTATTCCCAAGATATGATCAGCAATTTCAAATCAGAGCTTCACTGTCTTCTTTATGAAAACCAGTCTAGACCTTCAAAGTGATGATATTTAAAGGAATAGTTCGCCATTTCAGGAAATACGCTTATTTGCTTTCTTGCAGAGAGCTGGTTAGCTTAGCCTACCTTAGCTTAAAAATAAGTTGCTGTATTAAAGCCACATCTTGACATTTTTACACTTTTATTTTTGTACGGATTAAACAAACAAGAGCTTTAGAGGTGCTGGTAAACATATTTTGTTACCTTTGGCAATGGAGCCAGGCTAGCTGCTTCCCAAAATGTCAAACTATTCCTTTTAATATCATCAGCCTGAGCTTAGGGTATGCTTACGGCTGGGAGAAAGGTTACTTTAGGAGTTAGGACATGAGGCTGGAAAATCAGTCTACCTTTGGGGCAACAAAATCTTTGAGTCTGAGCATTGTGGTATGTTTCCAGTACACCGGAGACAAAACCGGATTGCGCTGGTGTATGCTGATCCCATGTGACAGGTGAATTGTGCTCTGTTCTGTCTAGGTTTGGAAGCTCTGGCATGGGAAGGAGGAAGTCACCCTCGAGGCGTTTTGAGCGGGTAAAGGAGACTCTGCAAACACCAACAGCTTTCCTCTGCCCTCCCACCCCCTCTACCATCCTCCTCTGTGGCTCAGGTAAGAGCAGACTGGGGCTGTTGACAGGCACCACATGTGATGAACAGCGTCAGTCGTCACCTTGTCAGCTGCGACACAGCCGCACCTTGCTGTGAGGCCCATGCCAAGCAGATAACACAGCTGAATCAAATGCTACAGGTCACTGCAAATGACAGTTTCCCCGAACGCTCAGTGCGTCTCGATGTCCTGGTCAGGCAGCCGACCTCGTCCGCAGCGTTCAAAATGCACTTCATTTACATTCCTCTGGCCGCACTTCGAACATGGGAGTCGAGGATTGCCTAACCCTAAACCTAAGACTGCCTTGACCCAATTTATAGTGCGCTCTAAATTTAAACTACATCACAGATAGCATGCAGTTCACTAATCAGTTTTTTGTCACTATCTCTGTGACAAAAAATTACATTTATTTTGCATTTGCATCAAATAGTGTCATTGCTAAGATTGGAAGAGATCAGTGGAGGTAAATTAAAACTTAAAGTGTACCTCAAATGAGATTACATCTAACCTGAAAGGGTTTGATTGATTTTTTTCTTCTTCCCTGTTTCGTGCGATTTCACACCCACCAAAAAAATGCGGTCATGGTGTCAAATCCAGTCAGACAAACAGCGCTGCCCTAAACCTGCATTACCTGGTGTTTTCCCTCTTCTGAGCAGTAATTGATTGATGAATATGTGAGGTGAAGCAATACATTCTTTATATGTTTTTGCCTGCAAGCTTTATTCGAGCTCATACAGTATGCTGCAGTTGTTGGTGCTGATAATACTGTCAGATGGCTGCATAAAGGGTACTAAGCGTTATGTGGGTGGCTTCACTGCAAGAGAGAGAGTAGCACAAGTAACACTTATCTATTTTTAAGCTGCTGCTTGAGGGCTTCCTTTGTGAAGTGTGTGGATGGAACTTAACTGAACATGATTTCTGTATAATAGGGGAGATTGAAAAGCTGGATTTTAATGCTGGACACAATTTGTAATTTGATTTAAAGATTGCCAAATAGCCTTTTTTGAGTTTTCAAGTGCCCTTCAGAAATGTAATCAATGTATTTGAAGACATCCCTGGATCGAGGGTTTAACCTCTGTCTGAAACAAATGGAATATGATTGATGCTAGTCATGAGAAACACTGTATCCATTGTAACTTGCAATAGATTTTAGGATTACCAAGGTCGTGGGAGATGAGCACAGTTAGGAAACGAGATATATGACACCTGTTAATTGAAACATGAACCTGTCCACATGTGGAGTGAAGTGCCTTGAAGTACTGCCCATGACAAATGAGATGGTCTATGACCTTTGACCTCGGAGAATGCACCCACTGGGCGTGCAACCCCTGATCGTCCACAGGGTTGAGTTCAGTTCACAATGTGTAAGTGGTATTTAAACCTGATAGGGCAGAGGCTTTAAAGACTGAACGCGGCTCTGTTTTTCCGCTCATGCTTCTTTTCATCAAGGTGAATGGAAATAATGAGGGCAGAGGGTTTCAATAGCTAAATCAAGAACTCTAAAACAGGAGAACCAAAGCTTTAAAATGATCTAAGAGATAAGTAGTGCCAATGGAAGTATGGGAGTATCCTTTTCATTTTTCGTGGAAATCATTTTGTGGAACCTCTGATACTGCATTGTAGTACTTTAATTAAATGGGTCCCTTAGTACAACCAGTAGAATCTCTCAAAAAGCTCATGATCATACATTTAATTTATTATGTATAATTATTTTACAAAAATCTGACCATTGCCATTGTGCACAATAACAATAACCCAATGATGACTGTGTCACAACGTGATTTTCACATTTGTCATAATGTCTCTGAGGAAGTCTATGCACTTTTTGATATAATTATCGAATGTATTATAACTTAAAGCTGTTAGAATCAATATTTTTATATTAACAATGGATCTAATGACTATGTGCATGTGGAATGGATTGCTCATAGTGATGAATCCACAAAGAACCGTCACCCGACTCTGCAGTACAAAGAGTTTTAGTGTCTTTTAAATCACTGTTTTAGTTTTCTGGCAAGCAACTTTACTGTTTTGGTTCACTCTCGCCGCTCTCATCAACCTCATTTCCAGCCGCAGCAGGACGCTGTTTTCAGTACGCTACCTGCCTAGCCCTAAACAGCAGACAAAGTTAACATATGCTACCTTCCCAGCACAGAACGGCAGACAGACAAAGTTAGCAACTAGGTGGTGAACATAGTGGAGCACTTAGCAGCTAAAGAGCCAGATATTTCCCTCAGGAATTGGTGGAGACGAGACCAGAACTATAAAGGAGGGTGAATATTGGACTTGCATTCATCAGGTGGACACAACACTCCGTATCTTCTGGATGTGAAAACAAGCAACTGTTTGCTAACACGTTCAGCATATCAGCTTCATTAGGTGACAATATGTCAATGTTGTTTACAGCTTGTCGTGCTGCCCCGAAGTGGCCAAATAAAAAATCAATTAATGCAGGTTTAAAGGACAGGTTCACATTTTTCAAGTTAGTCTTAATGCATTAGCTACACATGTAGTCCTCATTGCTTTGTACTGCAGACTGTTACTTTGGAAGACACCCACTAAATCTGATGAGCTTCGACTGATGAAACCTCATATTAGCTTTGAGGACTATTGATTTTGACCTCCATCTTATCTTATATTGGAGTCACTTTAGGAGGGGATGTCTGCACGGCCAGTACAGACAGGAGGAACAATTTCAGTGCCCAATAACTCACTTTCAATGTACATATGGGCATGGGAGGACTGTTTTAAGACGTAATACAGTACTGTTAATACAGTACCTGTCCGGTCATTTGTAATCTTGTAATCAGTTTCCACACAGGCTTCTTCGCGGTCATCAGTATAAAGACATAAAACATGCTCATCTTCATCTGGCTTTGTTTCTGACAGCAAAAATTGATGATCTTTTTTTCCATGGCTTGCTTGGCTGGAATGATTCATCGTAGCTTTTAGCACTAACCCATTACAGGCTTCGCCGCAGCTCCAGAGATTGGCCTATTATTAGCCTCTTTTCTCCAGGAAACAAGGTCACTCAAATAGCCTTGTCTTATTAGGCTGTCACTACTCATTTGGCCTTAAAGAAACACACATCCCAGAATTAAACGTGTCTGCATCATACACTAAGTCCACTGTTCATTTGCACATAACTGACATAACGGCGTCACCATACATTTCAATTGAGTTAGCACAATCAAACTTCCATTGTTATCACGCCAGCATAATGGCATGGGATTGAAAGAGCAGAATCAAGTGATGCTCCAGCTGTATAGCCCCCGCTAAGTGAAAGGGACTGCCCTATTTCTGTCCGGGGTTAGAGCTCAGCTGTTGTCTGGGAGTAGATCACCTCATGAACACTCCCCAACCCTTCACTATCTACCCCTGCCATGCCCTGCTCCCCAGTTTTGGGTGCAGGGGGCTCTTGCAAAGATATCTCCTCATGTTAACACAGGCCATTCAGGCTGCCAGGCGGCACAGATTATTTTGTCAAGCTGGTATTTTTGAGAGGCTTCCATAGCGTTCCCGATCACATGTGCAGAGGTGCATCTGTCGTATGTGACATGCTCTCTGAGATGGCATGGAGAGGCTGCAACAAGCTCCACTCTGTGCGTTTCAGTCCTGACCCAAAAATGCAAATGGTGTATCTGTGAAATAATCACTCGGTGATACATGAGGTGCTGCTGCAATGCTTAACCTCTTTGGTCCAAATGATTAAGGGACCTCGAGTGGATTAACAGTGCACAAACACACAAAGAGGAACCCAGACACAAGCACGTAAAGTAGCATCCACAGCTGAGGAGAAGGCCACAGCGTGTGAGCACTGGCCAGATCGGGTTGCTATTATTATTTTCCCCCTTATTTACCCCACCTGCCATTCTCTCAACTGCTTCTCCTCTCTCTCCATTTCTCTGCCAATTGGTCTCTGGTCCTCCACTTCACTGCCTGACACAGGATTGGCCTTGGACAGAGTCTGCTTTCTCATTTCACTCTGCCCCTAAATACTTTGACAGTTGAAGCCCCTGGTGACATTGGATGGGGAGGTGAAGTTAACAAGCAGTCAAATGGAGGCCCGTTCATCAGTCATGGATGTGGGGTTGAGCCCAGTCCAGCACGCGATGTCACCTTGGGGCTGTTATTTCATGGATGAAGTCTTTCATTGGAATCTGGCTTTTGGCTGTCTGTAGACCTGCTAACTCTCACCTGATACCACAGGCCAGGACAAGCTTTTCAGTCCACCAGTGACTAATTGAAAGGGTCTGAAAAGCTGAGCCAGCACTATCAGGGTATTTCTCAACATCACTTTTTAGGCATCCTCTGATAACATCAAAGCATGACTATTTCTATTTGCTCGATAGCGCTGCTGTCTGGACCTGTAAATTGGGGAAGGAGATGAGTGTGTCAGTGTCGCAGGCGGCAACAACAGACATTGGGTGGCATGGGAGCATGGGAGCAGGGCATCTGGTTTCTCTCAGATGGGACTGAGTTGTCCACACTTCACCAGTCACCCCTCTGTGAGTGCAGCTTGTCTTGGTCACCTGCACTGGCATGCTGGTGGATATGACTGGATACAGTTACTTTATGGCAGCGAAAATTAGGTATTTTCCCCGTCTAATCTTACTGTTTTACTGGCTTTTGGAGGGTTTATATCAGTACCAGCCTAGACTGACATCATGATAACTGTCCTGATATCTTTTTATAATTTCTTACCAATATAAAGCCCTTTTCTATAGTATGTTTCAAAATAAAAGTTACAAAGGGCTTCACAATTCAAACAATTAAAAGTATCAAATAGTACAGAACAAGGAGATATTTAATATTTGAAAGGAATAGTTCGACATTTTGGGAAATACGCTTTCTTTTTTGCTTTCTTGCCAAGTGTTAGATGAGAAGATTGATACCACTCTCATATTTGTCCAGTTAATATACGGCTACAGCCAGCGGCCAGTTAGCTTAGCTTAGCATAAAGACTGGAAACAGGGGGGAAACAGCTAGCATAGAGGTGCTGGGAGGTGCAGATTTTGTTACCTGTTGTTACAGAGCCAGGCTGGCTGTAGCTGTATATTTAACGTACAGATATAAGAGTGGTAATTTCTCATCTAACTCTTGGTAAGAAAATCAAAAGATGAAACAATTTGATTTTTTTTATACTATACAGACTGAGACAAAATACTGTACCAGAGGTGAACACTTTTGACTGATATTTGGCAGATATCCAATATAGCCGAAGATATTCCCTACTATGGTTTATCATTAATACCCAATCTATCATCCCTAGAAACACACACACAATCAAATAGCCGAATTCCCTTCCTTTCTGGCTGTCTTTCCAGAACACTTGACTTGGGACACCTCATCTGGTTTCACAAACCACAACAGAGAACAGTCCCTTCGGAAACACTCAATTAAAGCAGTAAACACAAGCTTCCTCTGGGGGATCAGTCATAGGTGCTGAGGGCTCTGACAGTGATGTTACTCCGCTGAGGACACGCCTACAATGACATGACTTTTAGGTCTGTCGATGGGTTTTAATCAGCTCGCTCATGCAAGTCTCAGCGGCTAAAGGCAAACAGTGAGAGTGCGCCAGTGTAATTTTGCAGTATTGATACACTTGAGTCACCCCCCCAGACACTTTTATCCTCTCAGGGAACAGGAACAACAGCAAACAGTCACTGGAAATCAAAGCGAAGGGTAATGAAAGACAGGACTTTGTCTAGAAAACTCATGACACATATGCTGCAGGACCGCCTTAATAGTCACAACTGCCTGTCAGAGGTGATGCTGACAAATGATTTTTCTCTTGTGGTGTATAATGTATTTCCTGCTGAATCCTCTGACACCCATCAGTTATAACAAACACTGAAATCTTGATGCATTCTCTGGCGTTACATCAGTTAACAACCACAATTGTCTGCACTGTTTGCATTTATCTGCAGGAAGCCAGCATTGTGGCAAAAGTAGTTTTACTGACAATTTCATGATAAACACATTCAATGTAAAGTTAGTCAATGAATTCCCTAATTAAAACAAGCCATAAGGTACTGCATGTCATCACTGACAACAGTGAGGTAAATACAGCTGCTGAGGGGGTACGGCAGGATGCATAAACAGGATGCATTACTGTATGCCCGAGATGTTTGTGTTAAGTGGAGTATGCGGATATACGCTGAAGAGTTTCCATGCCTTCAGCGCAACAAAGGCCCCTCTTACATAACTGTTGACATTGTAGATTTTAAGCAAATTGTAGGAGAGATTTGCAAGGTTAAAAATGCACAACACCTATAGGGAATTATTCAAATCCCTTTACCTTTTTGCATTTTGTCCTTTTTGGCCCCCGAGCTACACGTTTGGTTTGATATTTGATCTCATGTTTGTAGCATCCATATTTGACTCTGCTGGAACTTAAAACTTGCATATGTCTGCACTGTAAGCTATTAGATATAACTAAACCCTCACTGAAATCTAAGGGCAAATGCACCTGTTACATGTTTTCTTTTACATAGGCTAGGCTATTGAAAATTTCAATGCTATGACATATTCAGAGCCTGATATTCAAATGTTATGAAAATGAAATGTAATTTATTTAAAATAGCCTTTTGTGACAACTGAACAACAAAACTGTCAGATAATCAGCTTTTGGCTGTTTGTGCTGCAAGTATTAACACAGTCTGCAGCTCTAAAACTCACTTGTGTATCACACAGATACACAAAGACCTACACACAGTACACTCTCATTACGCTCAGAGCTGGATGTGGCCCACATGGCTCGCCTTGTGCTGTCAGTCACCGTAAGGTCGGCCCTCCCCGCCGAACAGCAGCTTACACATCACTTTCCCTCCAACCCTTCTGATATCAGCACACTGAAGCCTCTGGCCAACAACTTCCTGACACTGACGCTGTTGGTGTTCCACCATCCCTATGACTCAGTAGAACCACAGTTATTTCCCATGACATTTCTGTAACATTAAGGATCAGCATCAAATGAGCTGCTCGTCCTCTCTGTGTCTTAACCTCCGTGTTCTGGCTCAGAGTCTTTCGTGCTGCAGCCCAAGTCTCATTTACTGCATTTGCAGACAATAAATTATTTTAATCTGTCTACATTCAGTGTTAGTGACATGAGGAATTGTTCTGAAATGAGAAAATGGGAGTAGCGTGACTTTACACAATGGCTCATGGTCACAGTTGTATAAATGTTTTGGATCATGATTCTGCTTGAACAGCTTGTTATTCAGGATGTCAACTTCAACTTCAGTAGATGGGTGGTATCTAATCAAGCACAAGCAGCATCATTTTCATTTTTTTTTTTAATGTCTTTAAACCCCAAAATAACATCATTATCATCTTTAATGACACCTCAAAGTAAAAAGTGGCTGCATGCTTCAAACCCACCACTTGCCTATGAGGAGGCAATACCGCACCCCCTGCTGAGTACACATGGGTGTCTGCCAACAATAACACATGGCGGTGCCAAAATAAAAAACACTTTATGCCTGGCCACCTTGTTTTTACTCCAGGTTGAGCTGGACCACCCCAGTACTTAAGTCCACTAGACATTCCTACTTCAAGTGTTACCCATCAAATCATTACAGGTACTTTGCGGTAAGAAGCCTTTTATTTTCCCTCAGTGAGCAAAGACAGAATGGGAAAACAGTGTGACACAAAAACAGCAATAAAACAGTTTGTAATATGGGGATACAGTCTTTGGTTTGTCAATAGTCATATTCATGAATATGGAGATGAGTAAACTTTTGTTTGAATGCTTGATCTCTTTCTTAACTCCAACTCAGAGGGTTGAAATAAATAAAAACTCCATGATGATCACAAAAAAACAACAACAACAAATATATCCATCCTTTTTTAGTATTAAATTGTTAATATATACTGTATATGAAATGTACAAAACCAGTATTCAAATTTCACAGGTTACTTGATGGGAGAGTTGAGTATTCATATATTGTGTTATGTGCTGAATGTTATGTAATATTAAAGTACTCGTCTTATTTGGTGTACACAGTCTATAAGGGATTACCCTGCTCACTCTCCCCTCATAATCTGCTGATGATGACGTTATACTGCAGCTCCTGAGCGCCAGATCTCGCGAGGTTATGGAAAACAATCCAGACGCCCTCTCTCTCTCTCTCTCCGTTCCCCCCTCCTCCCCAGCCCTCCCTTCCCACGCCCCAGTGCGCTGTGGGATAGTGGCACTATAAAGTATATCCTCTCTCGGAGAAAGATAAGAAGCCCGAGACAGGAGGGGGATGAAGATGGCGGACGCCAAGCAGAAGAGGAATGAACAGTTAAAGCGATGGCTGGGCTCGGAAACGGACCTGGAGCCTCCTATTCTGAAAAAGAAGAAGACGAAGGTGAAGTTCGATGATGGCGCCGTGTTTCTGGCAGCCTGCTCAAGCGGCGATACCGAGGAGGTACTCCGAATGCTTGACCGGGGCGCTGACATCAACTACGCCAATGTAGACGGTCTCACCGCCCTCCACCAGGTTTGTGTTAGCCTGCTATATGTGTTAACGTCAGTCACTGCCAGCATCATTAAACACAAATATCGGTTTGCTGCTAGCAACTGCTTGCCCTGGAACACCTGTCAAATGGAAGCCATTCTCATCCCGTTGTTTACCTACCTAGCACACCCGTCCTTTTCGACGCAGAGTAACGTTAGAGTTGAACACACTGGCTTCTCTCTGAGCTTGGTTATGGGATACTTATAACCAAAACGGTGCTAACTGTACATGTAGTTTTCAGAGTGCGAACCACAATAAACAGCAAAGTTAAAACGACTACTTTTTGCCCCAGTAAACTAGCCTGAGTCTATATCCTCAGTCAGTGGGTGCAGTCTAATTGCTGTACTGCTGCATTTCAGGTTGTAACGTTGGGTCATTTTATGTCGTGAATTACATTCAAGCCGAACGACCACCAATGTTTTTATGGTTCAGTGATATTGTTGGATATAGCCAATTTCGAGTGCTACGATCGAGTAATGCTAGAAGCTTAACTTAAATGTTGTCATTGATTGAGACACTCATCCAGGCAAAATGAATTCCACAACGATGGCTATAACCTGGCCAGCAGCAAAAGTCGTTTTGTTGATAAACCCTCCACCGCGACTGCGACTACTCTTTGGAGGGGAAGAGGAGCTAGCTAGCGTTAGTTAGTTACAACGTCATTCGATTGCAAGCTAATGGTGTCCTTGCAAGGCCTTAACTGTATACCACATTTACGTAATATTCACATTGTTAACAACAGTGTTTGGTATATTAGTTAAAATGTGATACAGTGGTAAATTATTTCAGTGCAGTGTTAGCCAAGCGGAATGTATGCTAACGCTACATTCGCAGGATAAGCTAGCCATCGTTAGCTGTTTTTGGAGGTTTAGCTAAAGTTAATTCATTCGTTAGCTAGCTTTAGAAACGACGTCAGCGGATACTCTTTTTTGTCTATAGTTGGCGTTTGGTGACTTTGGTGTTTTTGGTTTTAACCAAAAACATATGTGTGCCAAATGCTTTTCTATTTGGCTGGAATGTCAGCAGTGCTAAGCTAACTATTTGCCCGCTAACCACGGCAGCTACGTTTACTAGCCTCTGTACTTTGAAAGCCAAATAATGAAAATGGCAGGCCGTTTTGGCTGTCGTCAGTCAGTAACGTCAAGTGCTACCTTATGTATGAGGCTTTTTGAAACCAAGCATGGCAAATGTCTGATTTACAAGGTTCATTAAACACCGGTCCAGTTGTTGAAATATTATGGTAGCTAGTAGGTGCAGTCACCGAAAGGAGAGCACTGCCATGGCCAAGTTGGATTCAATGATGTGTACTGTACATACAGTACATTTGCGTTAACATTTAAATTGCTGAAATTTGGGTTTGGAACTGCTTCATTGTAATTTGTAATTACATCAGTGTAGTGTATGGCTTAATTTCTATTGTCTACTACTCTGTTCATTCTCTACTATGCTCCAGATGTGACCTCATCTCTCTACCATTTGCTGTTAAACAAATAATACCTGGAAAATATCAATAGGATTCTTTTTCAGATAGAAACATTTGCTATAGCATCTAGTGACATTTGTTACAAATGGAATAAGATTACAGTATATTAACACTATCAGCTGCTGTACATCAACAACGGAGTTCTTTTCAGTTTTTAATACTCATGGAATTGTTGTATTTGATAGGTAGTTAACATTAAAAAGTGACATTTGACAAAGGTCCCTGGCTAGATTTGTACCCAGGCCATTGTAGTTATGCGTATGTACCTCAGACCTCTGGGGCTACAGGGCACTCCAGGTACTCTATTATGAACAAATCAGTTTCTGTTATTGCTGGTGGAAACATTTACAGCAGTTACAATGATGCTTTCTCCACCTATTTGTTTGGATAGCAAGTGCTTAAATGATCTAACGATTAATGAAGTAATTCTTGCATTAAATGTTTAATGCTAGCATAGATTTCCAGTGATGTCACCTCATTACTCATGCCCACATGTCTAGTCTTAGTAAGTCTGAATACTGTTAAGTGCACCTTGCTACATGGTTTTGTTTGTTGTCCAGGACTTTGTTACACCTATTAAAAGTTTTAAAAGCAAGTTTTCTGAGATAGATCAAGATCATTAGCTTTCATTTTAGGCAATGCATTGATTTTATTTGGGTGAATACTTTCTGTGTGTTTATTAATGGTGTTGTTAAATCAACCATTCTTTGTGCTCGGCATCTGCTATAATTAAATCTGGAATTAGCATGGCCCCCTGTGCAAACTCATTGGGTGGAAACGTTGCCTTTTTTTGGGCTGATGTCCAGGGATGAGCTGGAGTGAGGAAAGAATTTGCAGTACAGCTCTCCAGACCTAACCATCTCTGGAGACGAGAAGCTGCTGTGAGTGTGTTTGTGTGTATTGTAGGCCATCACGTGATCCCAGGATTTTGGGGTCTTACAAAAGAGTTGAAGAAGGCGATACAGGGATTTATGTTTAGAGTGTCAATCCCAGAATTGCAGCAAGGTCAAGCTGATGTTAGTTTCTTTTGATGAAGTGAAGAGGAGATGGACACTCGGAGTCATCTGATGTCTTTCTTGATGTCTTTGCTATCCTTGTTGGTTTTAGGCAATAACCTCCAGAGCATAATTTGGCATGATTTTGTGAAACTAACAAGTTTTGCATTGGAAAAAACATACATCACTGGTAAAATTAACAGTTTAATTGTGTGCAATAAACTGCACTGACCTCTGGCTTTGTTGTGAAGTGTGTCATGTTGTTACACTAGGGCTCACTTCTCACTGGGTGCAGCGATAGCACTCCCCACGCTGGTCACCGGTGCAGGGTTATAAATACCCCCGCCACAAGTTCTCCTAACTGGGTTTCAGGAGATGATACTAAGTTTGGGTATGACTCAGAGTCTGTAGCTCTGCTTTGTAGTGCAGCCCTGGCATAATCTCAGATTTAGGATAGAGGTTGTGTCTTTATGTGACTCATGGACTTTCTGTCACTTTAAAAATGACTTGTTGCAGAATGACCCGTAAACATATTCTCTTACGTTGTTGTCTCTCTGATGTGATTCATGGTGAAGACCATTACAGGCCCCCTTGCACATATGGATGTTATTAGGGATGAGGTTTAGAGAATTAACCAATAATAATCTGTGACATTTTCCGTTTTTGATGCATGCTAGACCACCAGAGTGAAGAGTGCCACTTTGCATAGCTGTTGTAGTTTCAAGATTATATTTCCATTCCACGATGTGATTGACTGAGACATATTGGTTCAGGTAGACGGTAAAGGGGATGTACAAGTGAATGAGGGGTCCAGTGGACAAGTGGAGATTCCAGATCTCCTCGGCTAAACTTGTCTCCGAGGGTAGCATTCCAACTCCTGTCGTCCTAGCCCGTGCATTCCTCACATGACAGTCGCTGGAAACCATGGCAAAGAGAGAGCAGAGCAGACATTCCTCAGCTGTCACCTAAACCCCTCCCCTCTAGTCATTCGCTCTCTGGCTTGCCTCTCCCCATACTATGCCAAGGCCCAGCTGACTGTTGCCCACTGAGCTCCATCAAGGCAATTAGTGTGGAGGTAACCAGGGCTTGTCGCTTCACACAAGAAAATCTCCACACTGACCCACACCTGAACTTTTTTCCTTGGCGTTCATGGCCTTTGCTGATCCCCAGGACCGAGGTGACAGGACTCAGCTCAGCTTAACATGTCAGAGTTGGGTATTACAATGCCTTTGCTCTGTTGACATTACACACCCTCATTATGGCCCTGAAGTCTATGAACATTATCTTGCACTGTCTCCATGACAACGACTCAGGGAAGGTTGCTAGTCACTTGTGTTGGTGGATTTGCATGTACAGAGTGGGAGTTGCATAACAGACTGAACAGAGAAAGAGTCTTTGGCAGTGCTCAGCAGTTTGAAATGAAAATCAACTTCATGAATCTTGTAATGGAACAATTACAGAGCATGTGGTGGAAGATGGTGAGGTGGCTGTGTTTCTTTTCATCCAGACCAGCATCAGTCATATTAACACATTACATAATTGCTGTGGATCTCACTCCAGCCCCAACCCTGAGATTCTCAGCTGTGCCTGAGGCTTGCAGTTGGCCAGTGAGCGGAGCAAAAAAGAAATGCCTTTGATATGTTCGTGTCCTCCTGATAAAGGCATCATGGCATCCTCTTACAGACCCTCCTTTCTTTCTGCCTGAGGGAGAAAACCCCCGCCATCTCACATGGAGAGGCCTCTTAGCTGAGACGGCCAAAGCATCACATTGCATTACAGATCTGCCCTGTTGCTCTCACCTGTTTTGCTAGGTTAGTGAGTTATCGAGAATGGGTTTCATCCACAAAAGTCTGTCAGGGCTCTACCTTGATGATCTGCCTGCATAATAACTCCCATCTGATGACTGCTAGATAAAGACTACTAAGGATTACATATTGAGAGTGTGAGATGTAGTGCTGTTTTCACTTTTGTGTACAGCACAAAACCTAGGAAAATGAGCCCAGATGACAAAGCATTGTAAATCCACTGCCTTTTGATATGTATGGTCATCAAAATCAACATCCTGGGGTCCTTTTGAATGCTAGTATAATCTTTTGCTTTCAGGTAGCTTTAGGAGGGAGATGGATGCTCTTTTCAGTAAAGGGAAGCTTTTCTGATTGCACATTTGTTGTAGAGATTAGCATGATTGAGCACTTTATTCTAACTTATTGTTGAACATCAAGGTCCAGGTAGTTTACACATCACTCAGCTTGACTTTGAAGTGCAGCCTTTGATTTGATATTTTGTCCATTGTTCGAGTGTCATTAATTAGTTGTGTTCTATAAATGACCTCTTCTTTAGACACTGCTGTATTGGCGGCAGGATCTTATGAGCTCGAACAGTTGCATGTAATACAGTACATGGCACCAGACCAGGGTGGTTTGGTGTGTAGAGGGGTCTACCTGCCATGTGTAGAGCCAGCATGCTTATTTCTTTTGTTGGATTATGCAGAGAACTAGCCTTTTAGCTGCTGCTTCTATGACGTAATCAGCTCTAAGTTATTGGCAGGTAGACTGACTTCAGTCGACACGGTAAAGGTAAACTGCATTAAAATGTTTGCTTAATGAAATGAAAATATATTATTGGGTTTTTATGGCAAGTTACTCCAGTATTTAGGCTGTAACAGGATCTCCATGCCCAACAGTTAAAGCCAATACTGTCTTCAGGCAATTGATATCTGCCCATTTTAGAAGAAGTGTGCTTTCACATGACTTTTCTTGCAAAAGGTCGCACAAGGCTTCGAGGTTCTTTGTTATGGCTTAAGGCCATCGTACAGTAGCTGCTAGTCACTCATGCATTTCTAACATATTGCAGACTACATTAAGATGCAACTTTAATAATTCATGGACTAGACAGTCTGATTTGTTCTTTGTCTAGCTCGAATAGTCAACTGCCAATCCTCCTTGAATGTGATTAGCTATTGACATGTTTTGGTATTTTGTTGCATCTAATATTTAGACCTAATTCAGCTTGCCATGTGAGTTATGATTGTGTATCACTGTTAATGACACATCTTTGTTTTATATTTCAAAACCTGCTCTAAAAGCCTAAGCCTACACTGACTCATGTAATGGCTCTTTTCAGTGCATACAAGAGACTAATCATAATTTTATTTAATTGTATTCTTATTTAGCCTCTTGGTGCCATTATTCATAATTTTGATGAATTATCAGTTTCTCAGAAGTCGTGAGGGTACAGTACAGGAAATATTATTGCATCATGAAATGATCAACCACATGAAACAAAACAGGTCATGCCGAAGTAAACTGTAACCTGTCTATTGAGTTCAAACAGATGGCAGGAGCAACATTAGGAATGCAAGAAAGAAAACATGTCTGGATCATTATGGATTAAAGCCAACCGAACCTTGACACAACAGCAGAAACAATAGTGGATGGACAGTGCCGTTAGATTAAGGAATGTCTTATTACATTTTCTGCCAGTACCACCCCGTTTCCATTTTTAAAATCTGTCAGCAGCTGGTTTGTGTGCAATGGCTTTCCAGTACTGAAGGAGTTAAAATGTGTGTTGAACGTTATACAGCAGGCACCAATCAGCGGGTATCATGTCCCTCTGGGCTGTTTTGGGTGTTTTGGTCAGTGTAGTTGTACTGTGGATGCACTAATGTGAGATAAACACGACTCCGTCAATATAACTTTTTACATAGAAGTATAGGTCATCCAATGCAATGCTGAATTCCACTCTGCAGTGATTCACTGTACTATTGTAACCTCAGCGTGCTTGATGACTGAGAGCGTTAATTTTAGAATTGGGGCCCCAGAACATGTATATTTTACCTGTGTATAATTGGCAGGTCTCTCCTTGTCAAGCTGGCCTTGCTTGCTGTTTCATTCAGCCTTTCTACCAACCCCATAATCAACAGCAGGAAGTCCTTGTGGTGTTTGCGCGCCAATGCTTTGCAACATGCCAGGTCATCTGCTCATTGTGACACGTCAGTGTTGTTTCCCTTGAACACTGTCATGATAACATGTATGACTTTGGAAATAGACAGCCTTTGTGTAAGCGAAATGGGTTGGGAGGATTGGTCTCTACTGTACTGAAACAGAACATTTCTAACTGTGTAGTCGATTTGTAAGGGTAGTTTCTTATTGAAATCAAATTCACATTGTTAGCTCAGATGCGATGGAACCATAAACGAGACAAGAAAAATAATATGTATAAAACAACCATTTACAGCAACTGAACATATCACGTCAGGGTAAATGGATACATGGCTTCAGTGAGAGATGTTTCTATCGCACTGAGTTTGCTGAGAATTTATACATGAAACTGTTAAGCCTTTAAAGAGAAGACTAGAGTATAGATTTCCTTTAAAACATGCATGGCTCAGTTGATTCCGGTCCGGATGAATCCTATGCATCCCAGCTCCATTTATGACACTGCTGTGATAATGCATAGCGGGGATAAAATGCCAGAGGCATCCCCACCAGACGATCTGGAACGGTGAAGGTTCTCTGAAGTATTTCAGATGAGCCTGCTGCAGGTTGGAACTGGTTCACCTGGGGTCGTAAGGAGAATTCCTCAGTAGAGTAAACCTGCTGCCACATATAGCCTATGTGCTGTGCTGACTTGACGGTAAAGCTAAGGACACGGACTTGACCTTGCCCAAAAGCGCATTTCATGTGGTACGGGGTGGGCTTTTTATGTCCCACTTAACTTTTTAGCCTGATGAAATTATTGCATTGTCATAACATGGTAGTACTGCTCTATATTAATGTAGGAAGTTGATTTCAAACCAAAGGCTGCCATGTTGTATCTCTTTCTTTCTGCTGAACGTGTTCTGATGGTGTCTGTGTGTGCTACTTTAAGGAGTATTTGTCTCCCATACATTAAGTTGTTGCTCTGATCGCTGCATCGTGGAACTGTTCAAGAGGTTGATGAGAAATGACGTGAGCATAATTGCCCGTTAAGACTTTTGTGTAAAACAGATTGGTAAAGGAACTTGCCCACCACTTGCTTTTCTGTCTGCCCCCACCTTTCCAAGCCGTGCATAGTATTGAGCTGCTGTGAAATGTTTGTGGGATGACCTCAGCTTGTTTTTTTTCCCACCCTGTGGCATATAGTGTCTGTCTTCTACTTAAGCCAGGTCTTCTTGAAGCCATCCTGCTGTTGTTTGCTTGGCGGCAGTTACATGTCTCACGCTGAGTGTTTTTTATGAGCTGTTTTTGAACTGAAAACACCTGGACCCAGAGACTGTGAATTCCTCATTGTCTTACAGAACAGCAAGTACAATTAAGGCAGAGAGCGCATGTCCATTTGTTGTCAGTTGAAGGGTGACATTACATTCTTTCCATTTATTCTCAAAATGGCTGCATCTTCAGCTGACGAAATGAGGGATAGAGATGAACATGGTGATTGGCCCATTGTACACAATCTACACTTTGTGTTATTGTTAAGCCAGGAGGTACAGAACATGATATCCTTACGTTCTCGTTGGTAAAGTGATTGATCTTTTGTTGCTTCCACCTGTCACAGAATAGCTTACTGTATTTTTGAAAATACATCATGATATAATTACTCTGTTGCTAATTTGACAGTAGCAATAAATGCTGTACTTGTAGGGGGAAAAGTAATGACGCTTATTCCACAATCTGGCATATATCACCAGTAAAATAATATTGTAATGATACAACATGAGCTAATAGGACAATGTGCTAATATCTTGTTGCATCTCAAAGTATAAAGCTCTTCCTTATACACTTGATTGGCATTGATTTTGTTAGCGCTGATCCATGAGTGGTCATGAGATTGAATGAACCTGCTGTTTGCTGTGATGCTACCCCATTAGTGTTCTTGCGAGTAAGCACATGCGAGTGATACTCTTCCTGCAGATAAATAGCAGTGTCAGTAAATGGGCCTGGACCTTGACAGCCTGAGTACTTTGGCTTGTGATTCAAATGGACTTACATAAGTATGGCCTGTGTGTTAGCTAGAAGCCGATGTTTTGTTTTATGTTAGTATATCTGTTTTTCATGTTTTAAATAATCCTAAATGGTTTTAAAGCTTGCCAAATGTCCCTCACTGGACGATAAAAGATTCAACTGACTATCTGTTGAAGGACGATGAGTAGGCCTTTTACTGAAATCAGCGTTTCCTGCTGGGGCCATGCAAATGGTTAATATGATCAATTCTCAGGAGAACTCTCTAACATTATACTCTTTAAATTAAAGAAATCAACTGAGTATCAACTAATTCTATCCAATAACAGATTGAACTAGAGGCAGTGATAGAAAATAATGATGCTTTTGTTCATCAAACAATTCAATCCTGATCCATACATTTTGATGATCAACACCACTGTGCAGGAGTCTTATTCAGTGATTAATTAACGTCTGGCTAATCAAAGTAACAGCAATCTAAAGTATATCAACTGACAATGCGCAAACGTGGTGCACATTATATATGTGTCATCTCTGGGGCATCGCTTGTGTGTGTGATGCATGTTTTAAGCAGATGACCACTTTGTGTCTTAATCGGGTTGTTCTGAAGGACAGTGAAAATGGATGACCCTTGTGCTGTGCATTTTCAGGCCCAGAACATGGGGAGGACGGGGAGTATTTATTGCTCGTCTTTCCTTACTGAGGTGGTGATGGTAGGAGGGATCAGGGTGTTGGAGATTTCAGGCCAGAGAGGAACAGGAAGTGGCTGTTTATTTTTCTCATTTCCTCTTTGAGGCTCCACTAGTGAGGCTGCTTCTTCCACTCCCTCTGCTTTTATTACTGACACTAGCCTAACATAGACGCATAATAGCTATCTGCACTGCCTTGCCTAATAGTTTACGTAAAACCAGACCAACAAATTTGCATTCTTATCTTTTTTGCATATTTTTACATGTTGTGTGGCGAATTAAGTAGATGTTTTGTTTTTTAAATTGGGTACCAGTTTCTCATATGGAAATGACTGATTGCTTTAAATTTTATGAAGAAAATTTCACTCCTAATTGAAAGTCTTGCTGCAGACTGCAGTTGTAGGGCTGCACAACAGGTTTTATTAAAGGTTATTATAGTTAAGGTGTAGATTACACTATCTCATTTTAGTCCACTCAAAACTGTGGAATTAGTCTTGGTCTTTGCGTGACAGTGTACTAGCAATTCCGCATGCATTGTAATGCAGTGCTACTCTGGTGACGATCCGTATTTGTGCTGGTAATGGCTATAAATTGGTAGAATGCCTGCAGGGCAGACCCTGGCACCCACACTATCCATTTAACCTCTTGGGTTCAGAGCTTGTTGGCGTAAGCGGTGACACAGTGCCAGTACGCCGGGGGAAGGGGGTGGGGGTGTACTGTGGACCATTCTCAATACCTCTTTAGTAGACTGACTGTCAGTGACTGCTGACTGAGCTATCTACTGTCCTCCGTATAGTAGCCTCCACATAAGGGTTCTATTATATGGAAATATCAACAGAGGTTGTATTCTGCCATCTCTCTGTGGCTATCTGACCTCTCTGCCTCTCCCCCACCCGGTGCCCCCTCTCGCCTTTAGACCCCTCACTTGGAAACTAATTTGGCTCTCAAGTGTGGCTATTGTTTTGGCTGCTGAGCGAAAGCAAAGTGAAACATACAGTTGCAATCTCGCCGGCATTTTTTCCCCCCTCTTCCTCAATCCTGGTCTTCTTTTTCCATGGGAATCCCAGGGCCATATATGGTCGTCCTCGGTAGCAGCAGCAGCAGCAGCTAGAGCGCTGAAGGCAGAGTGTGTGTGTGCATGCATGTGTGTAGTCTGGTTTCAGCTCCCAACAGGGCTCATCTAGTGGAGGGACCCAGCTGGTCGCCCTACCGCGCTAACCCTCCCCCTCGTACCCTCTGGCCTCATGAACCCTGCCAATAGCCCAGGAGCTGTGAGCTCTTTGTCTCAGGCGTAAACACACACACACACAGATGTACACTACCTTACAGAATGAACACATATGCTATAGTCTCTCTCACAAGTATAGATTCACTGATCCTCATGTAGTCCTTTTTTATTCATGTCTGGATTGTTCTATTATTATTTTGACTTTTTCACCACATCTCTCTTTGTCTGGGCTGGTCTCTCTTAACACACACACATACAAATGCAGACACATAACGCACTCATACTTACATGCAGGCGGTAAGAAGGAATTCCTTTTGTGGAAGTGGCTGCGCGCCTCTGAGCCAATGACGTAGCCCGTGAGGAGTGGCCAAAGCATTGATGCCTGAAGCCCCAAGGCTAGGAGTATTACTTATCTGGGAATTTCTCCACTGGTATGCTAGTCCAGGGCCTTGCTGCTTACTGGTTAGGTGGTTGCAGAGAGAAGTTGTACTTCTAGAGGGAGAGGAGTAAAGTAAGAGAGAGAGGCCAGTTCTGAGCTCCAGAAAAAGCTGCTTTGTTGTCCACAGTGTTGCTTTATATGGGAGAAAACTGGTCTTTCCCTTTTTGAGGAAAAACAAAAAACAAGTCCTGTGTTATTAAGCTTTACTGTGGCTGTCAGAAGCACAAATTCTGAAAGCCAACAAGCCTCTTTCTGTTTCCATTTTGTACATGCAATGTTTGAGAAACCTTACACCATAATACCTAGATCGCGTTTTGGCTTTCCTGACAGATACTAGAGGGTTTCAGCCATCATCCATCTCACCACAGAAATTACAGCAGTTTCACCCCACCACATTACACAAAGAAGAAAACTGGAGGGGCCGTACTGAACGCACCAGATGATTGCATAGGGATGGCAAAAATCAGCAAGTTGAGTTTGTTTTTATGAGCGTGTGTGTTTTAATATGTTTTCTTAGAGAGAATGGTAGTGATATCACCGTTCTCCTCCACATGCCATGTTTTTTAAAGTGTCTTGTGATTGTGTAGGTGCTTTGATCCCAGCCAATGTCCTGATCACAATCGAAGTGAGAGTGACTCAAGCCTTTGCGGTTTGAAGGTTTGAACAGCTGTTGCAGAGCTAAACAGTCCCCCCAAATCTCTGTGATAATCTCTTGGTTTGTTGCTGTTGTAGTTTTACATTTGATTAATGTAGCATCATCCACAGACATCTCTGTGGAGTGTTTTTATTTTGGACTGTTTATTCAGTTGAAAGTTCAGTTGTCATTATGAAAACTGTTGACAGTTGGGTCTGTGGATTATCCTGAGGAATCTGGACATCTGAAAAGACATGTCTCTCTTTTGAGTTGAGAATGGCAGTATTCAATAATTGAGTACCACAAACGAAATTCCATTCACCACCATTGGCAAATAAAGCCCAAATCATAACTCTGCACAAGGCTACATACCAACAGGGGAAAGGGGTAAAAATATAGGATTTTTTTTGTGTGTCCGATTAAGGTGAACTGACCTTTTCATAGATGATAGAAATGCACAGTATATCAACAGTGTTGTAAATGATGCTGCCCAGAGCATAATGATGTTATTAACAACATCTGGTTGTTAATAATACAGCTACAAACGGCACTAGACAGACACTTGGAGTTGTTTACAATGATGCCATGAGTATGTCATTGTGTGTGCCAAGATTTTATAGTGCTACGTTAATCAGCTGTATTTGCTCTTATGGCAGGCAAGTTGAATGAACTTCATGTATAAATGTATGACTGAATAAGGTAAAGAGCAACATCATTGATGCAGTGGTAAATCCTAGAAAAACCTTCATTTTGGTGCAGGAGTCTATTTGAGGATAGAAGGAAGTTTGTCATTGTGCTGCTTTTAATTGTGTTTATGTGTGCATGTTTTTGATGTGATATGAACATTTTTAATATGGGCCTCTTTTTTTCCCACACACCCACAGTCTGAAATAAAGTACATTGATTCAGTAGTCAAGTATGTGCTTATGACAGACCATATTTGGCTGATAATGTGTAGAAATAATATGGAAATATTATCAAAATATTGGCTAACACTCCTCACATTCTCAACATAATACTCTGCAGTAGTTCAGTTGGCTGACTTGGGGAACAGATAGCCATTGTTGTATGTAACATTAGAATTGTATGTAACTTTAGAATTGCACAGCAAGTGCAAGTGCTTCAGTTTACATGAATATTTAAATTACCAACTGCATCATATTTTGTTCTCCTGTTTTACACTTCATATGTGGCACCCACTGTTGGTTCTCATGACATCCCTTGCCACCCAGGCACACTGTTGTCAGTCATGGGTGTTATCATGGGAATGCACCATTGACATTGTCATTGAATGTAGAATAGCTGCCAGCACAATGGGTTTAGCTGGCTGCCTGTGCCACTGAGTTCCCTCCTGCCACTCTCAGCAGTAAAACCTGCAGGAGCCACAACAGCAGCTTTCTGCCGGGTGCTTGAGTTGGCCATCTGAGGGTGCTACTAAAGGAAGTCAAGGAGGGGAGGGGTCTTCAAGTGTCTCCTTGATGTGAAGTGCTGCTAAATTAAGCTTGGAGCTCTCTGCACGATGGCCCGGAAGATAATAAACCTACCCTTTTATACACAAACAGTAGCTATACCCTTTTACTGGGGTGTCAGTCTTGTCTGTCTGAAGAAGCATGTGGTGCAAAATTTCAAAATTTTGTAATTGTCTTCTGTGCTTATGGGTTGAGCCACTTCAGTTCCCGTTAACATAAAATGAAGCTCATGATCTCTATTGCTGTGATGGAAGTTCATGTAAATGTCAAGCACAGACAGAAACTGACAGCATTATGATTTTGATAAGCATGTTAACAGTGTTGTAGCTAGGCAAGCTGGGGTGGTTTTATCATTACATCCTGTAGGCTTCCATCTATGTGTATCTTTAGCAACTTTGACTTTTTGCAAGATGTTATTCAATGAAAAATGTAAATGTGGCTGTCCAAAAGTAGTTTTAGTAGTCATGTAGTCTCTGCCTGTTTACTGCAATAATGAAATATGTGATGTCATGCTAGCCATCACATCTACAGAAACAAAGGAAGTAACTGTACTATGGATTCAAAACACATTAGTTACAGTTTTGGGTGAATGGCTTTATATCACCCCACCGGGTCTTGTATTTTTTATGCCAAGTCTAGTGTGTTTTGAATGACATTACAAGTTAGAGACTGTAATTAGTAGCAGTACCACCAAGACATCTTTTTTTTTTTTTTTTTTTTTGGCCATAAAGGATCATCACTCCAATAACAGTTAAAAGTCATGCGTGCAAGGGGTTAAAAAAAAGATGGCACCTCAAGATGCTCCTTGCTCCATTCAACATTGTTTTTTGATGTTGTCTCACAGCGGTTTGCTTTTTGCGCTGCCTTCAGGGGCTATCCGAGCATCCCCTGTGTGCTTTAAAATGAAGTCTTTTCTCTATTTATTTATGTTTCTTACAAAAGCCTGACGAGGCCTGAACCCATGTTCTCTTTTTGGCTTTGTTGTCGTGGCAACAAACCGGCCTCCTTTCTTATGTGCACGTCATGGGTACATTTTTGGGCTCGCTCCGAGAATGGCTTAGCCCATCTTCTTTGCGGCGCTAGTAGGGAGTAGGGGCTTGAATTCCTCCATATTATTTCAGGATTAGACTGGTGCTGCATATGATGGACACTGTATTGTTTCTGTCCTAATCTTCTCCATATTTATCCCCACTGGCTTGGGAAGGTTTATTAAGTTAATCTGTTGATAGCGCCTTTGATCAGCCCCACACGGGTGCAGTTAATTGATGAGTGTGTGAAGTGGGAGATATGTAAGATATGTACATGGTCCTGCTTTACTTACCTTTCTGTCTTAGGAATTTGATGGCCAAGTGCAGCTCTACTCTTTTGAAACCATGTCTTAGCACGACAAGTCAACATGCCCAACACTGACGGTATTTGCATATATCCAGCATTTATGACTATTTATCTAGCAAGGTAAGGCCTGATGATGACATGTTAATGTTTGCCTATGCCAACAGTATGTTTTCCAGTGGTAAGGCCAGTATGTGTATTTTTTTATGTGTCATATTTCCTTGGGGTGCTTCTGCTTCACATTAACTCTGGCTGGCGTGGGACAGGTTCCTCTTTCAAGTGCCACTTGAGGCCAGTTCTTTCTTGACAAATGCAGGCAGACCTTCCAGTGACGTCTGGCCGATGTTTATTTTAATGTGCTCCCATCAG
This sequence comes from Macquaria ambigua, assembly GCA_008360985.2. NCBI lineage: Eukaryota > Metazoa > Chordata > Actinopteri > Centrarchiformes > Percichthyidae > Macquaria > Macquaria ambigua. The sequence continues at coordinate 128,883 of VMKM01000052.1, forward strand.
CATACACCAGCTCGTAAACACAGAAGACACATTTCGTGATTTAGAGATAATGTTTTGAGGAGTTGGAGAAGAACATGGTAGGAGGAGCAGTCCTGTATTGTGAAATAAGAGGCTAAGTGGTTTGTGACATCCTCAAGGATCAAACAAGGCCCTGCTTAAGCATTACAGTGGATCCTGCTGTACGGTATTCCTACAATCTAAACATTAGATCGCCTGTGGTATTATGTTTCCGCTTTACAGCACTGTTAAATGTGACATGATTCACCTGATGTAAAGCCATTTCAGTCTTAAGAGTTTATTCCCTGTTACACTTGGTGCCAACATTTCTCTTACACCCCTCAATGATTTTTTTTTTTTTTTATGACTCCTACTTTCTGTGGATTATGGATTTTCATCACATTGGACCTTTTGACTCCCATTGACCACGGTTCAGATTTTTCAGCTTTAATTAATTTCTAATTAGAGATTAGTGATTTTCACTGCTTTTCTTGCTCCACTTCTAACCACATTCCACAAAGCCTAATGGATAAACAGAGCTGTTTTCAGAAGCTGGCCACAGAATGTACATTAAACTCCATTGACCAATCTAATGGAGTATCCTGTGTTCATTGATTAGGTTAGTACTTGATTTCTTTTGCTGTTACATCAACTTCCCAGAAGCCTCAGTTTCCATTAGAGAGGGCCTTTTTTTATCAGAAAGGGCAGCAAGGACTCATCCTGTAGTTCTGCCTGGCAAACTGACAGAATGCATCAAGTGATATCTGACGTGCCGTGGCCGCATTTAGCACACGTTTAGCCTGTCAGTATGTCTTTCTCAGTGCAGCAACCTTGGCTTTGTCAGGTCTACTGTATGTGTCACTTGAAGGATGAATTAAAATCATACATGGACATTTGGAGCAGACCTTTAGTATCATTGAGAGTATTCATGCACAGTCTGGAGCACAACTAATCATATTAAAATCCTATAAAAATAAATTAAGAATCAACCCAAACTGTTCTCAAAAGCCAACATTTTATATACATTTTGTCGGGTTCCTTCGCTGAGTGTAACGTTGATTGTATCAGTATGACTTTGTGTTCTAGTCTTGTATTCTAGGCATTTAGGGTATTGTGTAGTTGTGATAAAAATCACATTTTTACCCCAGGTTTGGTTTATTTTATGTCTTTGTCCTACTCTCCGTTTTTATACTGTGTAGTGCCATCCATCTTATTGCCTTCAAGCTTGACAAGGCCTCCTCTCTTCTCCCCCTCTCTGGCGCACTGGCCAAACAGGTTTAAATGGCGACGTGTTTGAGAGTGAGTCACTACATGTCTGAATGTTTCAGTGTGAGCACAGCACAGGTCCTGTATGTCATTTGGGGGCTGATTGTGATGTGTGAGACAGGATTAAGCCCACAATGTTTCTTAATATAATTTTAATATCCTCAATTCCCCTTCGATCCCCCTCCTCTCTTCTGTCTGACTCTCACCCTGCCTGCTGTCAGACATTAAATATTTTGTCTTTTAGATTTATATAATGAACCATGGAGGTGAATGTTAGTGCAATGTGGGGTTGCAAAAGTCTGTGCTGCCCCCCTTACTGCCTTTCTCTCTACATTCTTGTCTGTTGGTTGAGGAGTGTGCTATCACCTAGTACACCACCATAACATGAAAGATAGAAGATGCCATGGTACTGTCTGTTGACTCTCTTCATCTTTCTGCTGCTCCTCTGGCCACTACACTGTGCATCCTCTTGTTGCAGGCTGTCACTCTGGCACCTGTCAGCCACAGACAATTACAGCCATTAAGAGATTACCTTTTGTTGGGCTCCAATAGCTGCTAGGAGGGGCCAGCGGAGGAAGGTGACGCACTGAAGAGGGAGGTTACAGCCAGCACTGCGTTCGCCTTAAGGGGCTTGTTTCCATTCTTGGAGAAGGAGAAGACTTTGAAGAGATAATAAGTGTGTGGGGAATGACTGAGGGGGAGGATTTAGATGTGAGTATGGAGGACAGTTTTCAGATGAGAGGCAGAAAGCTGTAACAATTCTTTTTTTTTTTTTTTTTTCTTTTTCAGATCTGTGTAATTTTTAAGCAGTCACAAATGAAAACGACAAAACATCAGCGCAGTGCATTACATGTAAATACACCAAGTCGAGGCTGACTGATTAAATACTATATGTTGCCTAACATCACCTGACATCTTCTGTTAAAAGTTGTACTTTAACACACCGCAAAGACTACAGCTCACGGCCATAGCCTGCAATTTCGCCTCCAGCGGGAATCTGTTTTGACAGTTTCTTTGTGTTCGTAATGCAAATTGAAAATATGTCTGATTAAACACATTGAGGTGGAGTCACTGATTCACTAGGCTGAACAGCCAGTCAGACGGCTCGCTTTCATTTACTGCCTTGCTTGCCAATTCAACACGCTCAGTCAGCTGGCGATAAGGACCCACTGGTGCCACTTGTCTTTATTTTGAATCCCACAAGGAAGTAGAATGCATTATAATGAATCTCTGGAGGACAGGCACAGCAACATGGCGACTCATGAACGTGACCACAGAGTGTGATTGCCTGTGGAAAAAGAAGCACCCATCCTCCTGTACCCTCATAGGGAAAAACATGGAGCTCATCATTACTTGATAGTAGAGTTAATGTTATTTCTACCAATATGATGATGATAAATAAAACCATATATAAGGATGTCTGGTACACTTGAATAAATGTAGTGGCTAGACTTTCCTGTTTAGAAGTCTTGAGTGTCCCGATACTTGATTTTAAAGCCATGAACCACAGGTCTGCCTTTGTTGACGTTACCAAATTGTGGATGGAGACCACAAGCTGCCATGTGTTAGGACAGAGTAGCCACATCATTTGTACATGACGGTGACGTCCAACTAACAAACCCTTGAGGGTGGTATTTCACTAGTGATGAGAGTTGCAGATGGCAGCACTTACAAAGTGATATCTTGTTTTGTTGTCTGCCCTGTAACAAAGTCAGATGAACCCAGCTCGTTAAAAAGTCCATCTGCACCTGGAGAAACTCTTGTGCCTGAGCACAAACACACAACCAAACCACATCATACACAAACACGCACACACACACCGTCAGATAAGCTCTGTGAGGCCTTTGCAGGCGCTCTTCAACTCTGGCCATGTACGGCGTTGTAAACGGCCCAAATTTGGACAAGGATTCCAGCCAGATAGTCGTGTGCCCTAAACGTGAGGCTGCTGTGTGTTCGTGTATATCTGTTTCCCTTGTCAACGCTTTTTGTTGTCATAGCAACCCCAGGAGAGAGAGCGAGACAGTCCAGGCACAGTGTTCAGTAATGGGGGTGAGGGAGTTTGGGTGGCAAAGTTTGGTTTTTATATTGCTGAGTGGTAATTGTTGTGGATTTCAAGTGTGTATCTCTACTTATTATTTATTTACTACAGTCTATCAGTGGATGTGTGATTCCACAGATCAGTTCATAACTGTAGAGCATTTTGCTTAGTGTGTCTGATAGCTGCAGAGATACTGGAGACTACTTACTGTTTTTTCCACTTGAGGACTTTGTTTCTGACCACTGCTTTGCAGGTCACCTTGTTATGTGTCTTTGATGTGAGGTAACTCCTTAACCTCAGGGCCTCTGTGTGTCCTGAATGAAAAGTGCACTGCAGGCTCTCCATTGCTGCTTTTCCTCTGCCTCGTTTTGGATGTTGAGCAGAAATGTGACCTCCTTGACAGCTTGCTCTCTCTCAGGCTTTTAGGCGTGTGGCCAAGTACAGCTGCTGTTGCTCTGGCTGTGTATGAATTATATGCAATTTTCTTTAATATTTAGTATACAAATGTATACATTGAACAAGATCTTACAAAAAATTGTATTTGATCATATACACTCAGACGTATGGCAAGTGTGAAGTTCCAACTTTTTGGAATAATTATGTTTGTCTGCAGAGCAGTAGTGGCTTAGTGGTTAGCAGTATTGCCAAACAGTAAGAAGGTCCTGGTTAGGCTTGTCATCGCGTGAGAAATTTCACAGTGGTTCAAGTTCTTGGCAGAATGTATTTTTGGGGCCATTGTCTACTTCATTAGACTGGAGACAATAGAGAAGAGACAGGAAATGAGGAGAGGGAGAGATTGGCGATGGCATGCCACAAAGGTCCATGGCTGGACTTGAATAGTGGGGATGTCACAATTATATGGTTGGCGTCTTAAACACCTAGGCCAACAGATTGCCCCCAAAGACAGACATTTTAAATGTCTTTCTTTAGGCCACATTGAACAAATGTAATGAGACAAAGAAGCTCAGCTTAAAATTTGAACTTTATCATGCAGAAATTCATAGGTTTTAAACAAAAAGAAAACATAACAAAAACATAATGAGCAACATTTTATTGCCTACAAAATATGTTAAAAAAAATAGCTGGGTATAGAATAGACTCGGCACGTCTAATAACATAGTCAAGTGCTGATTAAATGTATAACGGAAACCCAAAATACACCCACCCTGGAGCAAATTCTGCTTCACAATGTAGGTAAAATCACAACATCTCCCACTTCATGAATCAGAAGATCTTAAATTAGATCTCGCCCACTTGCAGCTGCTATTTATTTCTGTGGGTATCACTTTTGTTTTCACTGTGCCATCAGTCATATATGGTTTGGTTTGCTGCACTGGAGGTTTCAGGAAAAGGTTAAACAGCATTATGCAAGGTGTGAAGAAAAATTAGCCTAGTGCATGCTAAGCGCCCACTTTGTTGTCTGTGCTCCTGATCTCCTTTGGTGAGTCAGCGATGTGCCGATCATTATCAAACATGCATGATATTTTTGTGGGTGGTCTGGTAGTTTGCAACTCAGTATCTTGACTTGATATTTAGTGATCTTTTCATCCATAGGCTGCATAATGCTAGCAGTAACACCTGCCCCAGCAGGCATAGTTTTAAGTGTGACCCTCATTTGGGCTAACTGAGGTATTTTAATGTGGAGTTTTGATAGTTTTACCTATATTCACTGTTAGGTCTGTCTGTTAGGGACATCCTCCTGTCCTTAACCGGGAAACTGGCTTTAGATCTGTAGCTTGTCCCCAGCACCAGAGAATAGCACAGTTTCTAATGATTAGGATTGATTAAATGAAGAGGACAAACTCTTGGGTGCAAAATGTGCTGGCAAATGGCTGTTTTACTTTTGCTCAACCACAGATGTGGATTTAATCGAGTGATTCATCAGCTGCTCAGTTGTAAGAGAAGAAGTGCTTGTGCATGTTTGTGGTTATTTGAGTGGTTTATCACACAAAACATTTGGCTAATGTGCAAATCTGACTTTTTAAGTAAAAGCAGTCTTTTACTTAAAAAGTTTTAAAATGAATTCTCTTGCTTTTTGCATAAGTAGCAGCATATAGGCGCAGCACCTCAATGCCTTCATCAGCAGTACTACGCTATGTGGTATTTCAAGCACCCCTGCTATGTGCAGGCATTTTGGGAATGCTCCAGCTGCCAAAATTCCCCAACAATTCTGGACGCACGTGGCAATCTATCAGACGCAATGCTCTTTCCATGCAAGCTGTTTGTAACTGTAGCACAGGCCATCCCACTGCTCATACGCATGTGTGCATGTACACGCACATGCAGAGCAGGTCATGCTCCTTGCTTGTTACAGTGGCCTTACTCACTCTCTCGCTCCTTCTCTCTCTCTCTCTCTCTCTCTCTCAGGCATGCATAGATGACAATGTTGACATGGTGACTTTCCTGGTGGAGCATGGAGCCGGCATCAACCAGCCTGACAACGAGGGCTGGATCCCCCTCCACGCTGCAGCCTCCTGCGGCTACCTAGACATAGCAGAGTAAGTACTGAGAGACCTGTTTACAAGACAAGTTTATTCAGTTTCTAAGAAGCAGTTAGTATCTGTTTCATCAGGTTTGATTTCTGCAAACTCATCCTTACATCCTGTTTTGTATCTAGCTTATTCTAAGAAACATTTTTTTTGTGACTGCAGCATCTTTCAATCAAGTTTGTGTGAAAATACAATACATCAGGGCTGACATGGCTGGGCTCCAGCTGAGGACTGCACTGTCCTGTCACCTCTCTGAGCCCCCCTATTAGTGACCTCTGTCTTTATATTGGTGCTAGCAAGATGGCCTAGTACAGTGCTATAATCATATTCTTTTAGCTCGATAAAATGGGATTTTGATCTCAGTGATAATTTTAAGGTTGCACAGCAGCACTTTTAGCTGGTTTCACCTTTTGTTGTAATGAAATTAACATTATTTTGACTAATTTCCTTTAAATTTCTTAACTGTTTATGCCATCCTCAATGAATCCCAATTGGCGCATGTTTACTGTAAAAAGGCCCATGGCGCCATTTAAGTGTCAACATGTCAAGAGCCGTCATTTTCAGTAGCGCACAATTCTTGTCACATTTTGACAGGAGCGGCAGCCCATCTGATAGCTCAGATACACATTGTTAGAGTGATGTAATCAAATATGGAGAGATCATTGTCAGCCACTATATCTGGAAACGAGCTCTAGAGTTGCACTCTAGTATTTTCTTGCCCCAAGTCCTTTTCAGGTAAGAACACTGCTCATAGGGCACAGAACACAACACAAGAGATGTTATCAGAGGATATTTAAACAGGCTAAAGGGGGCTGAAGGAGCTCAGTTGTGCTCATTGTTCAGCATATTGGGAGTGTGCTGTGACCTGCTTTACTTCTGTGTTACATTACAGGAACCTGGCTACAGATTTATCCCCACTAGTGATGTTTTCCCAAAAAAAAATAAATGGCTGTAGGAAGATAAACATGTGGCTTATGTACAAATGAGTTGCCAGGCAAATGTAGTATGGTATTTAAATTGTAATGTAATAGCCTTTTTGAACAATAATGTGGAGAAATTATATATTAGCTGCTTCATTGAAAATGTCCACACAATTTTAGTGTTGTTAACTTCTCAGACCCAGCAAGTCTGTGTCCAGTAGGCCTCATGGACACAGCATCAGCACTGGGCTAGTATTACAGAAAACAAAAAGTGTTTTGTTGCCACATAATGAATGAAAAGGTCAAGTGGTTGGCTTGATATGGGTGACTAATGGAGATATCATGTCATAGAGAAAAACTCAGCTCTCAGTAGACCCATTTTAATCCCAGCAATCCTCATTCACAGTAACGGGAACTCCAAAAGCAGGACTGTATCTCTAAGCCCCTGGTGTCACCACAGCCATGTAATGGTAGGGTTGGTTAGGAATCCCACAGTGGGACTCCAGACCGCAAAGCCATCAAACCTAGTAAAGCTGACCCAAAATAGGCTGAATAGAAAGTCCAATCAAGACGATATAAAACTTTGAACTGTAACTGCAGCCAGTCAGCTGCCATTTGAGGGGGGAAGTCCTCAGCACTGAGCCTGTTTCAAGTGGTGTGTTGGCCTGATGAGAAGGGCCTGAGTCTCACCGCAGCTTTAATTGGAAGCAGCTGAAACCAAGATGTTGAATGGTTAAAAAGGTCTTGAATCTCTGCTGGGGGGAGACGAATATATATATATATATATATATATAGTTAAATCACAGTAGCCTTGGATACAGTGTTAAATGCTTATTTTGGTTGTCTGCTATTATTTAAAGAGGGTTTTTATGGGTTCTAAAGGGCTGCTCAAGTTTCAACTACTAGAGCCTGACAGCTAAATCAGCTGGGCCATATTGGCCAATATTAGCTTATTACTGATAGATAGAAACTGCAGTGCAGAAATGTCAAAGATATGTTTGAGGTCATTTGGAAACAGTGTCATCATTACATAGTTTAGCACCAGAGAGTGCTGAAAAGTTTGTCAAAAAAAGTTTGTAAAATGTTCTGCTAAATACATACTGTATCTTGGTCATAAATCATTAGTAACTAAATTTCAGGGATCCTTAGGAAAATGTTTTATGTTATGTGTTTATTTTTTTTAAAATGATTATAGGCCAATATATTGTTAGAAACTGCCTCTTCATGTAATAGGGGTACAACATTTCGTTGGCATGAGCTCCACCTGACATCTCATGTCTTGTTTGGAGACCACCTGGTAGATGCTCAAGTCCCGAGTCCTCTACTACTGAGAATTAGATTGGTAGCAATGAATCTGTAGTTGCAGTAATGTAGTGTAAGACTAACTGGGCGGTAGTTCGGTGTAAAACCCCGGAGAGTAGTAAACAACCATGCCACACACCTTGTCTGGATGTGTGCCACTCCTTGTCCAGACTCCTCTTTTTCTTTATTATTTAGGTGTGGCACGTTCACTCAGTTTGCAGAGCCTTGGAAGACCCTATGCTATTTAAACACATTGCGTGACTTAGGTGCCTTGAGTTTTCAGCGCTTACGCCATTAGCATCTTGCTTATTTGAACATGTTCCATGGTTATTTACCTTTGTCATATAGTGCATGCCTAATCTGTGCTGAACACCACTAAAGGACTTTAGCATTATGAACATGCTCTTGTCTCGTGCATGTCTTATAAGGGATTTTTGCAGCAAATAATAAAACGGCAACAAGTGTTGATGTATGATTGTAATTCAGTGTAAGTGGTGAATATATGTAATTTGGCCTAGAGGTGTCGGGAAGATGTGACCTGTAAAACAGGAGATGCAGACTGTGGTGTAATGTCAACCAATTATGGCACTGAACCCAAAGCAGCATTATACAGCTCCTGTCCTTCAACTGTTTCCTCATCATCAGTTAAAGGAAGTGACAGTTGCCTATACTTCCTTTTCTTTTCACCCCGTCAAAGGCTAGAGTTTGACCTCAAACAAAAATCAACCACACTATTTCAGAATAATACCGCTCTGGAAAATTTTTACAAAGGTGTTTATGTAAATATCTTCTTGGCTCAAACCTTTTTGTGTGTGCTGTGGTTGCAGGTATCTCATCAGCCAGGGTGCAAATGTAGGAGTTGTGAACAGTGAAGGTGAGACACCTCTGGACATTGCTGAAGAGGAGGCAATGGAGGAGCTCCTGCAGAATGAGATCAACAGACAAGGTACAGTATTACAGTCATCTTGAACTCTACAATCCGGGATTGTCCTTCTCTCCAAATGCAAAAATGCCTTAAGAATAATGTACTACACTGTGTAAGCGTCTCAAGTGAATTTAACCACTGATAATATAGCTACTGTAGCTAAGAAAGCCTCGGCCAAAAGGTTATTTATTGTTAATGCAAAAAGACAGAAGAAGACGTGGAGATAGACCAATGCTGGGTTTTTGTGTTGATACCAATATTTGGGTAAGCTAAATATGACTATATGCACTCTGCTTTATTTATTGAGGGACAGTGCTCATTAATAAACATTGCTGTAAATATTTTTTAACTGTAGTCCCTGGACAGATGTTACAAAATCCTCAAAAAAACAAATATAAGATTAAAATTAATGAATTAATAAAACTTAAGTTATTGTTTCAAGTTTCAAGTGTTGCCGTGTAATCGAGCCTAATCGTATCTAGAAACAATCCTGAGGTGTTAAGCATGGGCATGGCAACATGGCTGGTAGGGGCCCTATGTGTATTTCATGCATGTATGAGTATGTTGTCAAATAGAGTCTTGAGTTCTCGTCGAGTGTCGGTTACCTGCTGTTTTTCACTTGCTTGAAGAAAACTTACATAATATAGAAAAGGGATCCAGCTGTGTTGTGAGCACTCGTGATGATTCAAAACTGAAAAGTCGAGTCTTTCTATTTTTGGCCAGGGCATTCTTGAGATGATGAAAGGCCCTCCCCTATGGTGAGAGGCCACGCACAGACGTGTTAACTGGCCCCGGGCCAGAGGGGTGCTCCTCAGCTCATATTCACTAATAAAGGTTGGCTGGCTTTCCCTTCTCTGTGGCACCAGTTGCCATTTTTAAAGCAAGCTTTACATTCTCACATTTTACTCCATGTGTTGTTTGCATGCAGTGAGAAATGCTACATTTATAGCCACGGTCATTGATAGTTTACAGTAAGGTGTGTGAAATGCAAGTCTTGCGCAGGGTGCCAATCGTGAGCCTTGCTGATGCATGCATCTAACAGCAGCCCTATTAGAAATGTAGATGATAAGTTTGTCCACAGGGTCAGAAGATGCACAGTCTCCATGTCATATACTGCATAATGTCTCCTCTGCAGTGTTTTTAAGTGTATTGGGCTGTCAATCTTTTGCCAGTCCTTTTTAAGTCAAGGTCCAAGTGTTTGAAATCACATGGCATCCAGTGATAATTACACCCAGAGTGCTATTTGCATGTTACGCTTCTGGACCGTGTTATATAATAGCGGCGAGACATGCACCCACCCGAACCTCAAGCATCCCGGCCAGCGGCAGCTGTCAGCTTTGATTTGGCAGCGCCTGATAGATGTACTGCCTGGTTCGGAGCATTCACACGCTGCCTCCTCTTAAGATCCATCACTAACGGACGCAAAACCAGAAGTGCATCTTCATTTACCATGCTCATATACTTCACAGAGCCAAACTACTGAACGCTTTTTCATTATGTGGACATTATGTATTCAAGTTTGAGCCTTATTTACTTATTCATTAATGCAGACTTGCATAGAACTGCTTTCGAGATAAAACTCCACTGAAGAGTGAATTTGCAATGATCCAGGCTTCAGGGCAGCTGCAGACAATCCACAGCTCAGTCCTCTGTGCTAGAGGTAACAGGCAGCATTATGCAACTAGCTGTTGTGTAATGCTTCTGTATGGTTGTAATGTGATTTTTCTCCTCTCAAAGAGATACCAGTCATGGGGTTAAACTTGTTAGCAAGTGGCCATGGTTTTCTCTGGCAGGGACAACCTCTAGATCTTCTTCTTGACCCCGTTTGGGTCAAGTGACTGGACAGCCCTGCCACCCTCCTTCCCTCCTCCATCAGCTGCCTCTTGAGGGCTGCTGTCTGTCCTTGTAATGGACTGAAGGTGGATAATCTGACAAATATTTTTAACTCACACTTTGTCCCTGGCGCTGAGAGGACAGGGGGGTCACTTGGATTGGGCTGACAGCAGTTTCTTCTCAGCTCAGAATAAAATGTTTTTGCCCCTTTTGACTTTTCTAAAAAGCCACTAACTATACTTACTTCTGAGGATCCTGGTGCTTGCTTCATGGTAGATTTCTGTAAATATTTCATTTTGGCTTTACCAGACTTACTGTAAGTATAGTGTCAGTGAGGCAAATCCTTTTTTGGTCTGTTGGGTTTTCTCTTTATCTTCTTAATTCTCAGGTAGGAAATGTCCCGTTCTCTTGTAAAAACTCAACTTTGAACTGATGCCAACTCTTCCACTCGCCGGCTCATGTTCTGTAGTCCTACTTAGAGGCCATTAGGCTCCCTGCTTGTTATAGACACAGTGTAGGCTACTTCCCAAGAGATCATGGGACGTTGCCCTACCTGGCCGGCTCCCATTGCCTACATTAACTGAACTGCCCCGAGGAAGTTTAGGTTAATTTTCCCCCGTAGTGTGTGCGCACTGCGTTTTCTCTTGCTTGTCAAGTTGGGGTGGATTCTCAAGTTTGTGGCATTTCTGTGGGTGTCTTAACTTGATTCAAATAACATGCAGCTCCAGGTATGTGTAGTGTAACGTCTAAAAATTAAAGCAGGTTGAAAATAATCAATTAACACATGTAGGTTGAATACACCATAACAATGTGTGACACCAAACAAGGCAGGATCACATAATAAAATGAAAGTTCTTGTAAAATTATGCAGTTTTCTGAAAGTTTCAGTCTGATGCAAGAAAATCATGTCTTTGATTCCCTTAATCTTGTCGTAATGTCATAGAGTATGTCATTATTCCTCTTAATTTGTGTTGAGAGTTTCTGATTTTTGTAAACAAGATGACAGGCTTTACTAAGTTACTGCTTCACTGACCAGCCAAACATAGTGCAACACGGTGGTCCAGTCCCTGTCCCAAAGTTCCAAATGAAACTTCTCAGACACTGAGTCATCTTCTTTCCATTTGGTTTCACTTTCTTAGACCTCAGTTCACTAATCCTCTTAATGAGCAAAAAGTCCAGTTTTAAACATGCCAGAATATTACTGTTGCCTTGCCCAGTTTAAGCCTGTGGTGCGTGTGTTGGAAAGTGGATAGATTTCCACTGACATTTAAGGCTTGTGGACCAATTTTTGAAAAATTTGAAGGAGCAAAAGGCATTTGGCAGGTGTCTCAGTGACTTTGTTTGGTAATCAAGTGTCCTCTTCTTGCTTAACAGATCTCCTTGTGCTCCTCTCCAGCTAGCAAGGGCTAAACCTCGGGTTAAATCCAAACCCCCAGACACAGATGTCCTCTTTCATTGGTTTAAAAGCTTGAGGCAATCTTAAAGCTTTCTAGGGTGTCAGGAAATGAGTGATGATGTATCCTTGGGAGTAGAACAAAAACCTATAAGATCAGCTGAAGTTTTGGCTCCTACCCCAGAGCACTTCTTGGATCACTGTTTATGTAGTTCAACACAGTTAACGCTCAGCTGACGAGTCAACGACTCGCGCAGCAGTGCATTTCAGACCGTCTCGTGTTCCAACCAGGTGTCGACTAGACAATGCAGGCCTGTTTTCACTGCTGCATCGCATGCAGCTTATAGCTTACACATATTGACCCACTTTAACTGGCTGAGGCCTGTGTGTTTGCAGCCACTATTTCATTATCAAATTGACAGAATACTGGCACAAAACTATTTGCTAAAGCAGGACAAGTGCTTTACAACGCCCTCTAGTGTTTAGAGAGGATGCCAGAATGATATAATGTTTATTTTTCTTCTGTAGAACCTTAAACGCAATGCATAACTTTAATAAAAGTACAGGGGTGCATGGGTTGAAGACTTGTCATAGCTATGATTATTGTTGCATTATCATAGCAGTGTTTAAATATGCAAAGATTTGTCTCACGGCTATGCAATGAAATATTTTCTGTTCTCTCTTCTCGCAAACTAATGTAATGTATTCCAAACTTTCCGTACCTTTCTCCAGATGTAAGACAAGTAGAACTCATAATAAATATCTAGATGTAACTGTGCCTCGTTCTCATTCCCCCATTCTCTGGGTTCAGTGTTACAGCTGGCAGCTTGTTCCTAAGTAGCAGGTAATCCTTCAGTGCCACTTTGACAGTATCCGTCTCCTCTGTCGCTTACCAGGGGTGGATATCGAGGCAGCCCGGAAAGAGGAGGAGCGAATCATGCTGAGGGACGCCCGGCAGTGGCTCAACAGCGGCCAGATCCAAGACGTCCGGCACGCCAAGTCCGGAGGAACGTCACTCCATGTAGCTGCTGCGAAGGGATACGCTGAGGTTTTAAAGTAAGCAGTGGTCTTGATTTCACAGGTAGCAGATAGAGTGTAAACTTGATGTCTTTCCCTGTTGGGACAAAAATGTAATGACCTACTCATTTATTGCTCTTGTTACGTAAAGCCTTTCCTGTATGTTACATTATATAAATACTATTAATAGTCAAGACAGTGGTGAGGCCTAGAATCGTGCTTTTTCTTTGCTAATGCCAAACATATCTTGGTCTCTGCATCTTGTCAACACGTTGTTCCGACACTGTCTCTGTGGGCTGTTAATACGACTACACAGCTCGAGGAAAGGAACTGCAGCCGCCCGTCCATCTGGTCTGGGAAACCAGCCAGCACACTCTACTGCCATAGATAGCTCTAAGATCTCTGATGTTTAGCGCGGCTACCATATACAAGACGGAGATCTAAATGTTTTCCCCGTCATGGCAGAATTATGGGCTGAAATATTAGTTTTAAAATTTGCCAACCTCATTCTGCTCTTGCTTAGGGATCCATAGTGTCCATGACACACTCAAAGCCTGGACCCGGGCAGCACCTTGAAAGATTAGTTTACAGAATAAAATCTGAGAGAACCAGATTTACCAATTCTATGGAAAACTGTTTTTGTTTCCCCTCCCTCTCACACTCCCCACTCTTTCATTTTGCAGACTTTTAATCCAAGCAGGGTATGATGTAAATATTAAGGACTATGATGGCTGGACTCCTCTACATGCAGCAGCACACTGGGGCAAAGAGGAGGCATGTAGGATACTGGTGGAGAATCTATGTGACATGGACCTCATTAATAAAATGGTGAGTAACTGGAACTGTCATGAGTGCTGTCATTAAGTGCTGTGCAATCCACATTTTAGATAACTTTTATTTTATTTTTTTTCCTCAGGGCCAGACAGCTTTGGATGTAGCGGACGAAGATGTTCTGGGATACTTAGAAGAACTACAAAAGAAACAAAAGCTGGTAAGTCAGTGTGGCTGTTAATTGCATAAGGACTCATATCTGTACAAAACAACTTCCTCAGCAGTGTCCATTGTGGATACATTTCTATGAGTTCTGTAAAAAAAACATATTGTGGAAGCCCGTGATTGAATGAAAATGCGTGAATCATTGTGTGTCCAAGATTGTGTCTTTTCCCCTGTAAGAATAGCTGATTTTTGTTTTCTTTATTCCAGCTGATGAGTGTGGAGAAAGATGTTAAGAAATCTCCTTTGATTGAAACGACAACCACGGGGGATAACAACCAATCACTGAAACCACTCAAGAGGTAAAGAGCCTGATGGTGAAAAATAATCAATGGAAACAGTCTGCTGAATTAGTTTTTAGGATTATTAAGCCACCTATAGCACAGGCATGACTAATGAAGCTTATTTTTGGTTTGAATATTTGTATTCTCTCTACACTGATGCTGTAGTTCTGCACTAATGTTGTTAAATGTGTGTGTTGCAGTAAAGAAACACTGCTTCTGGAGCCCGAAAAGAGCGCCCTACGCATTGAGACCTTAGAACCGGAGAAGGTGGATGAAGAAGAGGAGGGGAAGAAGGACGAATCAAGCTGCTCAAGTGAGGAAGAGGATGATGAAGATTCAGAGTCGGAGACTGAAGCAGGTACTGGTGTGTGTGTGTGTGTGTGTGTGTGAGACTTATTTTAGACTTGTTGGAGTCTCAGTAAATCAGGTCTGAAGCCAAAGTATTTACTGGTTGTCAGTTAAATGACCAATTACCTTTTTTGTGGTCAAACATGTTTTCATTAATTGTTGTATTAATTGTTGACTCAAACGCTCACACTTCGACCCCTCCAGACAAAAGCAAGCCTTCAGCGTCGGTGAGCAACAGCACAACGCCCACCCCATCCAGCATCACCGTGACGTCTCCAGCTAGCCCAACCAACCAGGTGACGTCCCCCACTTCACCGGTAAAGAAGGTACGACTTGGTGGACAAGTATTTATCATCCTGCGCAGACAGCTGCCACAGTACTGGCATTAAAAAAAAAAAAAATCAAAACAGACACATTTCACTCAAATTAGCAAGCAGTTGATTGGTTTTAAAAAACCCCGAAGGAAATTGAATGCTGCAGCACAGCCATGATGCGATCATGTCACTATTCTACTTTCCAATCACTTCAGATAGTAACTGCACCTCCTCTGTTACACGAAGCCAATGTAACTTTATTCTACTGAGACATGTTGGTGCCTTATTATGTACACAAATCCGTAAAATTAACTATCTATTTAGTTTTTTTCCCCCTTGAACACAAACCTAATTTCACAGCCGGCTGAAGATACTGGGGGTTTACATAAATGAGTTTGCAGTTTATACTCCAGGCCATCACAGAAATAGTTGTTCCTGGTTGCGATTTGCTCTTCACGTCGCAGCACACAGAGCTGACAAATGGCACAGAGGCTCCGAGAATGACAGTTGCAACCAATTTTCGGTGGCGTTTAGCAAAAGTGGCAACGGGCTGCAGAGTGGGGATGATGAGTGGTCAATTCTGGATAATGTTAACAGTTTACTATATGACTATTAGGATACTAGGAGCTTAGAGTGTATAGAGAAGTGGATTGGGTTGGTTGTTAGGAATAAAACTAGGTAGTATTCTATGGTAGTGTTTTCCCCCTTTTGAGTCTGCTGCCCTCTGCTGGAAAAATGGGGCCAAGCATTTAAATAAAGTGAGCCTGGTACATTTTTCCAAGGGCATGTCTGCTTCCGTCAGTCCACTGGTTTAAACAAATACTTAACTGTTGAAAAGGTATTTTCAAGTTTTGTGTGGCCAGAGTTGAAATGGAATAAATTAAGATCTGATGATTAAGTCCCTAAATAAAAGCCGTGACGCTCATTCCATCACGCCTGTTATATCAGACACCACCTACAGACTGCATCATCATTTCACACTCCTGAATGCGGCCTAAATAGGAGGGCACATTTACAGTGATCTGTCACTTTCTGAATTTGGACCCTTTAGTTGGTGGCCACCTATCCAAGAATTTCTGAATGTTGTTTCTTCTTTTTTTTTTTTTGGCTTCTTTTCTTGCATTGATCTTTTTGTTCCAATCCTTCTTTGAAGCCTAGTGCTCACACATCACAATGTCTTCTGTCTAACAAGAGTGAGCAAAACATTAACAATGTCCAGTTTTGACACTACCAAATGTTTGTTGGATCTGTCACTTATTCCAACTGAGAACAACAATGGTAGTCCCCCCTGGTTTGGCGGTAAGCATTGTGTGGTGTGACTAGGCCTTAAAAAAAATCTGTCCCTGCCATAAAGTGTGTTTCTTTTGCTGCTGCTTCTGTCTTATTCTGGCTTTTTCTCTGTCTCAACCTCTCTGTCCTCCTCCCTGTCCTCCCTCCCTCTGCGTCTTTCTCATCCTGGGCTCTTGTCTTGGTTGGCTTTAGTTTGATTGTATTACTCCCCTCATGCCTGTGGCGGAGCCAGGCTGTCCTGCATTGTGGCGTCAAGGCTTGCGCAAAACTGGCATTTCTCTAGTGCCCAAAAAACCTATGGTGAGGCATTGGTGTGCACCAGAGTTGTTCTCTCATCCTACATGCACCTGTGCACTTACAAAGTACTTAACACCCCCCCTAACCATCCTGGCCTGACCCAGGCGATGCTGATTGAACCTCCCTATCTCTGACTTTCACTCATCAACCCTACATGGTGTTGTTTTCACTTGTAATCAAACACACTGTCCTGATCATGCTTTCACCGTGTGTCTGTGTGGCTTCTGTGTTTTGTTTAGTTGCTCGTCATCTTTTGATAGTTTGTTTTAAAAATATGTATGTGGGCAGACCTGAAAACTTTCAATCGGAGCCTAAAATCCCAACAGGTTTAATTACCCTTTCACCACCTATTGTACTAGAGCGTTACATAATTAGCATATATTAAGAATAGCATATACTCTGAAATAACTTTTAGAGTCTGATAGTAGTAGTGGATGTGATCGTACCTCTTAAACGGCATGCCCTTCCTTTTAAAAATGTCCTCTTAATGGTCTCATCATCTAAACTTAAATATTGCAGCCCCTGGAGATTAATCCAAACCGTTTTTGACCTGATTGACTTTTGTGTTACTCACCAAGATGACTAAAAATCTAATTTAACACATGTATACTTTTTAAATGGATAACTTTGTACACTAAACCGCCGCACCTTCCTCCCTCTCAGGCCATTCAGCCTGCTGGAAAGGTCTCAACTAAAGTGGATGACGATAGGAAGGACGAGTCTCCTGCATCGTGGCGGCTGGGTTTGAGGAAGACGGGAAGCTACGGGGCGCTAGCGGAGATCACAGCCACCAAGGAGGCTCAGAAGGAGAAGGACACGACTGGGGTGATGCGCTCAGCCTCGAGCCCTCGCCTCTCCTCCTCCCTGGACAATAAAGACAAAGAGAAGGTCAACAGTCACATAGTCACGTCCTTTAATTTTTCAGTTATGTGGTATGTCTCTTAGACCGCTCGGTCACCAGGATGTCCCGAGACTTGTGTATGTATTTGAAAAACCTATATACCTATACCTATATATAACTTTGTAGTGATATTTGACAACTTTTCCATAAATGGTCACTAACCTGCTCCTGTTTGTTCCTCTGTCTACAGGAAAAGGATAAAGGGACCCGACTTGCCTATGTGGCCCCCACCATCCCCAGGAGACTGGCCAGTACTTCGGACATTGACGAGAAGGAAAACAGGTGAAGCCCTGGAGCCAAGTGGCTCTGTGCAAACATGCATTGGCATGAGCAGCTCCTGCTGCCCACTGCTGTGTGTTGCAGGCAAAAGGCCTCAATGCTCTGCATGGTGTGTGTGTGTGTGGCCCTACAGGAACTGCCTTTAGTTAGCTTGTTGTGTTGTACAGCAATGGATTTGGTAGACTTCAAAATTACTAGGAAAAGGGTAGATTTCATTGTGGGTACAATTAGGTTTAATGGGGAAAAACCTGAACCTTTATCAGCACATATCTGTGTCAATATCTGTTTGTGGAAGCCTGGGGTACAATTGTAGCTTGTGGTTCCCCAGGGACTCTACTTCTCTGATACGTAGTGGCTCATACACCCGGCGACGCTGGGATGACGACCTGAAGAACAGCGAAGGAAGCGCCTCCACCAACCGAACCCCCAGCTACCAGCGCAGGTTAGCCTCTGCTGCGATATAAATCTGCCAAACTTCCATCCCTCATCTCATCATCAGATCTCTGTTCCATCTGATCTGATGTATTTACCCATTACAAAGTTGACTTGCATAGCTGTGGAACTAAAACCACTATGTAGACAGCATTGATAGTTGTTTATCAATCATCTACTGTACATTTCGCTTGGATTATGTCAACGAAGATATGTACGTACATGCTTCCATGCACTGCAGCAGCTACTGAGAAAGCCATGCAAATCAGCCCAGCGCCTTTCTCTATCACTGCCACAGAGTCTGTTGCATGACTGTACCTGTCCTGCCGGGTTGTTGTGCCACTGAGTTTGCAATGCATTACTCAGACATTTTAACAAGCCTGTATACCTGACTGACTCCCAAATAAATCAAATTCCCAGGGTTGTTCATGGCACAAAACCTTGGCGTGGACTTATGCTGCATGCAGGTCATATGGGGAAAATACTGGATACAAGCCTCCTTAATAAATTACCCTAGATTTTGAGTTGTAAAAGCTTCTTGGGAACTTTAGTTTTTTTTTTTGTATTTCTCTAAGTTCCTGAATTCTGATGTTACCAACCAAGACATCCTTAATATGGAAAATTGGAAAGTGTAGAAATTTGAAACAAATCTTTCTTCACATAAGTTATCTTGTAAAAAACATACATGAATTTGAATGTGTTGCTATGTGTGCTGACTGGACACGGTGATTCAACTGTCCAGTCAACAGCCAGCCCCATATGACATGAATGCACCAATAGTGTGCAAAGCTTAATAGTCTTAAATATGTATGTTTCTTATACTGTATCTGTGTGTGTGCGCCTCCACCGCTAACATGCCTCTCTCGCCCACCCGCCTGCCAACACGCCAGCACGTCCCATACGCTAGCACTAGGGCGGAGCGGCAGCACGCGGGACGTGCCAGCCAAGTCTTCGTCCACCTCCAGCTTGGACCCTAACACCTGTAATACTAAACCCTGGCAGCCACCCACCTCCCACTACCAGTCTTACAGCATTTACCGCAGGTACACCAGCCTCATCGGGGCACCACCGTCTCTACACCCACCTGTCTTCTCTGACCGCGTGTCTCTGCTCTGATGAAGTGCCCACCATGTGTTTTGTCTTCCTCTGGTTACATTTATTGTCCAAATGAATATTGGAAGAGATGGTTGTTTTAACATTCAGAACTAGCCTCTGGATAAAGCCTGGTTTGTCCACAATATTTCAATGAAGTTCAGATTTAAATGTTTTCCAAGCCCACCCAGTAAGTGCACAAACTTGTCATGCTGTTTCTTTAATCTTATTTTGACTGACGTCTGCAAAACTTGAATACTGATGTCATGAGTAATACTGTGACACTGCAGTACTACTGATGAAACTATCTTCATCTTAACTTTCACTGAAACTGCAATATTTCAACTGCAGTCCCTTCCTGGAATAACCACAGGCTTTGCAAAAAAAAAAAACATTGATCCATTCAGTCCTCTCACATAGACAGTTCGAGTTACTTTTCACATATTAACACTAATCAACACAGTAATATCACAACAGTTTAGGCTTGATTGATCTTTTTGTTTATAATACATGCAGCGCTGTCATAACTAACAGCAGAAGGTGAAACCCAAAATGCAGCATTCAGACTGACTGTCAAACAATGATGTTTCAAACCTCTGCAGCTAATAATGCTAATATACGCTCTAGAACTGTGGGAAAGGGAAAAGGAAAAGGATAGCTGTCTCCTGCCCAATGTTTAATGCCTAAAAGCATCAGAGTAAACGGGCATTCTTGTCATAGAGAATACACAAGAGGGTAGTGTAAAAATGTAAAAAATAAAAAGTATTTTCCCCTCTTTTAATCGCATAAAAAACACTAATTTTTATTTCTTTTCCCCTGATCTCATGCAGTCACATTGTTGAAATATGATGCAAAAACAGACATCAGTACTAATCATCTCAGCTAATAATCAGAGCATCTAACTAAATTATTGCGATCAGCATTATAGCTGTGTACCCCTTTGTACCCCGCTCTGTCTTTCTTGTGTCTCTGCTGTGTTTTTAATGTCTGACGTTTTGTCCTCCAGCGGCTCTTTTGGCAGAAGACACGAGGACTTGGGCTCCTCGACCACCTCCTCCACGACCACCACCACCTCCTCATCTGTTACCTCGCCCACAGGCCATCGCAGCCTGCTCTCCAGCCTGGGCTCCTCCTCCACCCGCACTGGCTCCACCAGTCTCACCAGCAGGTACATTAACAGGACTGCCGTCAGCCAGACCTGAAAATTAGTAATACATCTTGTAGATATTCCACTACTTTTGTAACCCAATGGCTTTTCTCAGAGGGTTTATTTAACTTTTTCTGATAACATGTTCCTGGTGTTTTATCCTTTATTGTGATGATTGTGATGTATCTGATGTTACAAAGTATTTAATGTTAGTATATGCAATCAATAGAGAAGTAATCTACTGTGTAAAACACGTCTATCTAACTAACAAGTTAATAATTCTGTAACACAAAATCAGTCTGACATGATCAGCCTGCAGCCAAGAAAATGCTTAGAAATAAACCTTGTTGTGTATTGTATACGGGGTATAGGAATGCTACAGTATCTGGCATCCAAAATGGCTGCCAGCAGACATGTGGTTTCACTTAAAAGCCATCTACAACCTCTCAAACCATTTCAGTTTCATAATAATAGCAGTTGAAATGGAATCGGGCAAAGCAGGCCCCTTTTTATAAAATGCTTGTGTGTAAACAGGTACTGGTCAGAGGAGAGTGCAGAGAGGGAAAAGGAGAAGGAGAAGGAGTCTGCTGCAGTCATCCCCACTTTGAACACTGGCTCTACCACGACCACCACATCTACCACTACCACCACCGCCATATCTACCACTACCACCACCACTGGCACTGTCACTGGCTCTGAAAGACGCAGGTAACACAAACGCACACACCTTTTACCTACATAACTCATTCATATATTGTATGTCCTTTTATATGTGAATAAATATGTCCATATATTTCTTGTCTCACCTTCTGAATTATTTTTACCCCTAAAAATCTGAAAACATGCACACATTATTGTTTAGTTATGTACAGTAACTGAGTGGTTACTCCGTCAAGAATGTAAATGATGTAATAATGAACTGACACTGAAGCATTAAGATGAGACAATGGGTTAATCTCATCTGGATCAGAGTTAAATTAATGTTTTTTTTATTTGCTGATGCTGGCCTGTTATTAGATATGGGAAATTATCAGTTTATTGTTATTAGCCTTAGATATGATGGATATGATGCATTTTGTTTGATTGCATACAATTTGTAGTTCAGACTTTGTTTAGTTGTACATGTTTATTGCTGTTGCCATTTTAGGTATAACAGACTTTAAGCGTCCCATGGCGTTATGGTTTTTTTAAATCTTGACATGAGTTACAATCGCTGGGGATTCTGTATTTATTTACTGTGTTTGTTTATGTATATTCATGCCATTTTCAAGTTCAGATAGCTTGGATATTGGAACAAAACATTCACTGTAAGCAGCGTCAAGAAAAATTGCCATTAACCTTAAAAGCTCCCTTCAGTCAAACAGTAATCCGGATGCATTTCCTCTGTTTGAGAACTGGGTGTGTGTGTGTGATCTTCAACTCTGCGCACACAGTGTGGAGGAGAAGAGAGAGTTTGTGTGTTTGAGTGGGGTCGAGTGCGTGTCTTCCCACTGCAGTGCTGAAATAAGCCACCTGTCATGGTGGGAGTGGGGCAGGGCTGTTTCAGAGCCTGGACTGCTCCAGCGACTTCTCCTTATAAGGAAGGTGGGCAGAAGCTGCACATTTTCCTCAAGGCCAAGGCTCCACTCTGCACTGAATGAGTTCATACTTCTGTGTGGCCAACAGAGGCACGCTCCACACTGGGAGAAAGTGCTAGAATAGCTTACTGTTTTATTTCTCAAACTGTGTTGCATGTTGAGCCCGATCCTGTTTTACCACAATTACTAAAAGTAGGTTTAAGGATTGTTTTAAAGCGTTATCTTAGGGAACTCAAACATTGTCCAGGAATATTCTGCTTCACATATATCTTCATTACAGGAAATCCTCCTCCACTAACATTTCTTGACATAGATAGCTGCTTCACATTCACATCATTCCACAAATGTACACCTGAAGCTGCATAGTATATCTGCAGTCTTACTGTTGGAAAGTTTTGGCTGCTAGGTATGATAAATATCCTCACTCTGCAGAGGGGAGAGCGTTATTTTCTCACTTTCCCAGCTAGTTTGTAAATTAGAGCAGCCATCCTTCTGATCACAAGCCACCTCGTATCACCATACTACCAAACACGACGATGACGAGTACCGCACGTATTTATGAAAGAGATGTTAACTGAAAAAACGTTTCCCCATCCCAATAGTTGTCTAACGCCAGAGCTTAGTATTTCTGCTCTTCTTGCCAAATAATTATCCTTGTGTGTGTTTGTTTGTGTCTTTGTGTGTGTCAGGTCATACCTGACGCCAGTGCGCGACGAGGAATCGGAGTCCCAGAGGAAAGCTCGCTCCAGACAGGCTCGACAGTCAAGGAGGTCCACCCAGGTTAGTTGCCCCTAAATCACCTCACACCAAAACAAAAAATCACCATTCAAGCACCATCACAAGTAAAATGACAGTGGAGTCCCACATCAAAACAAAAAGTGACCTGTAGATGCCCCCCGCTTTGCATTATGGTTTTATAGCCTGACTGTTTAAATAAATGTGGTTGAGACAGCACTTTTTGTGTACACAGGTAGCACTTAGCGTCTAGATTTGAACTGATACTGTGCCAATGAGTTTAGAATTTTATGACATTAAAAATGAAACATTGTAAAGCACCAATTGGACTGTTAACGTTTTACTGCAAAGCTAGAGCTAATGTAAATAATAAATATCTGGTTATAAAATAAAACAAATGTAATCCAAGCAAGGAATTCAAATTCTAAAGATCGTATATTACTCTCTGCTTCCAGGGTGTCACTCTGACTGACCTGCAAGAGGCTGAGAAAACAATCGGCAGGAGTCGTACCCCAAAGACCTGTGAGGAGGAGAAGGAGGAGAAAGAGAAGCAGGACAAGGAGAAGCAGCAAGAGGAGAAGAAGGAGGTGGAGACCAAGGAAGATGATTACCGATCGAAGTACCGCAGCTTCGAAGAGGTACATTTCTGCTCTGAGCTTTTGTAATAACTTTCCCAAGACAGGTCACTGCATCTTCACCTGTAATCTACACCTTGAATATTTGACTACCGCGCCCCCCCTCTCTCCCTGCCAGCGCTACCGGCCTTCGTCTTCATCCTCCGCCATTTCCACAGTCAGCACTGCCTCCACCCCGTCCTACTCTAGCACCACATTGTCCTCCAGTTCCAGCTCCCTAAACAGGCCTAACAGTCTGACGGGGATCACCTCCTCCTATAGCCGTTCCTCCAGAGATACGGAAAAAGGTCAGTAACTTGTGCCGTGTCCATCCAAAAGAGGTGCTCTAAAAAGTGTTGGCTGCGTCACCGGACTGGCTCCTTACAGTTTCTTTTACTTTTTTTGTTTGTTTTTTTGTTTGATGTTTAGCACTTTCTGATTCCCGTTGAAATCAGTCCAACTGTACAATAAATGTTGACAATGGCGATGGCAGTGTTGACAGCAGAAAGTCGAATAATGTGTCCTAATTTCACACAATGCCTTTAACACACCTCTACAGCAGCTATATGGCCACTAAAAAATATTCTAGACTGCCTTACTCATCCATTTTAGAGTGACTACATAGATGACATGGTTGTGTATGTGTGAAGAAATGTATCTCCCTGTCTCCTGTTCCAATCAAGAACAATTTGATTATTTGAGGCATGTTTTATTTTTAAAACTTAAATCTAGTCCAGTCTTGATGATCTCTTTTTTTGTTAGCACTGGAACAGGTGTGGTAACACTGCTAAAAAGCCAACGTTGGCTAGCTTAACTATCATGATATTGAAACTGAAATAACTTAAATGCAGTCCCCTCTGATACAAAGTCATATAAAATAGGCACAGCGTGTGGATGCATGGCTGCTAAATTCCACCTGGTGCTGGTATCTGTCTCCACAGGTCCACATTCACATGGGCAAACTGCCACAGGCTGATTAGGGGCATTGACACAGAAAGGGATTGGGTTGCCTTTTTAAATTAAGTAGCTCTTGTCTTAACAAATAAATCCATGAAGCATCACTGGAAAAATAGAAGGCAGCTTTAGTCTGTTCAACTGAAGAAAGGAAACACTGACCGCTTTGTTCTCCCACGACCAAAGCCTTTTTTTTTTTTTTCTTCCTCTGAACTCGAGCCAAGTCAAGTTGTTGTCCTGATTGTGCCTTGTGAAGTCAAATCATTGCCTTGTTTAACCTGAACTTTTGCATTTTTTCACTGTTAATTCTTGTTAGGATTACTGTATGAGCATGTGCACACTGTTTAAGTCAAAATAATAAGGGTTGAGCTGTGCTCTGGTGAAATACTGGCCAGAGGTCAAAAGCAGATGATTCAGAGATGTACAAAAGGAACAGATGTCAAGTCATTTCACCACTTTCATACAAACTCTGTGTTAAGTGCATTTTGTAGCTTTTCTTCTCTTTATCTGGAAGCTTTTCGTTTGGTATCATGGCAGCAATATGTAGCGAACCTTTTTGTCATTCTTCTCGATGGACAGAAATGGACAAGGAGGAGAAGGAGGGAGAGGACAAGTCTCAGCCCCGCTCCATACGGGATCGCAGGCGGCCCCGCGAGAAGAGACGCTCCACTGGGGTCTCCTTCTGGACCCACGATGTAAGAGACTTTTTAGAAATTCACCATCATAAGTATTCATAGCACTCTTCATGAGGTACACGAGTTTGTAACACTTGCACAACCCTGAGTGTTCCTCTTTGATGATTTGGATAGAGAGAGCCGAAAGTCGTGTGTAACCCTCTTATCTGTGATTTTTTTTAATTTATTTTTTTTTTTTTTTAAATTCCAGGGTGATGAAAATGACCCTGACCAGCAGTCCGACTCAGAGGAGGGCAGCACTAAGGGAGAGCCACAGGTAACTCAACACACACGCACGCGCGCGCGCGCACACACACACACACACACACACACACACACACACACACACACACACGGCAGAAAGTAGATAAAACTGCCCTCCAGCCTGACAACCAAAACCAAGCTAGTCCAATTGCTTTTCTTGTGTGGTGCGACTTCCGTTTGATTCTTGCCCTTCTGCATTAATTCTCTATTCTGGTCCTTCCTCATGTCTCATCTCATGAAGTGAAGGCCAAGCAAGTCCAGTAGTCTTTGATATTCACTCCTTTGCCCTGTATTTCCTCCCTTCCCTCTTATCTTTCCTCCTCACCGTCTGCAGCCTTTGAATTTTTATTACCCCCACCCCCCTCCTCCCCCGTTTCCATCTTCTGGTTATTGTCTGGTTGCTGGGGTGACCTTGCAAACCAAAAGTAGTCCCAGCCATAGATCAGTGAGTTTTAAAAACACGCAGACGTACAAAGGAAAGGAAGTCTGGGTCACTGGGGCCAAAGCACACACATGAATGAGAATGGCCGGAGAGTTTTTCCAATTTGGAGATGAGATTTAAGAAGAACGAAAACACTTGTCAAGCTTTTTGTGCCTAACAAGTCACTGTAAATGAGAATTAAAAACAGTGATAAGCAAGATTAACACGTAAGAAATGGATTAACCAGCCTTCCAGTCCCTGAAATACAAATAAAAACTATAAATAAGTTTTCAAATCCAATTAAATGCGTTCATACTATCCATGGAAGACGCAGCCCAGGTCAGAAAGGGCAGTGTTGTGAAAACATTGCTGGCTGGATGAACTTCCTGTTTGAATGGGTGTGTCTTTTGCAGCATAACATAGAGAGCAGACAGTAGTCGTTAACTGGAGTACAATCAGCAGGGAGGATGAGAAGGGCATACACAGCTTCCAGCCATCATTTACAGTAGGACCGTATGAAGGATGGGTGGAGCAGCGACGGAGCACTAAATAGGAAACAAGCAATTATCTCTGCCGGGAGATGAAAAAGAAAAAAGCGTACAGGAAAAGATTTTGAGTCTTCCTTTCCTGCTAGCACTCTCCATTAAAAGCACCAACATTAGACTAATGCAAGTTTGTTAAAAAACATATTCTTTACCAGGCTCTTAAGTTAACACTGCAAAATATTGAAACTTGTTAGATAAAATCATCAAGACTCAAGTTGTAAAACTAAAAATGTACAATAACACCATCGCTTTGTTATTCATCAGTCGTGACGGGTCAGGTTGTGGCCTGTGTAACACATCTCTAGTCGTGCACTGAGTGGTGCCAAGCTGGCTATTAA
Source organism: Macquaria ambigua (assembly GCA_008360985.2). Taxonomy (NCBI): domain Eukaryota; kingdom Metazoa; phylum Chordata; class Actinopteri; order Centrarchiformes; family Percichthyidae; genus Macquaria; species Macquaria ambigua. The sequence goes on from VMKM01000052.1 coordinate 155,562, forward strand.
TCTGATCAGCTCGACCCTTATGTTGATCGTTTTCCCTGAGGGCTTCAGGACTTCTTGACTCAGATTGTAGCACTGTTGTGTCAACGCCCTCAGGAAGCCGACTGCAATTTTAAAATAGCTGGAAGCCCGACCCTCCAAGCTGACCTCCCCTATCTGATGTCTGGCCCCATTCTCAGGGCCGCTGCTGGGCCTGGAGACGCAGTTAGGCTTTGAGGCACTGGCTGGCATGGCAGCTGTTTAGGAATAAGTGTGTTTGTGTTTGTATGTGTTTGGAGGCTGACTGCAAAGGAGTGAAGGTCAGGTGCGGATACATACAGAGAAAGGGCTGTAGAATCTGAAAGTGGAGGTTTAGTTTAAAATGAACAACATGTCCCATCTCATCCTTCTGTTTTGTTTTTGTATGTACAGGGTTTGTACAAAGTCTTGAAAGTTTGGGGAAATGGTTCATTTTAACTGTTTTCAAGGTTAGGAATATGCTGTAATTCGAATATACGAAAAAAATGCTTGATTTTCAACAATCTGGTGTTTTATCATCTACACACTCACTCGTGTAAACCAAAAATCATTTAATATTTGAAATGAAACGATCCTGTCCTCATATTTGATTGCTGTCTCCTGGCATTGATAGTAACTATTTAGATGTGATGATAAAGGCTTCGAGAGTCTGGAAATTTTTGGTTTAAGTACCTTGAAAGTTCTTGAATTTTACTCTTTAATAGCTGCACGAACTCTGTATGTATTTGCTTATTACAAATGCACTTTACACTTTGTTTCCTGACTATGTGAGATACTGAGACTTGGCTTTATTGACATTTGCCTTTATTTTTGCTTTCTTACAGAGTGACAGATTGTCCAGGTATGTTTTGCCCCCTTCATATTATGCTCTTTATCTTTTTATATGTTACCTGTTATCTGTGTTGCTAAACAATTTGATTTTAAATGAACGTCTGTTATTACTGTTGCAGGAATGAGAGCACTTCATCCTTAGATCGCAATGACATTCTTTTTAGCCGTGGCCACGGTGAGAGTCGGAGGACATGCTCAAGCCGACTGGATAGAGACGACACCACTGACTACAAGAAGGTATGTACTGTATATAAAACTCTGTTTTTCATATACAATATAACTTTAATGATTAGTTCGTCCCAAAACTTCGGAGTAAATAAATAGATTCTCCAGGTAATGCGATAAAGGTTTGCCAGGCAGCCACACTTTGAAGGATCCTCGGTTTTATTTCCAGGACTGACAAATGATGCAGTTTGACTCTTGTACACAGAACACTGATTTTTAATATCATGATGAATGATATGAAAGAATCCATTTAAAAGACCATGATACCACAGTCACGAGGAGGCCTAAATAACAAATCATTGACTCCTATAATTTGACTGCCAACAAAAGTACAGGCGAAAGTACCAAGTGATAGAAATAGGTCTCAAGTCTTTGGGGGCAGAGCTGAGAGACATTTGGATTTCCTACTAACAAAAAAGGAATATATAGAAGACTCAACATTTTTTTTTTTTTTTTTTACCAATGTTCATAGAATAATTGCCATATTTTTGGAAAAAAGCCAAACATGTTTTTAATATTTGGACTACCTTGGTGGTTTGATTGTTACACTTGTTGACTGTTGGGTATGTTTGTGCCTGCCTTCAGCTCTACGAGCAGATCTTAGCTGAGAACGAGAAGTTGAAGGCCCAGTTACGTGACACAGACCTGGAGCTGGCAGACTTGAAGCTACAACTAGAGAAGGCCACACAGGTACGCTGAGCTCGCGCACGGCTTCGGTTGATCGGTACTGATGAGCCGATTAGGATTCCTGATGAGTCTAACTAACTTTTTAATTTTTTTTCTCATTGCAGAGGCAGGAACGCTATGCCGACCGATCACAGCTTGAGATGGAGAAAAGGGTAATGACAGAACTAGTTTACCTCCTTTGTTTAGTAACACCATGAACTTTGCTGAAAAGATGTTTAACTTCTGTCTCTCTCAAGTTTATCTCAAACTAAATATAGAACTCAGCAGTCCTTCTGTCAGTTATTTCTGATAAATCTGACCTGCTTTAAACATGTTGGTAACACTACCAATGGGTTTATGTCTGAAGGTAACAAGCAGGCCCCAATATCATCTGGGTGGCGGTATGATCTTAACCTGAGTTTTTGTATCAAGTCTACTCTCTGCTCCTGGCTGTCGTGTCACTCATGCCCTTGTAGCCGGGGTCAAAGGGACTTCCTCCCGCCTCGCCACCCAGAACACCGCCACCTTCTCTCTCTCTCTCTCACCTGTTTTTGAACCTCAGAGGCAGCGTGTGGTCACCTCTTCTCAAAACTGCTTATTTTGTTATTTTTGTGTGTGTGTGTGTGTGTGTGTGTGTGTGTGTGTGTGCGCGTGAAAATGTGTTGATCTCAATTTCTAAAGGAAGTAGAACAATTGTATGCTGATAAATGTCTGTGGAAAGGACCTGTGCATGTGTGTGTTTTCACTCATTCAGTAACAATGCTGGCGTCTCCAGCTGCAGCTGTGTATTCATGAAACCATAACGCCTGGATTTGCGAAATTCATCCATTATTTTTAAGCCACATTTAAGACCATCCTCCATTCCATGTGCCATTTGTCCTCACAACCTTATATAATACAAGAATGTCCTTTTTTTGTTCATAAAAAGACATTCTGACCCCTCTGTCCATGAGTCATTTCATTAACTTACCATCCAACACAACCTCTAAACATCTACGTCCCCATTTCTTGACTCATTCCTGCCTTTGGATATCCTCACATATAAATTATGCATACATCACTGAATATGTAAGTCTGAACTGGCTGTTGCTTGCAGACGCCTCACAAGACATGCGTGTGTTCAAGTGTGTGCTATCGCTACACCCTCACCTTCTTCCACACCTTATTTTATGCGCGCGTGTGTGTGTGTGTGTGTTTAGAGCCTGCACTAAAGTGTGTTTTCTGCTAAATGTGTGAGTCCTGACTTCACCTGCTCTCCTCCCACCCCCACCCCACCCCACAGGAAAGAAGAGCTCTAGAAAGGAAGATTTCTGAGATGGAGGAGGAACTTAAGGTACCAGCACACACAGTCACACACACAGACAGTGCATTATATTTTCTGTTCATCCATTAATGGATGTCAGGATCACAGCTAGTGTGTAGGTGGTACTTGTGAGTTCCATCATAGTGCTAACAGCTGTCACTTCAGTCTGTGAGTGTCCCTAAATCTGGGTCACTCACGTTTTTTTTTTTTTTTTTTTTTTGGTTTAATAGAAGCGGTGAGTCATCTAAAATGCCAGGATGATTAAAAGATAATGTGGGTTTATTACAACTTGAGTCTTATTTTCATAGTTTTGCCATTACGTCCAGTTATGACAACGTCGTACTCAACAAAGTAATTTCCAGGATCTAGGAACACGTTTGACGTCACTACAACGAAGTCCATCTGTTGTGTTGTGTTCCCAGATCTCCGAAATTAACATCTAGAGTGCAATATTATTATTACCAATAGGAATGATGGGCTAAACTACAAAAACAGCACCCTTGTTGTATGAAAATCGTATTTTCCTTGAAATACTCTGTATGTACATCATGTCTGTTTCTAAGGAGCCATTAATACACTGCAAATATGTTATGGTTGATAAAGAGAATATAGCTGCCACCTCAATCAAATACATAATTTGCAAATACAAGTTTTAAACCAAAAATACTGTATTGGCCCATATGTAAGACGACCCTGAGGTACTACAGAGTCCTCATCTGCCTTTTCTCTTGTAAAAGTAAAACATGAAATACTTCAGTTAAAGCAGAACACACATACATGTCTATCAGTCTCACACTCACACACTCTCCCGTCAGGCTGTTGAATCAGTTTGAATGATTTTCTCTTGACGCACGATATGATGATACCTGTAATTCTTGGTCCATTTTCTGCAGTAAAGACGTCAGAGGAGACGCTTTCGGCTCTTTTTCTCTTGTCAGAAATGTATTCCACAAGTTAAACTGGCCTAGCCAAACGCTTCTAGAGCCGTTGAACTCTAAAAGACACTATAAACTGACTTGAAGAGACTCACTAGACTTAACAACTTTAAGGCTACAAACAACCCGCCTATCATCTATCTATCTATCAAATGTTGTGAATACGTAAATGTCTAGTCCTCAAATGTAACACAGCTTCCACTCTTGGAAATGTAATTTCCCGAAATAAACCGTTTTATATTCTGTACAATACGGTACCTCACCTCTGTCCCCATGTTAGACTCCATGTATATCTGCTAATTGTGCACATGTCCATCTCTTATTCTGTTCAGGGCACATGTCAGGTCAGCTGCTGTAATCTATGTTGATGTAACATTTAAGCTCTCCTGTTGAGATGGCCAATTAAATGTTCCTTTTCTTGAAAACAAAAAAATAAAATCCATTAGATCCTAGTAAGCAAAGTGTTGTTCCCGTCGCTGTGATAACAAAGTGTGTTTATTTTTAGGTCGTTGACAGCCGGCTGATCTTATCAGTGTCACTTTTCCATTCTATCTACAAGCATCACGCTGTACCGGAGAGCTCTTAATCATTCCTTCGGTTTTCCAAAATCTGTCCCCATTTTCTAACAATCTTCCTTTTCTGTTTCCCCTTTTTCTTTCTCTCGACCCCTCTTCTCTATTAATTTATACTGTCCTGTCTTTCATTAATCCTTCCTCTCCTAATTTGTTTCTTGAAACACATTCCTCCTTTTCCTCTTCTGCCGCTCTTCAACTCTCTCTCTTTCCATCCTCTCTCTCTCTCTCTCTCTCTCTCTCTCTCTCTCTCTCTCTCTCTCTCTTTCTTTTTTTTCTTCTCCTGTGTTGTGGTTGTTGTTTTCCCCCCCTGCAGAACCTCCCCCAGGTAAAGCAGGTTCAGGCCCTGCGGCAGGTTAAAGAGCGGCTGCAGGCCGAGAACCGGGCCCTGGCCCGCGTGTTGGCAAAGCTCTCGCAGTCCGCCTGCAGCCAGCTGCCCACCGTCGACCTCTAAGCCACGTCCGTCTGTCCACCACCATCTCCTCCTCCTCTTCTTCTTCTTCTTCTTCTTCCTCACCTTCCCCCCTTCCCAACCCCATTCTTCTCATGCTCCATTCGTGCTCTGCCCGCACCCATAGACAGGCAGGTGCCCAGCCGCCCAACCATCACTGGTTTTGTAAACTCCCCTTTCCACCCCTCTCTGCCTCCCCAGAGCTTTTGGTTTTCAGATTGGGGAGGGTGTCTTTTCTTTATATAGTCTTTACAACAGGACACTCTCCTTTTACAGTACTGGTTGATTCCACACCTTTCAGCTCATGAAAACATCTTAAATATGTCAAACTAACAACACATTTATAATGGGTGGAGAAAAAGCTCAGGTGAGTATCATCAAAGACCGGGAGGTGTCTAAATTTACTCCAAAGCTGAATTATCATCAAGTACTGTAAAGGAAAGTGTCCTCTGTAGTTTTTAGTTGTGATGCTTCCATCAGAGGGAGCTCAGTTGTTCAGTTTGGCTTGTTCTGGCTTCTTTGCATGAAGTGGCTTCCTTTTTTGTTCTTTTGGGCCCAAATCTTCAGAGACTGAACCTTTTTTTTTCTTCCAACCCCTCTTTACTCCCCAAATTTTAATTTGACAGATGACATCAACAGATATTAAAATCAGCTGCATGTACCAACAGGTTTATTTGGACACATTGTGCCTGATTAATATCAAGTATAAAGTAACTCCCTAATCTTCAGAACATATAACCGAATATTTCAAATATTTAAACTAGCAGTTGATTGTCATCTGTGATCGATAGATGGACGTTTGTTTTTAAGGGGACTGAAATCTCTTTGAGTTTCAGTGTTGTGTATCAACAGAGAAACTGTAGAACATGATTTCTACCTAAAGTCCTCACCACCACAGCTTCTGTACATGTTTTTAAAGAAGAGTCAAACAACATCAGATCATATAGTAATATTAAAGACATACCGCTACCCAAGTAGGTGGATTTTCAATAGTCTTTTATTGGAGATATTTAAGTTTACAGATTTTTGTTCAGTGTTATACATCAATCCAAACTTAAATTCAAGTGTCAGAATCTATGACTTGACACTTCTGCAGTCAGACTATACAAGTCTATATAAAATTCACCCATTATGGCTCACTATAAACATCCAAAAGGAGGGTGTTGTCTGCCTGTCAGATGTTATGGAGCATTACCTTGGGTCCTACGGAGCCCAGCAGGTGTCATGGGGGGGAAAATATACATCCTGCCCTTGAATTATTTACTCTTAAATTAATAATTCATGTGCACAGATTAACAGAACATAACATTAAAATGTCTTGTTGACATTTTAACAAGCTAATGTTTCCTCCTGAGAATCAATATAGTTTCATGTTATCTTAGCGTATGTTTTAAGAGATGTCTTAATGTTGTTTAATAAGTATATCCTCGTTTCTTAATCCAAATTCAAAAGAAAGCTGCATTAAATCTAAGTGGCTTGTTTAGATTAGCTTATCCGTGGCTTGACAAGTTAGGCTACACAGTGGTGTACAGTATGTGCTAATGGCGTCCGAAGCTGACCAGTATTGCTGAAACGAGCGTCGAGGGCATATGTAATAAATGTGATAACTTAATTGTATTTATATGATGGAATGAATTCAGTATTTGTAGGCACCTCAATACCAAAACACAGCTGCTAGCTCATCGCTAACACTCTGAGTAGCCACAACAACCTGTAACCTGAGGGGCTTAATTTCCTTATTAGTACATAAAAACAAAATGAGTTACTCCTGACTCCTGCCGGGCTCTGGAGGATGCCACACAATGATCTGAGATTTCAAATTGTGATCCAGTATTTAAAAATGAAAAAAAAGTAACTTTTTTTTTTTGTCTCTGCTGTGTCTTTTTCTGGCTGCCGGTGAGCAGCCGGTCAGATTCTGCATGGCTTTGTCAGGATCTTTGGCCTGTGGTGTGCCCGCTTTTACTTCTCTCTCTCCTGACTTGGAACGAGGATGTGAATTTTTTTTTTTTTTTTTTAAAGGAGAAAACAAAACATGAGAGATGCTGTGTGACTCCAAGATTTGCTTACACAGGCTGCAATTAACAATTTGTAAAAAAAACTAAAAAAACTGGCCTGACTGGTTTAACAGCAGCGTGTATCTGTCGAGACTTGACTAAGCCTTCTCTCTCTCTCTCTCTCTCTCTCTCCCTCCCTTCCCTGTTTTCCTCTTTCTTCCCTTTCAGATGCTCCCAGACTTGAAAGCAGACAACCAGAGACTAAAGGACGAGAACGGAGCGCTCATTCGAGTCATTAGCAAGCTTTCCAAGTAGAACAGACCCACCCCCCCGCCCCGTCTTCTGCACCCCCTAGTCCCCCATGGCAGTGACTAATGGAATTGCACATTTAGATATTAATTGCAACAGACATCAGAGACAAGACTCCTTTTTTTTCTTTTTTCTTTTTTTCCCTTTTCTCCTCCCAACTCTTTATCTCCCTTTTTGCTCCTCCACCACCGCAGCATCCATCCATCCATCCATTCATCCATCCACCCACCCCTGCGCCACCTCCTCTCCTCGACTATAATCCACCTGATTGTGTGGCTGCTGTCCCGATAGAGCCGCTGAGTTTACAGAGCAAAAAGGAAAAAAAAAAAAAAAAGGGGGTTGTGTGGTCAGCATGTAAAAGCATTGTGGGCGGGGAAGCCTGAAAACTATTTAACCAATAAGCCTTAGTTGTACATAAAGAGAAAAAGAAAAAACACTTGCATCGATCTCTTCTCTTCTCTCTCTCGGAGAACAGATATTATCCAACACCTGATTTTATTTGTGCCACAATCTCTGATGTAACTTTCTTTTTGTTTCCTCTCCCTGTGTAAGTGTTGTGTGCTGTGCAGTCTCCCTGCTAACCCCTCAAAGTGCCACTTCTGACCCCCCCCATATCAGCTCCTTGTGGCCTCCCATATTTTTTTCCAGTTTTTGTATTTCTCCCCACACACAGATCACCAATGCACACACACACACTCGCCCACCCCTCTCCCATTTTTTTTTTGTACCTCTGTGTGTCTTCCTCCAAGAGGGAACATTTTTTTGAATTCTCGCTTTAGCGAAACGAGGCGGACCTGGTGGAATTTAAGCTTTCACTGTATGTGCAATATGCATTTCTTTCTCTTTTTTTTTTTAATGCTTTAATGATGAGTCCATCACAAGTAGGATTTTTCACTCTTCCACCGCTTCCATCGCTCACCTTCCTCCTCTTTTTTTTTTTTTTTTTTTTTTGGTTTCAAGTTTGTAGTGTAGTCAGTTTATACTCTGTATTTCTCACTTTGTTTTAGCAGGTACTGAGTGATGCTGTATATACCTGTATGTATTTGTTTGAGACCAGCACATGGCATGCGTTTATGGTTCCCGTCTGTTACTATTAAAAGTATACAAATTCCAGAGGACAAAAGGTGTGTTTTTAATTATTTTTCTTTTATAGTCTAAAGACATTGGATACAGTACAGTAGAGCCTCTCTCTTACACGGGACGGCTGGCAGTGTTCAGTGCTTCTTCTTTTTTTTTTTTTTCCTTTCTTTTTTTTTTCCAGTTTAAAGTAGTTCACATAATTGTGAGATTTAAAAAAAAAAATAATCGCTTCACTACATTTCACTTTCATTGTATTTCAGTATCTTGGAAGATTGCTGTTAATTTTGTTTCTAATTTTTTTTTTTTTTTAAAGCTGTAGTATTATAGCCAAGGTGTTGTCACTAAAAAAAAGAAAAACAAAAAAAAAAGAATATCTTAGGTATTGCTAACCCAGTCCTTTTTACAATGTCTACATGCACTGTCAATGCCATGTGAGGAGTCTTGATGTCAGGTTAAAGCAAATCGCCACCATCAAATATTTCATGCATCTGAAAACATTTTATGCATTTCAGTGGCCTTTTAAGGATATTTTAGTAAAAGAAGTTTAAAAAAAGAAAGTCACCGCAGATGGACTGATGACCATCTACTTTGGTTTAGACTTTTTTTGTTTAGTTTTTTTCTTTATTTTTTTCAGTCATCTTGTAAAATAGGTGTGTGGCTTAATACATGCAAGCTGTGCTGTGACTACCAACCACTGAAGAGTTCATTAAAAATAAACTTGTACATTGTAAAGTTCCCGTGCCTGATTTATTTTCATCATGTTTAATTATTTAAAAGGTTTTGATAACCATGGAACGTTTATGTAGCTACACTGATTTCATTTGATTTATATTAATGGTCTTAACGGGTTAGTTCACCCAATTTTAGTGGTAACAGATCCACCTACTGTGTGTTTTGGGGTATTTTAGTATCTTGATTTGTTAGTCTCATCTTATTTTGGATTGGTCTTGGGTTATTTCTTTAAGGTGCCATTTTGGTTTCCAGGATCAAATCTTTTACATGAATGTATTAGAAGGTTAATTCAGGATTTTATAACCACATTTCTGTTTGATTTTGTGGCATATTTTGTAGTATCCCTCTTAATGTTTGTCAGTAACTCATTGTTATTGCTGCCAGGACACTTCAAAAAGAGATTTTTAATCTCAATGAGGCTTTCTTGGTTTGATAAATGTGAAATAAAATAAATGTTAAAAAAAAAAAGATTTCTACCTCCACCTCAATATAATGGGGGTGAATAAAACTTTGTTTGCAATGTCCTTGTTACTCTGAATAATCAAACCCCACTGTGAATAACTTTTATAGGGACTATTTGTCTGGTAGAAAGTAGTTCCAATTAAGCCTGTTTACAGTGATGTCTGTGGATTATTCAGAGCAACAGGGACACTGATTCTGTTAAGACACGTGATTTTTCAACGTTTAAGCACCACAAACAAAATGTTATTCACCTCCATTGTATTGGGGCAGAGGCAGATATCTCAAGAATCTGAGCACGTAAAATCAAACCTACCTGCAGACTAGGGGTAAAAGAGAAAATACTTTTTTTGTAATTTGGGTGAACTGACCCTTTAAGGCTGTTAGAAGCTTATAACCAGTCATGCATACCTATGAAAACGATGCTGAAGGTCTTGTACAATACTCAAGTACTTGTGTTAGAGCCGTTTCACCGCTGCTATACTCCATCATACCAGTAGGTGGCGCACAGCTTTGCAGACTCAGCCAGGTGCACTGAACATTATTTTACTATAGTGGAGGGGTCTTTGTAGCTAGTGAGTATACAGTTCTGGTTTGATCAGGACATTTTTGTTTAGCTTAACTAATCCTCAGATTTAAATGCAAATGTAACACCGGTTACTGAAACACTTCCACATCAACATAAATTAGACATGCAGAGACAGGAGTCAGCTTCATCAGCCGCACATCATCGCTGTTAAATGTCTTGACCTCATGATCTTGAATCAGCAGACCATCTCAGCCGTTCTGGTAACAGGAGTAGCTGCCTCTTGACGCCAGCAGCTCGACATCACCAGCAAAATGCTGACTGCCCTCCCCGTCCTCCCTGAGCCTAAAAGCCCTGCAGATCTATTCATACTCCTGAATCTGCACCGCTTCACTGTTCTTCATTGTAATCCCAGATGGCAGCGGATTTGAAACAAATGAAGTGCTGCCCAGAGTTAGATAACATGCACACACACAGCCATAAAGCACCAGAGAAGACAGATCCCTCTTTATGTGATTTATATGACAGTGATTATGGAACCAACTTTACTGTAAGCTCTAGTTTTTGCATGCATTATCACTAATAGCTCACTAGGTGTGACCTGCTGTTTAGACCTGCGATGAAGGGCTCCAATCTTTAGATTAAGCTTTGGGGATAAGCGGTGGCATTTGCTATAATTGCCCAGAGTCATGCAAAAGTGTCTGGCTTTTCTGTTTTTCCATTGCCTCAGCGCTTGGTTAAGAAGTCTGGTATGTGTCTGTACTGGGACATGGACACGCTTCCTCGGCCGTCTCCAGCAGAATATCTTCATCAGGACCTTGACAGAAGAAAAAAAGATCTTCTAGACGGATTCCTGGCTTTAAAAAGTCACCCCATGAAATTATAGTAACAAATGGTTTGGATTAATGCTGCCTTTTTCGTGTCGTTTGCCTGGCTCAAAGGCAAAGAAGACAATATGAGGCTATTAGTTTCTGTCATTATAGCGAGCTACACCTCAGTGTGTGCATTCTGACATTTAACCTGCATCTGTTGCAGATGATAAATGTCGCTCTGCAGGCTTTCATCTACACTTTAGCTCATTCAGTTGCAGATTAATATATTGTGGGTTTGCTGAGTCTTGAGGACTAAACTTAATAACTTGCAGGATTTTCTGTGCATGTCATCTCTACAGCTGTAAATGAATCCTGCTGAGTATTTTAACAAGATTAAGAGTCTGCAGCCATGCTAGCAGCTCTGTGAGGCCGTACTTAGACGCCGTGGTGCTTTGAGGTAATGCAAACGTTAGCAAGCTAACATGTCCACCACCTTAGTTTAGTGTGTTAGCATGCTAACATCCCCCTCTGTACAAAGCCAGAACCATGAAGAAATGGTTGTTGAAGTTTGGTGTGGAAGAACTTCACTAGCCGGCCCGGACCTCAGCCCCATCCAGTACTCTTGGGATGAACTGGAACCCTGACTGTGAGCCAGACCTGATCGCTCAACGTCAGCACCCACCTCACTAATGCTCTCGTGGCTGCATGGGAGCAAATCCCTGCAGCTCGGTTCCAAAATCTGGTGGGAAGCCTGAAACCAGAAAAGTGGAGGCTTGTTATTGCAGCACAGTAATGCCCATGGTTTTGGAATGAGATGTTGAATGATTTAAAGTCCAAGTGTCCACATACCTTAGCTTCTAAAATTGGTCAGCAGAAATGTGGCCTAAAGTAGATGTGATTTGTAGTAAACTGGAATAAAACACAACCCTTTTAAGTGTTATAGTCAGAAGTTGTTAGGCACTAGAAATGTGACCAGTAGTAAGTCTCAGCAGCAGCTTTAGAGACTTAAAAGAAATGCTCATGATTGCAGGCTGGGCTCTTTGATTCCTGACAGCAGCTCCACCATGAGACGACGTGCTGTGCTTTTCTAGGTTGGAAATCATCCATAAAGAAGGAATTAGATCTTGGCAACTGCTGTCACACACAGAGACACTCATACTCCTCTCTACTCATTTTATTTTTTTCCGCCATGGCCTAATCTCCCTCTCTTCTCTGCCGTAAAGAGCAGCAAGCCAAACAAACCTCCTCCCCAACTGCAATTTTTAAACACCCCCCCAACACACACTAGACTTAGACACGCTGGATGAGCAAAACCCCTCAGCGACAAGGACAAACAGCAGCGGGGTTTCTCTCCGATGACAAACAATGACAAATCGAGGCGTCCTGATGAAGTGACAGCTCTGAGTCTGTCACTGAAACAAAGACAAACACGCTCAGAAAAGCAGCAGTGGGTTGGTGTGGATCTATCAGGAAAAGAGGATAAAGAGACGTCTCTCGCTCTTTGACTGGGGAGTCACCGGCTGCATTTACAGGACGCTTAAATATCCTGCACTGCAATGTGTCAAGAGGTTATACAAGGAGAGGACAGATAACTGCAGTGCTAAATGATAAATTAATGAATCAAGTAGGCGGTTGACAGACAATTAATCAACAGTTATGACCAGTTAAGTCTTTGATGAAGGTGAAACTGCTCCAAAATCTGCTGCTTTTCTTTGTTTTATTTTAGTGTAAATTGAATATCTGAATACAATGGGTTCTGGGAATTTACAATGGGCCTTTTTCATTTGTTTTTGACAATATATAGACTAAATGATTAATCAAATAATCAATAATTAAAATAATTATTATTTGCAGCCCTAGATACCTGACTAAAATATTGCTTGCAATGGAGCAATGGCTCGATATTGTTTTAGGAAAATTACTCAATAAAAAAGTCGACTTATAATTTGACCTTTTATATGAGTCGAGACACAAAACAAGTGACCAACAATTAGGTCACTTGTCTTGTGTCTCCATGTGGAAGAGCAGCTGTAAATGGGAATGTATAAATATGTCTGATTATCTCGATAACAGCTATTTGTTCTGTGTGGTGCTGCAGAGTTTTCATACTGTCTTTTTAATCCCTCTTAAAGGCAGTGAAGGAGCAGGGAAGAGGACACAACGCACACCTCATGCACCAAATTTAACATCATGACATTATTGTGATAATTATGAAGTGAGCCACTAAGCTGATCTGCACTGCAGAAAGAATCATCAAACTACAGTCATGTAGTCTTCGATTGAGTCTTAAAAGTCCATGATCTAAATGTGAACAATAGACAGGATTTCATCCGGCTATCACTGCCAAATTAATCAGACAGGTATTTTAATGCAGGGACAACAAAATCTAATGTTTTCTCCTGTTAAAGGTTTGTTTACATCAGTATTCTTTGTAAACACAACAGTAAAATGAGCCTATATTCTCAATTATTATGACTTGAGTGACACAAAAATGCAGATTTTTCATCTATATGTCAAATTCTACAATTGTATTTACAAATTTAGCTCAAATTTACATGGTCGTTAAAATCAAGAATTGGGCCGTAATGTCTTATTTTTTTTGCAGTTTCATCTGTGTTAACATTGTCTATAAGTTTCAATAAGAAGCATCAAGTGGTAACAATATGAAGGTATCAAAACAAGGCCACTAGGTTCAGGAAACATCTTCAGATGATTTGAGTTACACAAGTGACTGATGTTTTAGTCTTCAGGAAACATAACAACATTTGAAGATTGAGTATGAATTTAGAAGACTTTTTTTTTTTTTTTTGCAGCGTGTGCAGCCGACTCAGCAACAACACAAAGCTAAGGGGAGGAACGTTGGTGCGGTGACCCGCCCGGTCACCAACCATCACGCCATCATCATCAACAGATGGCACCCTGCAGATGGCACTGGGACGTTACTGGGAGCCGTTGGAGGGCACAGAGAGGATAATGGATCTGAGGAACAAAGAGGAACCTTCCACACCAGCAGGAACATGAGGGCTGTGGGCCGGGCTCATTATGCAGCAAAGTAATATGTTAGCCTTTATGCTAAAGGAATGTGAATGTCACTTATTGCTGTGAAGGCCTTTATTAATTAAGTACACATAAATTAATTTTGGTGACAATTTCTGCAAGGTCTGTAATTTTGGACTTTCAAACTCTCTGTGTTTTGTAGGAAGTGCGTCACCTAAAGCTCTCTGTTGTCTCTCTACTTAACTTCCTTCCTGCTGGTGACCATGTAGCTCGCTGCAGAACTCCTGACTCACAGTCATGTACACAGAGGAGGGTTAAACCACAGCAGGCCTGTGACAGGAAGCTCAACAGTTCAAATCCAGGACCACCAGGGAACGTGAGCCAAACTCTGTTTATGCTTATATCAGCAGCAGCAGGTGTACACACAGCGTTGTTAAAGGGCTAATGGTGGCGTTTCCACCAATTTTTCAGCCACACTAGGAGCAGGGGTCTAGGGATGGCAATGGCAGTCTCTTAGTTGGTCGGTCGGTCCACCACTTTGGTCCAGACTGAAATATCTTAACAACTATTGCATGGATTGCCATTAAATTTGGTACAGATATTCATAGCAAATGTTACCATGCTAACACGCTAAATTAAGATGATGGACATGGTGAACATTATACCTGCTAAACATGTTAGTATAAGCATAAGTACAGCCTCATAGAGCAGCTAGCTGTGACTGTAGACTCTTAGTCTTGTTTTGTTTAATGGAGCGACGCCTGCGAGCTAGTTCAGGCAGTCAACTCGAGCTGCATTGCTACACACGTGACATGCCTCACTCTCCACAACCATCTACCAAACACACCCTCACAATTTGGCGCTCTATTTAAACTGCAAAATTTCTCATCTGTCAGTGCCACTGCTGCCCTGCATCAGTATTGCCGCTTGTTCTCTCAGCCCCACCACCACCCCAGCATCCACCTGCAGGCTCTGGCTGGGGGGTTTAAGGTATTTGCTCATCACTCTCCAATATCTCTATGTAAACATGTCTGTGGGGAGTGATGAGGTCGGAGCCTAGACGCCAAACTCTAACTATGTTCTGCTGTATAATAAACATTTCAAACGTGAGCTGTCTGACTGAAATGCATTTCTTCTGTCTCCAAGGCTGCCATTGTGTTCCAAGGAGTTGTTGACCTTTAAGAGTGACCATATAGGTTACATTATCATTGTGATCTTACATAATGTGTACTTTTCAAATCAAATTTCACTTAAACTGTAATACCAAAAACCAACACTGCAGACCTGATGTGCACTGTGGTGGATTACGCACCTCAAGCAGGTTTCAAGTTTGCTGACTGATTTTCATAACACGTGGAAATGAATGTAAACAAGTGAAATTCATTTGTTTTCAATCTGAAACACTACAGCGAGCAAACAGCACATGCTTTTTAGTGAAGGAGCTATAATTTGCAAAAAACACTAGAATTATTAATATTATGCTGCCCTGCATCCGTTCCCTTCATAAATAAAGGTTAAAGGAAAAGTTCAACATTGTGGGAAATATGCTTAGTTGCCTTCTTGCCAAGAGTTAGATGAGAAGATCAATACCACTCTCATGTCTGTACAGTAGATATAAAGCTACACCCAGCAGCTGGTTAACTTAGCTTAGCTTAGCTTAGCTTAGCGTAAAGACTGGAAACAGAGGGAAACAGCTAGCCTAGCTAACAAAATCCACCTACCAGCACCTCTAAATCTCGCTAATTAACACGTTATGTCTCGTTTGTTTAATCCGTACGAAAAACAAAGTGTTAAAACACGAGAGTAGTGTCAGTCTTCTCAGCTAACTCTCAGAGGGACTCCTGCATTTCATTGCCAAAAGCAGCCTTTACTGGAGGCTTTATCACAACAATATATAAAAGTTTAAGTGTAAAGCTGTGAACTCACAGCCAGCTCAGATATCTGATTTGTGTGTCTGTTCTTCCAAGGGACAGAAAGATAATCATGTTATCTACCTTCATAGCTATCAAAGTCTGATTGACTAACATGGTTAAAAACATAATTCCCCAGTCCCTCTCTCTGTTGCACAAGTCATAATATTCCTATCCTGCCTGCAGAGGAGGGTATCTGCAGACTTGACATCTGCGTGCAGACTCAAGATCTGGGAGGTTTGGGAGAAGCATTTCTTGAATACTTACTTACTCTTGGATAAACAATTTCATGGGGGAGTGAGCTCATAGTGTAGGCTCCTCGCTGCAAAATTACCCGCCTAATAGCTTTTGACTGAAACATTACTGTCAAATAAACGCGCAAGAGTGGCCGTTACAGTGTTATTTTTAATATAAATCTCAGATTACATGCAATGCTCATTTTACAGCCGGGCAAGCAATACATTTTTCATCTTTACCGTGAACGTGTTATGGGTTACAAATCGCATGATATGGCCATTCAGTAAAAACATAAAGAGGGTGGAGGGTGGTTTGAATAAATCTAAACATTGGGACTTTGGGAATCCATCACTGGAATGTTAAATGGGGTTTAGTTGAAAGCAGAGTTTGTGTTGGCATGGGAGGAAACACTCAGCGACAGCCCTTGTGCCCCCTCATTCTTTTTTTTTTGTTCCCTCCTTAAGAGCAGACAGAAATATGCTAAATATGCAGCAGTGTGACCTGAGTCCATAGATCAGGGTTTATTTTTAGAAGAGGCGCCTCACTCCCTCGCTCCACCCAAGTTTTCTCATTATCTGTAACAGGGTTGGCACATGCAGAGATAATGTCTGACTGCTTGGTCTTGGTGTGGGGATGTGGATGGGTGGCACATCTTTAGACCTGTACGGCAAATAACATGCACCCATTAACACACATTAACAGCCTCTTTTCATATATATATATATATATATATATATATAAAAAACAGTCACACATGAATGATAAACTTGCCTGAAAGTTAGTGCACCCTCTGGAGCAAGCTCAACGCACACAAATCTAACACCATAAGGCTCGTACCCTTCAGCACAGTTAACTTATACTGCTATTATCCTTTCATGAAATTTCTGACAGTAAGCACCCACAGCAGGTTTAAATCACAGTGTGGGGAGAAGCCTGCTCGTACAGTGAGGTAATGGCACAATGCACAAGGGTTGAATATCACGAGTTATCACAACGGCACTTTGCATCTGCACGCAGCAATGACTTGCAGTATGTTAGATTAATTATATTTCCTCTGAGCTGGGATCATTACACAGGAGAGCTGCAGGAGGGGGATGAAATGGTGATTTCTAGAAACACAGCTGTAGCTGAGCTGAAAACAGATACCTGGCTCTGTTTTACTGTATCTGTCATTGAAGCGCAGACGTTCAGATCTCCATTGTTTTTCTGTGCACTTCAAGGACTTCTCGTCAATGTCGGCTTAAAAATTGAGATTAAAAAGTTCATTCCTGACCTGGGAAACACTTTTGCCATTTGTTGGCGCCTCATAAAACTGCCAGGGTTCCTCAGATCCTCAGAGATGGATGTTCTGACCAGTGCTGCACACAAAGCAACAGATTAAAACCAACCCGTGGTGGAGTTTTTATTAAGTACAGTTACATAAATATAAATTCCAGATACTTGTACTTCTTACTTCTTGAGTATTTCCATTTCATGCTACTTGCTATTGTTACAGTTGAATTCTTTACATACAAAATATATGATGAGTTGCATTGTTTAAAGATTAAACTACCCACCAGTATATAAAATTGATAATATTAGCTCCACATTGACCAACTAGACAAACATCAGTGCCTCAGGAATAATAATCCAACAATATAGTATATAATAGTACAGCAACATAAAACTGAATTATGAGTATTTTTATTTTTGATACATTTTGCTAATACTAATATAGCACTAATATATATAGTACTATTATAGTACTAATATTAATACTAATATTAATACTAATACTTACATACTTTTACTTGGACTTCTAATGGAGTATTTTCACGTTATAATAAAAAGTAAAGAATATTTCTTCTACTCCTGAAAGTAAATAAAATGCATTAAAATGGACCAAATTGGAAATTAACTATAATAGTAAAGTTGATTACAGTAGTATAACCTAGAAGAAAACAAATAAAAAGAAAAAGAAATAATAATAAAAATTGAGTAAAATCACCTTCCCTACCAGCAGCAGACTTTCCTCCCTGCTCCAGTTTGGTTTTAGTTTTAATTTTCTTTCCATTTAACCCATCTCTTTAATGGTTAAAACCATAACTGTTTTTTAAAGAATAAACTCACATAGATTTATATAAGAATAACAAATAACTGAGAGCATTTTTAAGTGTTTTTCTCTGAACTTCAATACATACGGCCCAGTTCTGTAAACTAGTCTTTCCTCTTTAGACTATTTATAGGTTTTGAGTTTACGTGTTGTTGTATATGAAGCACTTGGTGACCCTGTTTTTAAAATGACTTGCACCATAGATGTGTGTTATTTGTCAAGGACACTCTGAAAGGCCTGGACTGAATTATTTTTCTACACTGAACTGAATGTGGACATAAAGGCAATGCATTTCTGTCTTTGTGGCCTGTAAAGACTCAGAGAAGTATTAAGGTGTGTGTGCAGGAGATTTCAACTTTCGAGAACTAGTCACATTTCAAAATAAACTTGTCAATTGTCCTCAACCTTCCCTTTAGCTGGAATCAAGTGCGTACATCAGCATGACTGCGTGACGGGATGAACGAGGACGCTCTCCTGTGATCAGAGCTGGGTGGATGAGTCACCCGGCGCCTAAGGGAGTCAAGTCTGTGAGATCTGCGTGGGAGAGCTCAATCGCTGACAAACGCTCTTCTGCAGAAATGTTGCACTCCAACTGTGCAATTCTCAAAGACCTATTGAAGACCAGAAATCATTGTGACATTGTGCTGTAGGTGTACAGAGTCTTTTCTAAACACACACTTGTGGCTGATGGAATAAATTTTCCCTTTGAACTTACAGATGAAATGCTGCTTTCAAGGTCCTTAAACTTCTGCCACACTCTCAGTGTAAAAACTTGTCATTCTGGAGGTGGAAAAAGGTCAATGTCAGTGTTATTCAGAACATTTTTAAAGGATTCACTCTGAAATAATATGTTGTATTTCCATATGACATTCTTTTATGAGAAAGAACACTTTACAAGGACACCATACTTATCACACACCCATGCTGAGCTGCAACTAACCTTTATTTATATGATCAATTAATCTCTATTTTCTTTGTATTACTCAGTTATTCATTCAGTCTATAAAATGTCAAGAATAATATCAAATTCAAGGACCAAAAACGTGTTAATATACTTTATTTTGATCATCCGACAGTCAATAATATTATTAATAAGAATATTTTTTTACAAAGTACTTCACCCAAAGCAACAAGTTAAAAAAACAAAACAATAACAGAGCAGGGTGAATAAAAGGCTTCGTAATAATGTAAAGTAAAATAAATTCAAAATGCCCATCTCATTTTTTCAAGGACCAACATCATGTATTAACATGGCTTTCTCTGACCATCCCACACTCAATAATAACAATAATAATAATATTAATCTTTATTTAATATATAGCTTATTTTGTTGGACCACCAGTCACAAAACCCAGAAGTATTCAACTTACAATTAGAAAAGTGTACGTGTAAACCAATAAATATGTTGTATTTTTACTACTAAAAGAATAGAAATATGGTGATATGATAAAATAAAAAGAAAAAAATAGATAAATAGATGTATTCTGTATGATAAGTTCACCATAAACTCACAATGGAATACAATCATTTATTCTATAAGATTTAAAAACTATAGAAAAATAAAGTATAACTTACTCATAAACTCTATAGTAACTATAGGAATATTATAGTATAAGCACTAGAAAACCATGACATTACAGAAATATTATAATAACATAAAAGTATGATTGTCTTCATGGAAATATTACAAAAGCACCATAAAATACCGTAAATGTCTTTAAAAAGTACCATAAATCGCCTTAGACAAAGCACAAGCCCGTAAGGGAATATTAAAGGACTATTACAGCGACTTTATTTTCGGGCTGAGCTCCACAGTAGCTTCGGCTTCAGTCGGAAGTGTTCGGGTGTTGTCGGATTCACCCGGCGTGCCAGAGGGCAGAGCGAGCGCAGCGGCTCACAGCGCTCGAGACAAGCGCCATTCATCTGAGCGGACCGCGGGCACACCTGGTCGGACCGAAAGAGAGCAGTTTAGCGACTGAAACAGCTCCACACAGGTGAGTTTTTACCTTAATTTATACGTCTGCTTTTGTCTCGTCAACTTTTGCACACTTTGAGTTACTTTTACTCTAGGAAAAAATCATCAGAGATACCCGGAGAGTTGCAGTTTTTACGCATTTTAAGCTAGCAGCAAACTTTAAGAACCTGTTATTATTGACGTTATGTGTACACACAGGCGTGACGTGGGGGAAAAACAAAACACATCTTTGGGTTTTGAAAAAGAGCCGGAAAAGACAGTGTAAAGTTTTGTTTGTCGTGAGGGCTGACTTTATTTTCCTCCTACCTGTCAACAGCACCCGGGTTAATCACTTGAGGAATGCGGTGCCATTAGGACGGGAGCCGAGAGCTGAAAGTTCATATCAACTTCATCTTTAAGTTAAATTTTCACCAACTTGAGGAACTTTATCAGAAAGGGAGCATGGCCACAGGGGGATTTAAGTCAAACGCCACGACAGACTTTTTGGAGGAATGGAAGGCAAAGCGGGAGAAAATGAGAGCCAAAATGCTGGGGGACATTGCCGCGGCGACCGGTGCTCCCATGGGTGCCAGCAACACAAACAGCAGCAGCAACAACAGTAGCCGCCACGCCGCTCCACCTGGCGCCGAGCTCACCAACAACGGCAACCCGGACCGAAGCGCCTCCGCCGGTAACTGTCTCCCCTCCTCCTACTCGGTGGCTCGGTCCTCCTCCGGCACGGCTTTAAAGAGACCCGAGGAGGAAGCGCACCACCCTGCCCACCCTGCTGCGCCCACGGCCACCCCTGGGAGCAACCTGAAGAAAGCCCCGCCTCAGATGGAGAAGGCTCAGTGCACTTCCCCGGACTCCAGCCCCATGGCTTGCAATGACAGTGACAAGGGAAGCCCATCACCCAGCAAGGCGAAGGAGAAGAACAGCAGTGGTCCCAGCGCCAGGAAGGGGAAAGGACAGATTGAGAAGAGGAAGTTGAGGGAAAAGAGGAGATCAACAGGTGTTGTGAGCATACCATCCAACGAGGTGAGTCAGTCCAGCTTATGTTCAATGTGATACTAACGTAACACTTTTAAGTGAATCCCCTTCAGGGAAAACACCTTTTTATTTTGGCTGTCATCTCCACAGGGAAGTCAGTGTGATAGCTTCTCGTCAGCTGATTTAGGGGAAAGTTTATGCTGTATATGCACCCTGCTGCCACAATGTGGGATGATATGGAGGCCCGTGTTGTGATGGAGGTGGCTGTCACAACCATTGGAAAGAAAATCCCTTATATTTAGCTAATAAACAGAGTCAAGAGTTATGACCAAAGTATGTACTGAGTGGAACATTTTGCAGTTAAGCCAACAATTATTTTCATCATCTATCAATCTGTCAATCGTTTTTCGATTGATGCTTCAGTTGTTTAGTCTATATATTGTCACGTCCCAAATTTCCAGAGCCCATTGTGATGTCTTATCAGCTGACAAGTACAGAGATACTGTTACATTTGTGATAAGCTAACATCAGCTGATAAAACTGGCCCGCTCCATGTATTTTTGTATCAGGCTCTAATAACAAAACAAAATGAGAGGGCATGCTCTTGAATAATTGTGATCACAGATAATTATGGTCCATATACTTATCAGTCGTGGCTTTAACACCAGGGTTAGTGAGCGTAAAGTTAAGTTAAGTAAATAAAGTAGCAAGAAGCTCCTTCTTTTATCCTGTTGCTCAGCAGTGGACCAGCTTTGTATTAAATATCAAGTTGTCCAAATACAGAGGGTCAGGGGTTATCTTTGGTGCAAGGTGATAAATTATTAATGAAAGGTTGGTTCCGTAAGTTTGTTATTGTTGCATTTGATATGATGTCCATTTTAGGGTTAGTTTGTACTGCTTTGTGACTTTTATACATTTCATGTTTCTTGGCTGTCTTTCTTTTTAACATCTTGGGACCATGTTGGGGGGGGGAAAAAAGTTATTCCTTTGGATTCTGTGTGTGCTGCATGACCCATAAATAATTCAAAATCAGAAAGGGAAAAAAAAGCACTTGTTTTCCAAAAGTGTCCAAATTCCTCCCGTACTTGTGTCTAGTTTAATCGACCCTCCGTAGCGAGAGAAATGTAAGCAGCTCTCAGATGTTGGGAAAGGGGGAGAAGAAACAGAGGGAGGGAGGGAGGGGTTGTCGGCTGGTGGTGGTGGAGGTGTGTGTGTGTGTGTGTGTGTATTGGAAGGCGGTGTTGGGGCGTTCATTGTTATTCGATTGAAATCATGTCACACTCTTGCCTAATTCCTGTGGTTCGAACACATGCAGGAACTCTGATATGAAGCTGTGCCAGCCAACAAGCACTCTTGGTCAGTACTGTGATTATGTACACTCACACACACACTCTAAACAGCACTCAAATTATCCAAAATTTGTTGGAATAAATGTATTTTTTATTAAGGTGCTGGTGGTGTGATGCCTTTAGAACCAAAACCACCCTGCTTCCTGTATCCCCTTCTCTTATTTGTTAGCCGCCTGGAGCTCGGTGCCCTCGAGGCAGCACAACTTGGAGTTTGACCAGTTTGTCAGTTGCGCGCTCCACATCCTGTTATTAGGTGCTCAGCAGTGCCGGGCAAAGCCGTTTGAAAACTGCTCACATGCCAGGCTGTAATGCTGGGCTTCGGCACTCTGGGCTGTGCCAGATACGTTAGATTGAGCCCATAGGCAGCTGATTATGTAGTAAAGTGGGCAAACAGACTGTTACTGGGGGAGGTGGGAGGTAATCTGATGTGAGTGAGGCAGAGAGAAAGAGCTGGAGGTCTCCGATCCCAACTGGAGTGCTGTTGTCTTAAATGAGATGTCCCAGAGTCAGCTCCTTATCTGCGAGATAAGTATGTTTACGTCCACTTGTATCCCGGTTATGATGAGGCTTTTGGAGTGACCGAAACATTTCATAAATCTGAACCCAAACATGCCAGTCGGAGTGCTCTGATAGTTGGGTAGAAAGGTTTCCGATATCATTAACTGCCATGTGAGCAGGCGCCGTATCAGTTTGAGTTACGTAATAGTCAGTAAAAGTAAAAATAGAATGATATGCTGAAAGGAAAGTGAAAGTCTGACAGTGGTGAAAGGTTTTTTGTGCAGACACCGGCTGCAGAGAGGACACAAACCCAACAAGAGACGTTTAATATTGGCCTGTCATCAAGTTACTCGCAGAATTAATTAATTAGCGACGTTTGTCATTTTAACAGGTGAAACAAATGGCCAGCAAATACATTCACACACTCTTTTTTTCACTTGCATATGCAGATACCAAAGATATTTTAGCTGATACCCATCCTTTAAAATATGCCTGGATGTTCCCTGTTTTATGATCAAAACCAGTATGGAAGTATGGAATCAGATTTGTGTCAATATAATCAAACAAAACTTCTTAAATATCAAACAAAAATAAGAATTTGAGAGAGAATAAAACTTTCTGAAGCAAAACCAAAGTCATCTCAAAAGTAAAACTTATAACTTGCAAATAAATTATATGTGTAATTGTAACAGCCAGCTCTCTCTTTTTGAGTGACAGCTGAATATCATTGGTTTTGACAAAACAAGACGTTTGACACTATTGTGAGAGAGACTATTTTGACATTTTATAGAGCCCTTAAATATTCACATTTGATAAACTGAAACTAGCAAATGTGTGGCTTTTTGACCTGATAAATGACTTAATTGATTTATCAGTTATCACATTTTTTTGTAATTTTATCGACTTATCGATGAATCTTTTCAGCATTCATTTCTAAGGTAAAAAACAAGTTTCATGCTTTTATAAAATGAATTCAATGTTTATTCTTCCTTCTTTTTCTGACACGCTTTATCTTCACAGATGACATTTTAACTCTGAGATACTTTATTGTTTGGCAACACCTCACACTTCACCATTTAAAACTAATGTTTAGCTAGCTGTAGCCACTCACACTAAAATAACAGCTCACGTTTTCTAATCCCACTTTAATAATGGAAGCTTTGTATCTCAGATCTCATGATCTGAGGTTCTGCAAGCCTTGGAAATCAGAGAGAAACACATAAAAATGCTAAAACTGGCAGCACAGCAGATATTTATTCCTTTTGTCAAATGTTTCCCTTTCTCCTCCTGTTGCATATAAAGAGGACCGAACTATGCAAATGAAGACTCCCTAACACAAACTCCCTTTGTGATGTGAATATGAGTGGACAGGTGTGAATAGAGATGCCTGGGATTATCTCCGCTCTCGTTCTGCGCAGCATAATAGCTGCTGAGCGGGATTTCAGAGCATCAGGGGAACCCAATCTTCTGCCTGTTGAGGCCATAATGGCCTGATAACAGCTCCCTGCTTTACTGGAGAAAAGACACTTGTGCACAGCATCAATCAATAGCACCTCCTGCGCTCCAGGAAGGTGTCTCCTTTCTCTCACCCTGCTCGCTGCCTCAGACTGGAGGGCATTGTTGTTGTTGCTGACCTTTGACCTGCTCACGACATGCTTACGCAACAGAGGAATGTGGAAACAAGCGAGTGTGTGTGTGTGTGGAGAAAGCTTTTTTGGGTTGTGATGTAAGTTGAACGCTCCGAATGCGGTCTGATGGTGATTCATGTGGCTCATTGTACAGCTTTTTACGACCGTAGTCAGTTATGAGGCTGTTGTGGTCAGACTTTCCAGCCATGGAGTGTGAACTTTGTTTCATGTGGATGGCTGGATCGGCCCCACACCGCTGCCGGGGATTGTGGAGCCCGCCGGCCCCTCGCAGCTATTTGTCTGCAGTGTCACTAAAGAGGTCAACAGGTTTAACATGCGATACTGTGCCGAGCACTCACGCAGTTAACACTCTGGCGATAGGACGACATGGAAGACAAGAGGGGTCCTTGTTTAGCCTGATCCTTTGTAAATCCAGGGGGTTGTTAATATTTCTTCTTTTCTATACAAACATATCTTAACCTCTTAAACACCACTGTTCCCACTGGTAGGCCATTAATTACAAACTCGTGCTTCACAGCCAAACTCTGCTCAAACCCACTGGCCTTTTATTTTAAGTTCAAGTGGCGATCCCAGAGCTTCCAAACATGGCCAAATATGATGAGCAGAAAGTGTACAGCCATTAAAAACACGGAGTCTTGAGTTTGATAATTTCACTCACTGTAAACATAATATACTGTAGCTTTAATGAAAAGCTGGAACAAGCAGATATAGAATCTGATACTGTCAGAAAGCATGCAAAACTATGACTTTAACAACTTTAAAGCTACTTAGGGGAGTAATAAAAAGGAAAAGGGAGTTGTTTTTGTCAACTTTACACTTAAATTTCACTCAATGCAAGTGAAATTTAGAGCTTAATTTTAATTTGGAAATTTTACATACACATTTCCCTAAAATAGGGCAAGAATATGTAATTGCGTGTGTAGGGCAATGTGTCTCATATCAAATGAGGCTCTACGCATCATTGAGTTTTGGCATCAACTCTTCCATCTGCTCTCTTTAAAAAAAAAAAAAAAACTGCCTGCACTTACATTAATCAGCAAATGCCTTAAATTCATACATCCCTGCCTTGTTTGTGCCTGAATTTATTTCCGCTCCATTTTATTCTGTGGTGAAGTTCAGTGAAGGGTGAAGTTGTGCTGTATGTTTGGAGAAGGGCCACGCTGAGGGCACAGTTTGGACAACATTAGATCCAGTTTTACTCAGAGAATGCATGGTTTAACACTGGTTTAATGAAATAGACACTAATGTGTGTGTTTTCGTTGCAACCACAGATTTGTGAGAAATTAACTTGATGCCATATTTACTATTTTGCCTCATTAGTCCAAAAGTAGAAGCCTGTGTTTCTGTTTTAATAGCTTTTTTAAGGTGTTTAAAAGTTGTATATTGGTGCTGTTTTTTCATTTATTTGTTCCATATAGGTAAGATGTGGTGCATGTATGATCACAACGCAACCATTAGTTCAGCAGTGCAGTTTGTTCAAAAGTTGGATAAAAGTTTAATGTTGCAACACATTGACAGTGGAAATGAAAGTTACATTCTCTTAGATATACTTTTTAAAAAAACATATATGAAATGAGACCGAATCATGAATTTTGTGAATCACTGCACTCTTAAATCCTTACAGTTATTTGTTTATCAAATTTAAATAGGCTTTCAATTCCCAGGTGTGCAAAAGAATGCAGGAATGTTAATTTGCATGGCGAGGACCGTGTTTCACTTGCTGTTAAAACCTCCAAAGAAGGGCACATCATCACAGTAAATACCACAGGGATTTAATCATGGACTTAGGTAAGCAAGGAGCTATTTGGGCAGGGTGTTTTGTTTCTTTCTTTTCACTTGTTAGTTGAACAACAGGAATGCTAAACTCTTTAATTAAAACATGTGTTTCTCCAAGTGAAGTTTCCCAAGCCAGAAGCGCCAGTTCCCGAGAAGAAACATTTTGTCTGGTTGAGTTATTGGAATGAACTCTGTGTTGTTTACGAGGGACACTGTCACTGGAAAGGTTTCAAAGAGGTGACTAAGAAAAGTCCCAGCTGAGCCGCTCTGTGAAATTTAAGGGAATTCCAAAGGAGGAAGAAAAGAGGGAAAGAAAGAGGAAGTGTTGCCTGTCTGCTTGTGCGATGAAGTCGTTACCAGCTCGGCCGCCTCTCCATACAGGCACCTGGGGGTCTCTCAACACTTCATAAAACACACAGCACTCCTTGTAATGGGCCGTGGCACGTGGTTTTGTTCAGTTTGTAGAAATGTTAAGTAAACCTCAGCTCCCGTTAAAGCGACCCCTGACAAGGTGAGCGTCCATTATGGTGTCAGATGGCATCAGATCACTGGATCAGAGCTAAAGAGGCTATGAGGAGGAAATATTACAGGCTGCCCACTAACTAGTTAGCAACTAGTGAAACAACTCACCACCTCACTTTGTTGTTGTCTGGAGCAGGGCGTCGATCCTCAATACTTTTTTTTGGTACTGATTGAAATATGTCTGTAGCACAGTGTCTGTTTTCATATCGTCCAATCACTGTTACTCGAGATTGCCAATAGTTGATCCCGATCGCCAGGGCGAGGTGTAAGTGCTTAAATAAGATCAAATTTTAAGACGCTACAAATTATATCGAGCTACCAAGATAAAGCCTGAAAAGCCGGCAGACCAGCGCATTGCACGTGTGTCTATAACTGGTTTGTAAATTTATTTAGATTTAAAATGTAATCGTCACCCGCGCTGATCAACGGGCCTCAGCGGGCGGACGTGCCGCTCCACCAGAAACATCTCTAAATGCACAGTAGGGTGCAGATTCTAGCGATTATATTTATTGCATCTTAATTCTGATATTAAGTTAGTTAAAATCTCCTTAATATTGGCGTAGGAAAAACCAATCTGCGATCATCCCTTCAATCGTTGATATATGATCTGATTGCCAATCGGCACAAGCCTAGCACAGAGTATCAAAAACTGTCATGTACCAAAAGTTGGCACCTAAGGGTCAGAGTCTTGTTTACGTCTATTTAGATCAGAAACCACCAGTTGTTCTTTCTGTTTGATATTTACTCTTGGAGTTTTTGCTGTTATTTGCACACAAAGTTCAAAGTCTCTTTTATCCAGGCCACTGCTCTTCAATTATGGCTGTTCACAAACTTTGTGGAGCAGACTGTAGATTATTACTGAAGAACAACGTCCCCCCACCCCTTGCACGTCATGCACAGTCATGCAAAACCTGCACTGCCCTCCGAGCACAGACGTCGCGTGCACACATCTCGTGAAGAAGTGAGATCGAGTCTGCCTGTTCGCCTGCAGGCTCCCTCCTACAGCTCAACAGTTACGAGCTCTCAGATCTCAGTGAGCTTTATCCCAAAACTCTGGTTAACTGAGGGGAATATAGTCAGCTTCGGCATGGATGACCACTGAAACTCTTTGTGGCAAATCTTCAAATGTGTAACCAGGACATACAAGTTTGGCATCAATAAACTATTGTTGTATTGGTGTCAACTTAAAATCCTAAAATAAGCCCCTAAATAGAGCAGAAGTGATTGATCCTGTGGGATTATTTGCATCAGTCAGAGGTTTTAAAGGCAGTATTGAATAACTGGTTAAACCCAGTGTGCATGTAAATATTTAACCAAATCCACTTTGACTGTTTTCTCTGCAGGCGCAAAACAATGTCCGAATGAATAGCCTTGTCCTCATCTGACCCTGGATTCAGGCCATTGTTTTGCCCTGAACAAGTCTGTTCAAGTCAAACCATCTTCACTTTTACGCCTTTAATTTAAGTTTATTTACACATTTTTCAGAGCCTCTGTCATGATTCCCTTCCTCATATCCTTCTTCCTCATTACCAGCACTCACGCTGAGAACATTAACACGATCTGGTGTGTGTTGTGGTAACTGACGTGCAGTTTATAGAAATGTACTGTTTGGGATTTTAATCCTAATAGTTTATGGAGGCACGCGGAGATAAGCGATAATCGGTTTCATGCTTCCGCTATTTTGGAAATAAGTCTCCTCCCCGTCGTGTGGTAGTTGGGGAACTTTCTGTACTTAGCTGCCAGGCGTCTTGCTAGTTCGACAGCACGCAGACACACACAAACACACACGGCAGGGGGTGCTGAGAAAGAGAGTCGTGGATTATGTTGTGATTTTGCGCGTCTGTAATGTGTAACCTATTTGTCGGACATTCCTGTGTGTTTGCTGACGACTGTGGGGAATTTGTGAGTCAGCCCTAATCAGGCCACTCTGCATGATTAAGCATTTGGGAGCCTGTCTGTTTGTATTCATTGAAGTAGAATTACTTTGAGACCCCAGTCTCCGTTTCCCCTCTCTATTCTGTTTTAAATTCAGGTACACATTTGGCATGCCTGTTTCTCACTCACTCTTCACTGTCGTCTGGGCTCTGCAAGGACTTTTTGCTCAACAAGGACTTTTTGAAGCGAGACTTTGTAACTTTTGAAATAAGAAACTCAATCTTCCTCTTTCAAATGACATGAGAGAGAATGAGAAGGTTTGCTGACTGTATGGCTCATGTCTGCTTGTGCTACTGTTACACTGTTAAGCATGTCACAGATAATTACAAAGATTATAAAGATATTTGAAGATGCATCATACATTTTGTCTGTAAATTATCTTTTTCTGCAAAGTTACAGCAGCGGCTGAAAAATTGAATTGAGCTAAAAGTACAATATTTACTTTTGAAATACAGTGGAGCAGAAGTGTAAAGTTGCATAATATGAAAATACTAACCTACGGGTACATGAAAACTGTATTTAGGTACAGTACTTATTTACTTTGTTACTTTCCACCTTTGCTTTTCTGTATTGGGCTTTGGAAGTGTGATTTGTTAGCATAGGCCGACGGTATGATACTTGCTTTGAACACTTGATTAAAAATCAAAAGAGAAACAGGTGAAATGTGCCCTTTGCCACAAATGTCCCATCAGTAAACCAGTAACAAGATCAATCATCTACCTAAGTAGATTTATGTCATTATTTGATTTTTAATGATAGCATCTCAACAAGGCCAGTCAATGTATTTAATGTGAGTTCAATATTGATTTTTCCCAGCTGGGACTTTAAGTGTGCAAGCAGGTAAAAAAAACAAACAGCAGCAACCACAGACAGCAAACACAGACACATAATAAAAACAAAGAGACACATAAATCAATCATCAAAAGTTACAATATTAAGCAAGTAAACCAGACATCATGCCATTGCAACACCTGTTGCAGGTCGCCACAAGGGCAGCCACCCCTTCAGGAAGAAATTGATTAACATTAGAAATTAGTTTCTTTTCTAATACAATCCTCACTTGCAAATTTAAATTTTGCAGTTTAAAAAACACTTGCACAGATAAAACTCTGAACTGAGAGTGTTTTTTAAAGCAACTTGTGACCCCAAGAATTTGAATGGAGTCCCACCTCTTCTGAATTTACAGTCTACGGTTGGATTTATGGCCTTTCACATGTAGAATTGTTGGCCCTTAAATGTAGCACCTCCATCAGGTCAGTCAGTTTAATGTTTTCACATGCCAGAGTACAAAACCAAAATGCATCTCCTTGTAGTTTTAGTCAAAATCTGACCAATTACGTCTCAGTTATCACTTTACATTTAAAACATTTTGAACATCAGTTACGGTCAATTCAAAATCAGACCGGTGCTGTCTGAGATTTCATGTTTCATGCAGCCACAGTCCTCGGCTCACTCTGCCGCTTTACTGCATGAGGAACAATAAGCCTCAGTTATATTTGTATGAGTGGATGCACACCAACAGACTGATTCTGTCTGCAGGTTTAACAGGTTTCACGCACTGCCTCTGTGTGTTATATCACCGTGGATCTCGCTCAAACTGTTTTCTCCTGATAAGCACCACTCTTATCAGTTGAGCTGGTTTTATATGTGTAACCCAACCTGTGCTTCAGGAATGATGAACAAACATGTTTCGGTTAAGAGGGAAAGGGAAAGACTCAGACGGAGGAATGTTGGCCGAACAGGATGATGTTTTTGAGTCTCGCCAGTGTTGTTTTTGGCGATTTTACTTCTCATTTCTTACCAATGGGGAGGACAAACTTAATTTTCACAAACACAAACTGAACTGCGAGAAAGAAAAAAAATTTCAATACCAAACTTCAATGGTGCTCTTGGCTCATGTGTTGTCCATGAATGAAAACAAATAGGATTTATTAGAACAAGACATATGAGGATTTATGTGGTAATTTAGGCTGAAGTGAAAATATTTTCAACACCAGCGGATTGATTTAATTTTCCACTTTAGACAGACTTGCCTGAATATGAGATAGATGTACAGGATTTTATCCCCATGGCTGTTTGAAAAATTGCACACAGAAAGTCGCGCTTCAAAAGGACACAGTATTGAAAACACAGCTCGGTGAAAAAGCCCAGGAATGCAGCTGAACCCTTGAAATCGAATAAATATGTGGCTCTAAACTGCCAAACGCACAAAGCCTTGATCTTTAAGCCTTTCTTCCCAACAGAGGAGCCTGAAACCTGCTTCAGCCGGGAGACGGGCCTACCTGTTATCAAGCTCATGCCTTGAAGCTCGAGTGTCTTTGTGCATGTACTCGTGTATGCGTGTGTGTTGTGTTGTGTTTACCAAGGCAGCGTGCCACTTTGACGCACAACACTGGAGGGAGTGATCCTATACTGTACCACCCACAAACTGCCTTGTTTTCTCATTCCAGCTCTCTCTTGCCGGACATGGAAAAATTACTTTTGGCACTTTGTTTTGACGCTCTGTTGTATAGTTCAATTGTGTAGTACATGTACATTAATTTCCTTCCGTGATACCATATCTACAATTTTCAGTCCAGCTTTATTTATCCCTTAAAGGGCAAATGTACGTGGCAGCTCGCAATACTGGACAATACACAATAAACTAGGAAACTAAACAAGAAAAAACAGCCAAAAAAAGAATTTAAAAGCTGTATTTCCAGTGTTCCAGTGAGTAAATGAATAAATACATTTCAGTATTTCACACAGCATTTTTTAGTGGAAGCAGAAAACATCAATATACTTTTATGAAGTAAAGGGAAAATGAGCCGAAGCACTACTTCACACATTGATTTAATGAAGGAGGCTCCTGTTTATACTGTCATCTAGTTAATTAAATTGATCATAAAATAAAATGCCATCATAATCTGTTAGACTCAGGAGATATCAGTAATTGATTGATCACATCTTTGCCTTGTGGTAATTAATCAAAGCAGCAACTCATAATGTCGGGAAAAACAGAAAACCACCTCAGTGTGTTTCCAGCAGCAAGCAAACTTACATGACTTACCACTGCTAAAAAAAACCTACATTTATAAAATACGTATTTTTAAAAGCATTAAAAAACAGTAAAATAAAAGCTATGAAAACATTGAGCAGATGGATAGTAGAAGGGGTAATAGACATAAAGTCTACCTTTACATTGTGGTATTAAATACTAACAAAAGGCAGAAAGTTCTGGAAACACCACCTGCATTTTCATCTGCATTTTATAGTATTACATCATTTATATGGAGAAAACCTGACAACCATTAAATGTGCTGGGAAGTCTGAGGGTAATATATTCTGTCAGAGCATTTCCATTTCTAGCATGCGGTGAGAAACACCTCACATAGAGCCTGTTGTACTAGCTCCTTCCAGTTCTTCTCATGATTTGATGGACACATCTCCTCTGCTGCATGCATTTAGAAAAGCCAAACCAAATGCAGGTCCACTGACTGTGAAAGCACAGATGGTTGGATTGATCACGGTCAGCAGTTGCCTCCTGTGATGGATCAAGGTAGCCCATGTGAATGTGGATGTTGTCTTAAAACAGTAGTCTGTAGCTGGTTATGACGTGAAGGCTTTGGTTGAAAAAGTAATGTTAATGTTGCTACTTTTCACCAACCTCCACTGGAAGGAAGGTGTGCTGTGTAGTCTGGTCCTAGCCAGCAACAGTTTTCAGACTTTGTTTGCTAGCACTCACTAGTGTGTCCATGATTTATTGCATTGTAACTAGATTAAATCAAATTGAAAAAGGGCAAAATGTAGATTAGATACTAACCTTTGTTTTAATGGTATTTTGAGTACTATATCTCAACATGTAGCAGGTTCTACAGATTCTCATATTTTTAGGCAAAAGCTGCACAAAAGCAGTTAATCTTTTAGATACACAATGGCTGTGTCCGAAATCATGCACTATTCACTACATAGACCACCATATAGTGAGTTTTGCCATTTTGTAGTGTAGTGAGAATTATTATACCCAATATAGCGGACTCAAAGTATCCCACAATGAATCGTGAAAAGTAGTGTACAACCGACGGTCACTAACCAAGCACTTTATACCATCATGCATTGCGCTGAAAGAAAACTGGCAGACAGACGAGAGGAGAGAAAGCGGTGCGAAAATGTTTTTTCATTTTGCCAATGAGCTCACTAGATAGTGAGTAGTGAATGAGCAAGTGAGATGTAGCATCACAACATTTTATTTGAGTGTCCCATTTAATTTCAAAATAACATGAACAGCATAGTTCCCTCAAAAGGCCGCATATTGGAACCAAAATGTTGTGTCCATAGAATGTAAACTACATTTAGCTAAAAATCCCACAACACAACTCTTCACCATCTGCTCCTGAGTGCTCAGTACCTCATTAAACCTGTTAGTGCTGATGCAAAATGATGGTTTATAAGTGTCCGGACTCTTAATTAACTGCTCACTATAGATTTCAGTACTGAGTGTTTATGGTGGCTAAGTGAACATGAGGGCGTGATTTCAGTCACAGCTTATCCGTGACTTACATTATGACGCCATGAGACTGACATCTGGTCACCTCACGTTACACTGAGATATGAAGATGTAAAGTAAACATGGTGATCTAGCAACATGTAAACAAATACAACAGTAACCAGTGCCAAGTTGTCAATCTTGGCACACCCTGTTAGTGGACACACGTACAGTACAGTGCAAACACAGTGTTGCCTGTGTACACCAGCACACTTAATTTCAAATTAAACAATAATGATTAGACCGGTAGAGAAGGGCGTTTGAGGATGTTTGTCTATGTTGGGTCAGCAGTGTAGGACTCATAGACCTTTTTATACATAGTCCAACAATTTAACGACATTTCAACAACAATGATTCAAGGCAACCATCGTTTTTTAATTTACTTATTAAATGATAACGAATTCTCTTGTCTGGCGAAAAATCAGACAGCTGACCTCAATCCAACTGATCATGTGTTTCAATCAATGTGTCCCTTGTGATAACTGCCAAGTACCGAAAGCTTATAATCTTAATTACTTATTCTCTTATGTAGAAAAAGTCTATATATTTCTGAAAGCAAGGTATCAAAATAGTACTGTTTTGGAATCGGTACCAAAACTCAGGTATTGCTAATAGTATCCAAACGTTTCAATCAATACCCATCCCTGCAGTCAACGAATGAAGATGGCTGCAGTAGATGTCTGTGGGTCCGATACTTCAGCTACATTGACTTGTACACCACATATTAAATCTTTATTTATTTATTTACTTTATTTAAGTTCATGTTGGCTTGTCCAACTACCTAATGTCTCTTAAAATTGGGGTACAATGTATAAAAAGGGCTACAGTTGCTACACGTTTTATCTGATGTGGATGTAAACACCCTTAAATTAAAGTTAAATGTCAGCATTTTAACTGCATAGTCATTGTTTCATTTCAAATCCAAATTGCACTACAGTGTCAACACAACAAAAACTGTGTGGCTGTCCTGTAGCTAAGACCAATACAAGGCACCAGACACCTGACTTGCCGAACTTTGACTCTTTGTCCTTTTTGTGTTTTTAAACTTTTTCTTTTGAGTTTGTGAAATCTTGTAATCTTGTTGGATATTCTGACACTGCAAGTTTGTGCCACAGTGTCAGTCTGGCTGGTGTCAGATCTGTCCAGCAACAAGCGGACAAGATCCGCATCGTGCCTTGGCCTTTCCGCCTTCCTCAAATGATGATGCCAGCATGGCTCATCAGAGGTTCACCGTGTCTAATGAGTGACTCATTAATCTTTGCTGTGTTTTCTTTTCGTATTGCTGCAGATGTTGTAATGACGTCCCTGATCTGTGGGTGTCAACCTCACCTTGATAATCAGGTCATCAGTGGTTATTGCCCCAGAATGTCCTTGACATTGTTGGCAACCCATTTCCAAACAAAGTGTAGGGTTTAGGCATGCAGGCAGGGTTGCAGACAGACAGACTGATAATAAATAATACATCTTGTTTTTCTTTTTCAAAGTGATACATGTTCAATATTGCAGCTGAAAATATCCCTGTCCCTGTTATACAAGCGTGCTCTCTGCCCTTACACTGATGGCTTCTGACTGCAATAAATTAATTTAAGATGCCTCTCATGATCAGAAAAAAGGTCAAGGCACAGAGCAGGAACTAGACACTTTGATTTGTGTTTACTCTGATCTCTGACCTTCACACATCGGCCCAATCAGCACCATCTTTTTGCTCATATCACGTTAATTATTAGTTGTGATGATTTGAAGACTCATAAATATTCAGATTTTGGAAAAACAAAAAAAATTCCAGCCTTTACCTTTTAAGGTGCTGTATTTGAACCGCTTTACAAAGTGTCAACAAATCTGCTTTGGCTCTACGGTACGTTCTCAGTAATTGAGAAGAGGTGACACAAACATGAGCAGCTCCTCGGCTCTGCAATGTATCGGAAGAGAACAACTTGGTACAAGACTTTCAGTGCAGTGCAGACAGAGCATGTAATTTCCTCCATGTTTGTTTCCTCAGGGGTCTGTCCACTCACCCCTTTAATTTAGCATCTTCCTCGCTTTGCACTGTAAACTGTCTGCTGAGCTGATCACAGCATCGGGAGATTCCAGACCCCAGGGGCGGCATTCTTGGGTTTTATGCAGTTTTTATTTATTCTCTGAATACTTCTGTCAGTACCGTTTTTCTAATTCCCCCCGTCTGATAGCAAAATGTTTGCATAATTGATGCTGCAGCTAGTTGGTTTTTTACCTGTTGCTGTCTGGTGAAAGTTGAATAGACAGACGTAGAGGCGTTTCAGTCATGCCTTCGTGTTCAGAGAAAGAGAAGCCGAGTGGTAATTTTTAGCGTAGCGGTGTCTTGTAGCCCTCTCTCCTCTGTGGGTATTAACCTCTGCCTGTGGCGCTGACGGCCTCCTAAAAGATTCATAGCCAATGAAACTTCTCAGTTCAGCGTGACAGATTGGATTTTCATCACGAGCCACCCTGGTTGATTGTATGCTTTTCTTACTACCGTATGTCACAAATCCACCAGTTCCTTATTTGTATTTTTGTCTGGTCTCTCTCTTTCTGTATTTCATCTTTCTTCTGGTATTTGGCCTGTGGATGTGTATGGTTCATTTTCCTTTTTCCATTTTTTCTCTCCTCTGATTGTAATAAAAATCCTGCCGTCCTCAGCTATCTCCACAAACGGCTCATTAGTAAGTCAGTCCTCGAGGCTGCATGCATCCATAGTCATTTGTTTGCATTCAAAGATTTCAGGCTTCAAGCTCATGAGTAAACATGAGGGATAGCTGTGTGTGTGGCCTGTGTGCCCTCTCCTCTCTCTTTCTCCTCAGCTCTATTTTTCCTCCTTCTTCCCCACTTTTTCATTGTTGGTCCAGTAGCCAAATGTGGAGCTGTCCAGGCCAGGATGAATGGCCCGGTGTCACCAGCTCTATCTGTCCACAGGGCTGGATTTATCTTCCTCGCGTCAGTTTGAAAGGTCACACAATCAAGTGCAAACAGTCGTCGGCCCACCATTATCTAGAGGACAGAGAGAGAGTGTTGCACGTCCCCCTGGGAATTCTTTTGAGACATTACTGAATGTAAACAGCGTGCTTCTGGAGCGCAACGACTTCATGATTGTCACAATGGACAAAATGCATGACAGTTCTATAATATTTGACTTTCAAGTCGCACTAGGCGTGACGTTTACATCCAAATACACCTGCCTTATCACAAAGTGGAGCTACAGTAGGGAGCATCATCTAGTTGAGGCACTGCAGATTGGGCCGATGCAGTCTCTTCAGGATATTTTTGTCATTATTGTGGCTCAAAATGACTGAATTTGCAGCAGCTTTTTAAAGAAAGGGACAATTTTTGTGTTGTTGTGTGAAAGAAAAGGGAATGCCCTATTTGTGGGCATTTCTGTTGGTAGCTGCTAGCTCTGAAACCTCTTTTTTTCCTGAATTGAGGCTGTACGGTAACACTAGTGCTTCCTATGATGCCAACAAGCTCCATAAGCCATATTTGAGGTATTAGATTAGGAATTGTTCCGTTTTGGTAACCTAAAAATAGGTCATTAGGAGTGGCTTGGTCGGAGCGATGTAGCCTGGGGGTAAAGGCTGCCTGAGAAGAAGAAGAAGTTATAGGGAAAGCCCTGACCTCTTAAGATACGAGGAAGTTTGTTTGTGGAGATTGGGACTTGATTTTTGTTCGACTTGGGCTCATAGAAGTGGTTCAGAATCGGATTATTTTCAGATTTTATGCGTTAAATTGAGGGAATTCTGTCTCCTAAACAGCAGTGATCAAATACTTCCCTGGCACTGCAAACATTAGCCTACATCTTTTGCTTCTAGTCCCTTTGGTATAAAGCATCATAGTTTATCATGAGACTTGTCTGCCGCTTCCATTTGATGCTTTCATTGTTTGTTGGTCCATTCCGAAGTAGATTGTTAAATTATACCCTTTTGCTGGTTACCTTTACGCAGAAAACATGCTCAATCCTTTCTTGTGCCTCCACCAGGACAAAAGGTACTTACACTGTAAGAAATAAACAACCTCAGAATTGAATTAATCAATTTCTACAGCTTACTGGAGAGCAACCATCTGATATAGCCAGAGTGACAAGTGAAATTGAATTTCTTATTTGCAGTGCTCTTTTCCTCACAGTTGCATGGTTCTTGGCAGGAAACACTATTTACACACTGCATGCATTTGTACTGTAAACCAGTTTTTCATTTCCAAGCTCGTGTACTTGTCATATCTTGTGCTCGTCTGCTGTCATGGTTGGCGAGTACTGTAAAAGTGAACCAGGCTGGGATTTAGAGCTGATTCGAAGTCTGTGTGGTGGTGAACAGGCTGTAACCTTTCCCAGCCCATGCTGTTAGCTGCTGGTGGGGAGTTCAGACTGTGCTTAACATGACTCATGGTCTGGTTTGGTGTCCGCCAGTGGACAAACACAATGGCCTCTGCGCACAATAGTCCTGCCTCTCTCCTGCTGGAATGCAAAACATGCTTCAACGGTTTCCGATACTGTATATTGTGTTACTCGGCTAGCAGGCAAGGTGAACGACACACCCCCAACTTACAAACACACACAGACAGCTACCATGACCCCCTTTTTTTCAGAGATACTCAATATGCTGGCACAGAATTAAATAAAAGTGACCCATCTGGAAACTATTGGTAATTTCAGTCACGTTTTGTTGGTAAGTTGGTATGTTTTTTTTTTTTTTTGTGGTGTGGTTGCTTTTGCACTTTTTCATGTAGTTAAATGGGCACATTTTTCTAATAAGGCACCCTTTAGGAAAGGGTTTATAAGCAGTTATGGCCATGGCTGAACAGGGAAAGAAAAGACTGCCACCAATTCAAGGAAAATACAAGCATTCACAGTGCACAGTACTGCGTAAAAAAAGGCCAATGCAATTATTATCAAAATTGATGAAACGAAGAACTAGAATGTCAATGAAAACTTATTCTATAGCAAATATCAGTTTTTATTACTTCTGAGTTGAAAGGAAAAATTCATTAAACAGGAAGTGTTAACACGAGGCAGAGCAGTGCTTCTGAAGTCGAGCTCCTCTGGGACATTCATGAACATTAGCATGATTATTGTGGCGGCACAGCCTAAAGAAACAGCCAATCACATGCCGGCTGTCAGGCTCGTCCTCATGTGCTCCAGACTTTCTGTTCTCACCAGGAAAAGAGGATACTTCTTGATGTTACAGTGACGCTGCTGAGTAACAAGCTCTGAAATGCCATGAGAGGTAATGGCTCGCCTTTGCCATGTCAAGTGGCGTTCAGTTTCCCGGTCATCTTTATCACTAGTCCACCCTCCCACCCTCCCACTCACTCAGGGTTAATGGGAGGCCTGTCCTTGTTGAGAAAGTGTCCACCCTCCACTTTGAAGCCTCTCCTCCCTCCCGAAGAGTCCGTAAGTGGGGATTCAGCATGTCCTTGCACACAGGAGGGAGGAGGATGAAACTTGTGAGGGAGGTTACGCAGCGGTATGCATCCCTGTTGTGTATCTATGATGCTGCCGTCTCCTCTGAACGCCTGCCATAAAAATCTGAGTAAATCACGACTGCCTCGGTGGAGAATGATTTATAATGGGGATTGATTTGCCCTCGAGATCTGTTACATAATGTTACAGTGCATGTGCTGTTATGCAACTGAATCCTTGCACAGGAACCATCTTGATACACCTCTGCCAGTTTTTCATCAGAAGGGTGATTTGGGATTTCGTGGACGAGACTAATTCGCGAGTCACTAGCTGTGTCATTTAAGTCTGGATTATTATTTCCAGCAGGAATCAGGGACGTTGATGGACATGTCTCTGTGTCGGTTCAGGACCTGCTGTGAGCTCTTCTGGAGCGAGGTGCTTTCAATTAATCTGGCCGTGTTTTCCAGCCGGCTTCCTAATTTGCATGCAAAGCTCTACCGTTCTTTCTCTATCTCCTTCTCTCCAAGCTTAGAACTGCCCTTCTTTCCCCAAGTGACGCTTCAA
The DNA here is from genome assembly GCA_008360985.2 of Macquaria ambigua. Classification (NCBI taxonomy): domain Eukaryota; kingdom Metazoa; phylum Chordata; class Actinopteri; order Centrarchiformes; family Percichthyidae; genus Macquaria; species Macquaria ambigua. Next base: position 194,874 of record VMKM01000052.1, read on the forward strand.
AGAACAGATAAAAAGCTTTAGTCTTGAAAAATTAAAAGGGTGCAATCAGCTGTCTGTGGTTATATATTATGTTGCAGGCGCTGTAACCAAATATCTCTGTTGTGTCACTAAGGAGGCATTTTCAGAGCAGAAGGTGAAAGTTCTTTGTGTGCAGGGTAGCAAGGTACAGTGATGCAGTAACTTTATAACATTATAACTAAGGGGTCAGCATAGATAAAGGGAAATATATTTCTTTCAAATCTGTTTTTGCAATCAGGTTTAGGCTCAACGAGCTTGGGTTTGGCCACAGGACATGCCTGAATGCACATTCTTTTGCTTTGCACTCTTTGTCTTCACCCCTTAATGTTCCTCCTGATGTGATATTTGCTTTCCAGCGATATCCATTATCGAAATACTGAACTAATTCCCCCACTCAATCTCTTGCTCTCCCTCTTTTCTCTCTGTCTGTCCCTCCTCCTCTCACATACTCACCAAATCCGACCCTATTTTTTTTCTCTCTCTTTTTGCTCTCTCTCTTGAGCAAGATAAGCCACAGCAGGGTGCAGGGTCGTGGAAGACTGTGGATTGAAGGCAGCCATTTCTGTCCAGTGGCGGAGAAAAGCAGTCCAGACCCACAGTATAATTTTCCCAGAATCCCACGAGGAGAACCAGCGTTCTCATGAATAACAAACAGCCGTGCTCAGGGGAGGGAGTTCACACTGACTCTCTCCCGACTCTGCTTCCTCACCTTAGATCTTCAGGCTGCTTCTGAAAGCCCCACAGAGTTTATTGCAAATTTCTGGGCTGATCCTCTCTGCGGGCTAGACTTAAGAAAAGGGAGCAGCGGGATGAGCATGTAGTAAATCTACCTGCTACAATAGAGCAACAAACGCAACAGAGATGGAGGCTTTGTACATGCTTCTCACTGGAGGAAGTTGACAAGCCGATGTCGCATGCACAAACCTTTATTTAAAACACTATTATTCCCCTCCTGCTGTCATCACACACCTATATGTTCCAAGGCAGTGATGCTGGCTGATATCTGAAGTCCTCAGTCATATTTGTCATTCATATCCTCTTTGTGTTGCCTTATCGAGGTTAAGGGAGGCTCCAGAGCTCTAATAGCCCTCGGCAAACCAAGTGGCTACAGCTTCCCTACAGCTTTTTGAAGAAAAGGGGGAAACCTGGCAAATAACCAAAGACATGCAGGCACGCAGAAGGGGGGCAGGCAGCGATAACTATCCACATCCCCTCTCTTATTTGTATATAAATATGGGAATGCAGCGATGCATTGAACCAGCCCTTTAGAGAGAGCTAGAAGGGAATGGAGAAGGGAAATTTTATTGCCACTCTGAGCTCGTCTACTGACTGTGTCTGTGCTGTTGCACCGGGTGGGGTGGAGTGGTGAGGAATGCACTAATCACGCAACTGTGCTGCCCTGCCCTTGCCAGCCACCCTGCCTTTTGTCTGCACTTGGAAACCAAAGCACAAAACTAGCGAGGTTAACCATTTCTCTCTTTCTATTCAAGACACAAAGATAGAAAGCGGCTGCAGGAGTGGGAAATGTTTATTGTCTTGGTCTTCCAGGAAGAGCTGAAGGCCCCCCCCCCAACTTCCCAATCCTGTCTTCTTCTCTCGCTATGATGGGAATGTTGTGACAAAACCGGTAATCCAGGCCGAACTGTACCACAGAGAACAATAGGTTGTATTCACAGTGTCTTCTCTCTGCTCTCTCTCAGCCCTCCCAACTCCTCACCTGTCCCAAATTTTGTAAAACATCTTCAGATATCAGCACCAGTCAGCATTAATCGTGACGTAGTAGTAGTTTTCCTCTTGCAGTATGCAAACAGAAGCAGGGTGTGCTGTAAGTCTGTGGTGTTTACTTTAAAAAAGTATTTTATGAGACAATAAACTCCACAGTTAAACAGAGCCAAAAACTGTCTGCGCAGGAGCAGCGTGCTTTGCATAGCAGAGAGATTTATTATGAGAAATAAAACTTATTGTTTCCTAGAACATGCTGTGCTCTACTTTCCTGCAGTAAAACTATATTGCAGCCCTGTGTGTTCTGATGTAATGTTGTAACCAGTCGCATTTTTACAAAAATAAATCTTGGACTGCATATGGTTTGATGGTTTGGCCTGAAGCGCAGTACATTTTTCATTAGGCTTATGTTATTTTCCTCCAGTGTATTTTTCAGATTATTTTCCATTTGGAAATGAATGATTGGCAGCAGGATGCAGACAGCAGAGCTTTGAGGCACTGTGAAGTTTCTGAATATCTTGCTCAAGGCGCAGTCATCAAATTGACTTATTGCTTTTTTGCAATAAGTTAATTATATTTGCTTTGTTTGGCATATTTCTTTTTCATGAAGAAGCGAGTCAACCACTGATGAATTCTACATATTAATTCTTATCATTTGAAAAATTACTATTATGAAAAATGCATATGTATTTGCCTCCCTTTCTAATTTTTTTTTTTTAGTTTTGTTGCACATAGCAGGTTCAATAATGTGAGTAAGTGTGGCTCTACTGCCAAAATTCAAAGCACAAGATTTGGGAACTGCTGCTCCCAGATTGATTGACTGGTGACAATGAGATTAATCTATTCACTAACAATAGGTGACAACTAAATCTGACAATTTATTCAAGATTGTTGATGCTGTTGAAGGTTTGCACATCAGCATTGTGTGAGAACACAAGAGTCTAATTGGACACTCGTCAGGACCTGATTGTTCCTGATTGGGCTGTTTGTTTCTACTTTTTTACCAACTTGTAAAAACTCAGGTTTTCTTTTCTCTGACAGTGTGATGCGCTGCTCTGATTAGTTTCTCTGAAGCGAATGTGCGATCAATCAATCAGTCAATTGCTGAGCTGATTCCTGATGCATTTCATCTCGTTTTTAATGTTAGATGACGGTTTAAACAATTGCCTCACTCATTAAATACCTGGCCTCTGCTGTGTGATGTAGCGCCACTGCTCGTTTTCCCTGAAGCTTAATAATCCTAATATTATATTTCAAAAAAGTTTAATAACTTCTTCTGACATGGACAGAGAAGCTTTTTATTTCAGGTGCAGCAGGGTGTCTCCACTATTAAAACCATGGCAGGAAACTGCATTATATATGTGACTATACCTGTAATTTATTTAGGATTAAAATGTTACAGATTGGGCCTTTTTAGTTTCTTTATACTGTACCTAAAATTGGCTAACACTGCAACAAAAACTTTGTTCTATGTGTAGAATGGCAACTCCCACTCTCTTTAGCCAAGATTCACAATTGAAGTGCTTCCATAACAGCTATTCTAAGCAAGCCAGCAACTCAATGACTCATATTGGTCAAACAACCAATTATTGCTGTCATCAAAGTACCACTTGTTCTTTTTCTTTCTCTTGGTTTGCCCCTTTCATGCCTCATAAACACCCGACAAACCTCGCCTCTGAAATAAGCCAGTCGACTGGATGAGGAGATGTCAGGGTTGGAGAAAACACCAGTCAAAACATAAAAGACCCCAAAAAGCAAACTGAGCCGCTCTCATGACGATCAAAGCTCTGGCAGTCACATGCTGCACCGGGTCCAGTTCCCTGTCCTCCTCTCAACAGATTGTATTAGATTACAGTCGGGACAGTGTCAGGTAACTGAGAATTCACTTTTGATTCGGTCTTGATTGATGCATTGAGGTGATTATAAGTTCTGTAATTCCTAAGGACTTCACCAATACAGTTTTTTAACTGCATATAATCACCTGTATCTTGACCATTTCAACTATTTTAATGCAAAAATGTAACGATAAGAATAATCCAGAATAGGTACAGTATGTCATCTGAATCAGTATTAAACTTCCAGCGCTGTGTTCAAGAGGGTGTTGGTTTGATACAGTGCAGCATGTCCTGACAGGATGTGGATGCGTCGTTGCATGCGCGTGCGTAACTGAAAATACACATCCAGACGTAAATAAGGCAGCGCCGTAAAATTATCAAATAACTTCTGATACTAATGAGCTGAATTTAATTAGTCTTTGTTTTAAAGCGCACAGAGGATCTGCATCTCACTATCACTTTCAAATTGCTTATCACTGGATTTAACCAGCACCTTCATTTCAAGCTCCAAGTCAAAGCACTTATTTTAATTTAGGGTTAATGTGAGTTAAGTGGTTGTTGGTGCTAGAGCACAGCAACGAACAACAACATGATAATCATGGTGTCAAACTGCCACCTGAACATATTGGGAGGACAAGTTTCACTATTTTTTTTAACCTTTTCTAGAAAGTAGCCCCATTAAAGACAGACTGTTTACAGTCAGAGTAACTGGGACGTTGTGTCTGAACATGCATGTTGATGTTTGGATTTTCAAATGTCAATTTTCAATGCTTTGAGCAGCACAAACAAAATTCTGTACACATGCATTGTAGTGGGATGGCGACAGGAGTAAGTAAATAACTAAAGATTTATTCATATAGCAGTTTTTCAAAACAAAGTGCTTTAAAATAAAACAGTTAAACACAAAAAACAAACTTAATACAGAAATGACCTACAGTGTCAGCAGCAGATATATTAAAATCTGGACAAGTAAACCACTAAGTGAGAAAATGTGCTCCATGATGAACTTTTACAGACAGCTAGTATTATAAAATGTTACATGAATACGAACATGTAATACATGTATCAATAGATTAGACTCTGATATGCACAGAAAATTTGGTGTCCCCCATACCTTTAAAGCAGTCCAACAGTGTCATAAATGCTTAAACTTTAGGTGTAATTTCATTTCAAGGGTATAACGGTCAAAAATAGTCTATTTATTCTGTTATTTAGGCATTTAAGGAGTTAACTTGACACCAAAGTTACCCAGGGAATAGGCAGCACTCCCAGAAGTGGACAGGGGAGGGTTAACAGATATTTAAGAGGAGTTCTGTAACACTCATATATTAGTACAAATGTTTGTCTTTCCTCTTCCCTGCAGAGCTTGCCTTTATGGCCTGTTACAGGACCAATTTAATCTGTTATTTTACAGCCTCTATAAATACATGAAGCCGATCACAGAGTATAATTTTTGTAATGCGGAATGCAACCACATAAAATGCAGGGAAGCAAAGTACAAGACACACAATGGCATGTTGGTGAAACAAAACCCTATGTAGTTTACCAAACCTTTCCTAGTTTAGTGAACACCACAAATGTAAAACCCTCAATAACACAAGGAAGGCTCCAAAGACAACCTCATGAGACAAAGAATGGTGAAAACTTTGGGCAGGCCAAGTCCAAGTGGGATCTCCCTGCTGGGTTTGGCTGACCCGCAGTAGGTCCTGCAGTAAAGCAGTTGAAAGGACTGTAAACATGTGATACAAAGAGAAACATGAGCCTGTAAGTAAAGCTACCTTTACTCTATTATCATCAGTACATTGTAGTCAATTGAAGTCATTCATTATTCATGACACTTTCTGAGTCACTGGCTAAATGTTTGACGTGTAAAAACTCTGTGACAACAAAGCCTTTAAGAAGCCTGCAATAATAGGTGAATATTAATTACAAAAAGCATGTGAACATAAAGACCAACTATCTATTTAGGCACATGTTCGTCCACTTAGAGCACAGTAAGTGACGTCAACGTGATTCTGGGAAAGTCCTCTTAGTGTTTACGTGCTTTGCCGCATGTGAACACACATTATCAGATCGCTTTATCTGGAACTTGTGTAACCAGTTCATTTGCGGTCTTCATTAGAAAGTACTTAATTTGAAATTACTGTATTTTGTGGAACTCTATCAATGGGTTCATTTGCTTGTTTGTGTACCAAGCATGCTGGGATATGTAGTCTACTTAAACCAAGACTCAAGGGTTGTTTCGGTTTCTACAGTCCAAATTCCATCTTGCCCGCAGGGAAGTCCATTTAACCAGTGTTTTATGGTTGAAAGTGCAGCCACGATTGCTCCAGAGAGTTTGCCTTGAGGAGAGCAGATGGTAGCTTGTAGTTTCTCCCGTGCGCTCTTGCCCTTGAGGGAAGAGGAAGGAGGGCATGTGCAAAGTCACCCTGCATGGAAAAACAAGACCCCTGCCCCAAAAAGATAAGGGCCTGTTTTGACCCCATTAATGCCGGGAAGGATGAGAGAGAGAGGGAGAGGGAGAGGGAGGGAGGGAGAGAGAGGGCCGCAGCAGTAAGAGGCAAACCATTGTTACCTCCACTGGAAATGACATAACATAATCGCAGGCTGCAGCCACACACACACACACACACTGTAGGCTTCCCCATCCAGCTTCTTCTGCCTTTATCAAATCACCCCACTCACCGTTGAAGAGCTTCCAGTAATGCTTTACCACATGTTTATTTTGAGCAGGAAGCTTTCGCTGTCTCCCATTTCCAGACTACATACGAATTCTAAGCAGGTTTTGAGTCGACAAAATTGAACTTATTCAAAGATGTCGGTGTGAATACTAAAGTCATGAATTAGGAAGAGCTACTGCTGGACACAATTAAAACAAATTGTGGGCAGTGATGAGACAGCTCCAGGAAGATATCAGAGAGCAAAAACTAGTACAAAATCTTCTAAACATTTAACCTTCTGCCTTTTACGTCTAAGTGGCAGTAGCTTTCCGAAGTCACCATTAAATGATGTCTGCGCACATGTTGCATTTTTGCCTGTTTGTACAAAACCGTAAAATACATTAATTTCTTCATGCTGAGCAGGTTTATTTTGGTCTTTAGGTTAAAATAAATAAATACATTGAAATAAACCTAAATAAAGTGCAAACCCATAAGAAGAATATGGATCAGAGAAGACATACAATAACTTCCAGGTGCCACCAAGCCCTGGTAGGACCTGGACCACAAAACCACGTCTGTACCACAGAGACCTGGAAAAAGCACAACCTCAGGGCCACTTTTTCAGCCCTTTTATCTTCCCAAACTAACAACAGAGCATCAAAACACAGTGAGCAGACAACAAGAGAAGAAGAGAAGCGAACATGTTTGTTTTATGCTTATATCTGGAGTTGGATGAATGCCAATCTTGGCAAAACATACTTTGTTTGTCCTCAGCCTGAGGGTATGGCATGCAGAGCAAGCCCACCAGTGCACAAGAAAAGTAACTCACTTTCATCTTTGCAGTATCTTTGTTGTCTCGCGTTTTGATATGTGTCTGTTGAAGTAAGATAAGACTGTACCTGCCAGTGAAATGAGACTGGTGTCTAAGTCTGTTTATTGTGAGGCCTCAGATAATATCTCTTCACTTATTGAACACTGGTTCTGTCGAGGGACCGGCGGCCTGTCTTGTCATATTAATCTCACACCATGCATTCTTCTCAGTGCAAAATAGGACACTAGAGTATCTTCTAGGTTTGGACTGGAAGCAGTACTTTAATATTTTACTCTGCATACACGAACATCTGCAATGGGATACCAAGTCTGGTTTGGCCGGAGTGGTCAGTGGCCACACAAGTTAAATCCTTCCACCAGATGTAATTTTCATGTTCGGCAGCTGCACAGGGGGGGAAAAAAAGGTTATTTTCCTAAGTGTCTGCTACTCATCTCTGCTGGCGAGAAGAGCCGACTCTGGAGAGAATGTGGTGTAACCTGCCAAAGCAAACCCACAGAAACCTGATGAGTGTCCCACTGCCGTGGCTCTGGGGATCAACTCGCAGTTCATTGAAATTCTTCTGATATTGGAACCTGGCTCGCCGCTCACCGCTGGGCCTTTTTTCAGACTGATTACCCTTTTCTCCAAGAACTGGAGGCTCGCACTCAGATGCACCATAGCTACTGTGGCTCTCATTCATTTTCATATTGATACATATTGAAAAAGCAAACTTTTCTCCTGCAAATGATTATTTTCAACTAGGTATAAACAAATACTGCCAAGTCCTGTGGCTCTGAGTGCTGGTTACTGAGCTTATTCTACTGCTCCCTCAGTAACCTGGTTATTGCCGGCTTTCTGCAGTTAACTTTTTCATGTAAACAAGAAACCTGGTTTCCTTAATCGGGGAAGGGATTAAGAAATAAACCTAGTTAAGCTAGATTATTGTTGGAGAGACCTAATTTCTTGGCCATGCAGAGGCATAACTGGTGCTGTAACAAGGTTTTTATAAGAGTTTATAGGAATTACAAAGACAGAGGAAAAGGAAAGCAGTGGTGAAAGAGGTATCCAGAGTACAGCATTTGAACTCTTGAACAACCAAGTAAAAGTACAGAAGTATCTCCAGCAAAATGTGCTTATAAGTATCAAAAGTAAAAGTACTCATTATGAGAAATGGACCCTTTTAACAGTGAAATATTATTATACATATATTATTGATATACTATTGGATTTATTGCTGATTTATGAAACTGTATCAGTATTTTAATGTTGTAGCTGGTGGAGGTGGAGCTAATCTACGTTATACTGTTGGCTCATTTAATCTATAACAATACTTTTAAGATTAAAAAGTTTTGTACATAAAATCTTAATCTACAAAGTTACAAGTAACTCCAACAGATCAGATACATGTAGTGAAGTAAAACGTGCAATATTCCCGTCTCAGATGTAGTGGAGTAGAAGTATAAAGTTGCATGAAATGGAAATAATAAAGTAAAGCGTAAGTACCTCAAATGTGTAAATTAAGCTGAATAAACTGAAGGAAAGTATCACTCTGGTAGTAGTGCAGCAGGATAAAAGGAAACATCATTACTCGTAGATATGTATGAAAACAATTAGATCAAAAGTCTTACTTACTGGTTCCCACAAATTAGAAATGTAGGTTATTTGAACTATTCTGTTGCGTCCACACAGTAATGTGTAGGGAAACTTAAGCTGTAGGTCCAGGTGGTACATAACCTGTTCACTGCAATGTGTCTTTTATACAATCACATTCTGTTTAGTCTGAATATGGACACATAAAAACGTTCATTTGTTTCTAGATGGTTTACACTTTGCACAACATGGCAGTGTAACTTTAAACTGGATTGTACTCCCCTTTTACACCTTCTTTAAAGGCTTTATTGTCCTCTACTTTGCTGTTTACGTCCTACTCAGTTGTTGTTGTTTTTTGAGATCATTAACATCTCATCTCATTGCATCGTATCTGTTGAACTAGGTCAAGCTATTGTGCCATTTTCCTGATTGGCTCAAGTCAGCCTTTATCCACATGGCCCCTGCCTCCAGCTCATGTTGACACATCACTTTTACAACCAAGATAAATTAATCACGCCTTCGTGAACACTCTCACACGCAATGAAAACAGACATGCACAAGTGTAAACAATGCATACTTTTGGTCTTAAATGATACCAAATGGTTTGGGAATGTGTTTGTTGACGTGATGTAATTTCCTGTCTTGTGGGCTCACAACATGTGTATAGCTATCAAACATGGACGCTGAAAGAAGCACCCCTCTCTAACATCTTATTTCGCCACTCGTGCCATTCATGAATAGGGGACTCTGAGGGTGTCACCCCTCTTTTATTTATTTTTTTGTGTATCCGTCATCCGGCTTCCCTCTCTTTCATCTGGAATGGTCCCTCTGTCAACAGGAGTCATCATGAATAGAAATGAAAAGGGGGAATGGTAATAGCATGGAGAATGGGCTGGCAGACATGGGCTTTAAATAGAAGTATTCCCTGTGTTTTCCACTCATTGTTTTTCTTTCTAAGGCGTGTCAATCATAGCTACAGTAGTCCCAGAGGCCCCTCTCCTGTCGTGCTGTGCGGTAGGTAGATGGTGCTCAGTCCACTGTTTGTTTGGACGAGGTACTCCTATGGGCTATGACTGGGCTCAACTGTGAATTCCACATGTGGGTTCAGCCGCGCAGGTTGTCATGCAATATGAGGCACAAATGGGAGCTAAGGACCTGATATTAAGAGGCACTTAACATTTTTCATTCCACATTTCTCATGTGATTTAATATCAAGCAGATTTGGGGTTTTGGCATGGGTTTGATTCTTGGACGTAATACTTGTATGTGGGCTTGTGGCATGTATATAAGGCAATTTTAAAAGGCACATATCCTACCAGAGATACACCTGCAGGTGATGAACTAAGGCCAAATGCAGTAACTTAATTCATTTCATTGATGTCCCTGTGTTGGCACAGTGGGTGTTGCTACGCAGAAACTTCCAGCAAAACAATACAGTTTTGTCCGACAAAACCAGTAGCCTGAATGCAGCGTCATCCGGTAATGCAATGCTTTGGCCAAACAAATATGTGTAAGCATGTAGAATACTTTGTAACGTGATCTGTGAATTATTCTATTCTATATAATTATATTGTTAACCTCGCTGTTGTCGAGACAAAAGATAAAATGGTTGTTGACGTGTTGTTGATGCGTTGTTGGTACCAGTAGCAACAAGCCAACACCCCCCCCCCCCCCCCTTTTTTTGTTTTGTTTTTTTGTTGTTGTTTTTTTTTAGGCAGTACACTTTTCAGTCTGTATCAATAACTTAGATTACCATTCTGAACAAATTTAGACATATCCAAAACGTCTGTGCATTTGTCTCTCCTGTGTAATTAAAATAAAACTTCTTTTTGAACTTTTTTTTGGACAAAACTTGAGAACATGGAAGGAGAACTTGGAATTGTTAGATGTGGTTGTAGTGTCTCTTATTGTACCACTGTAATGGCAAATACCTCCAATAATACAAAGGAATGTCCTCATCCTGTGATTGATTGAGTTATGTCTAAACTGAGACTTTCCTCCCACAATTAAGGGTCTATAAACAAATAGCAGAGGGTACAATATGAATTAGTACAGATGGATTCAGTTTTTGGGACCTCACTATGGGTCTAGGGGTTGTGTTCCAGATGGTATCAATTATAAAGAAATTGTAAATCCACAGACTAGTTTTTACAGTGTGTCTCCTTATGTGTAGACTACTGTGAGATCTGGTGAAGGCACCTTATGTTTGTGGCATTCTCTATTAAAATGATTATAGGTATGAATAGCCATTCTTTGACTACAAGGGAAAACATGAGCTTTTTTTTTTCCTTGAAAAAGAAGGGAACACATGTCGTGGAAAATACAAAATGAGCCAGAGCAAAGAAGACAATTTATTCCCTATAAAGCAGCCTAATCCCATCGCTAAATTAGATTTTTAAAAGACTGTCCTTGCCTAGCGAGACGCTTCGCCTAAAATAATTGAATTGTGACCTGCTCTGAAGCTGCAGGTATGCTGCTTGCCAGAGGTATTTGTTTTCTTTCTACAAGACACTATCTCCTTAATTAGGCTGTGATTTAGGCTTAGAAATTCCTCTCCAACAGGCCAGGCCCTTTAAAAACGACAAAAAGGAAACAATCTCAGGAGGAAATCTTTGCTTTCCAAGCCATTCTTCACTAATGACTGGATCAAGGCTCTGAGCAAACTACAATGCCCAAGTGCTCTGGCATCTTGAGCGCACAACAGTGTTTTTGTGTGGTATTTGATTGCATGCTAAATTTGTCCGGCCTCTGTTTAGAAAGAGACAACATTCCCTTCTGGCTCAAGTATGTACCTCTATAGGAATGTTTTTACCGGCAGATTTGTTTTAAATTGGTCCAAGGCATTTCCTGTATCTAAAAGTCTGCTTTAATACCAAGCTTGGACATGACAAATAACTCAAAAGTAACACAATCAAGCAAATGATCAGTTTAACGGATGTAAGGACCAAAGTACAAACTTAGAGGCAATAATCCCCAATCCAGCTGATCTTATTGTCCAGTAAACCGCCTAATAAATTCAGTTGTCGAGGTTAATTTTGGTTTGATCCTGTGTGGCTGTACCACCAAATGTTGCATTGAGTCCTCAGTGAGAAGGTTGCAGAGGTGAATAGATTTTTCAGGTGATGTAACAGACCTTCTGGCTGCCTTATTGGAGGAGAGGAACTGCATCTGCTCTCCTCTAGAAATGGGTAATTTCGCCTGTAAATCTGACTGATTTTCAACTACCCATCATGTCTGATCATCTGTCCATCATGGTCTTGTAGCTAAATTATACTGTTAGATAATTTGCTAGCTAAAACAGCAACCCTCTACAAACAAACCCTCAAAGAGACCACATCTAAAGGCAGTTTGTGTCACATTAACTACAGAAAAAAGCAGTTTACAGGATCGTACCATTTGGGAGGGGACACTAACTGTTATAAAATCAAAGAGCAAGAAAGTAAATTTAAAAAAGCATCAAAAGAAATCAAAAAATAAGATATGATGACATAGGCGTACCTACACATGCCTACTGACCAGACAGCCACACCTGTGTCTTCCAGGACAGTTTTTGATCTTTATCCTGTGAGACTCCATGATGGCAGCACCTGTGTTTGCAAGGAGATGTGACACAACCGCAAACCTTTTATTAACAGGTGTGTTGTTCAGGTGCTTGCCGGAAAAACAGGACGGTTAAGCACTGCCATCAGGTGCCCTCAGGCTGCTACTGCTCTCCAGCTGCCCAGCAGTCACTCAACAAGCGCGCGCACATACACACACACACACACACACACACACACACACACACACACACACACACACACACTCTGAGGGCGAAGCTGACTCACCACTTCAACAGCTGTCTTCATAATCAGTCACTCAGCAGGTACAGGATCTCTCAGTTATAGTCATTTGTGCTGTGCAGAAGAGTCTCTATTATTCCACACAGGCATGCTGTAGGCAACATTAAAAATGTAAAGTATAACATTAAGTCCAGGACTTATTTCCGTTGTGATCCTTGATGTAAATACAGCAAAGATGCAAGAGACCAGGTGACTGGGTGGCATCGTACTACTAACAAAACCAACACAATTAATACCAATATCGTCACCAATAAATTCACTCCAAAACTCCTCCTTATTCTTATCAATTATGTGCAGTTCTGGGTAATTGCGGACTGGCTCCAACTAAGAACCTGACACAATACCCAACATGGCTAGACATCCAACATATCCAGAAATTAAAATGGCCTAGTTTCCCTCCCTGGACAACCAGATGAGAGTGAAGGTGTCATATTAATTTCCTCCATCAGAATTGGTAAACCAACTCACTGTGAAATGAAAAGACATAAACTAGTAAATCACTGAATAACACACAAGACTACCAGTACTGATACAGCCTAACCCAAATAAAAAAAAGAGAGAAATGTGATCAAGGCTTGTTGGCTAAGCAGTGATGATAAATAATTCACCCTATTAAGACATTAACATGCAAATGAGTGTCATTTGTTTATAGCGAAATCTATTTATACAAACTTGTTTGTGCCTGAGATCGGTATAAAGCAAACCTTTGAAAAAGTGTGTGGTAACCTAAAATGTTGAGCCATTCCTGATAAAATGTTCTGAATACTGGAGTATGCGGTGTAATTACACAGGACCATTATCGCTCCAGGTTTAAAACCAAAAGCCGATGCTTAGCAACTAGTTGTAAAACGTCCTGTTGAGCCCTGAACATGATGGTGGATTGCATTGTATTGTGGTATATAGGATAAGAAGATTATTTTGCTTGTAAAAACATCTACAGTTTGGTCACTTTCTACATTTTGGAGGATGTTGGGCAGTAGTATCATCGAGCAATCCGACAATGTGTGAAAGCCATTTGCACTGTGGTTGCTGCTGCCACTTTTGTAGCTTCCTGGATGCCACGGACCTGGCTTTCCTCCTGCCAGGCATGTCTGTGGTTCTTTTGATAGGTCTATGAAACCTGAATAGTCCCAGAGTTGCTGGAGCTCTGAATGAGCGCAAACCCTCGGCCAAGAAAACCCAGCGTCAGCAGCCAAAAAACACGATGGCCTAGCAGAAAGGCAGCGGGCACTGAATGGCACTTGGCTCTCTGACCGTCTCGTTCTCATTAGATAAACCCAATCAGCAGAGAGGCGGGACACATTTCTGCTCCTCAAGTGACAGAGCTCCACAATGGCCCAAGACATCTCTTCTCTTTGTGAGGTGTCCATCGTGAGAAGGGTCTGCTGACACAATACCCCTCTGTCTAAGAGCCGGCCTTGTTTCTCCTCTGTCAAATGGACAAGTTCAGTCCATGCCAGGTTGCAAGGTAACCCAGGGCCAACACACTCAAGAGGCTTTGTGGGTAAAATAGAAGAATGGTCTGGGATACCAGATGTTAAACAACCCATTTGGCATTGTGCTGTGGGCCAGGGCGAGGATCGGCTGTACACCTGAGGAGATACCAGACATTCCAGGGAGGAAGTTTATGGAGAATTGGAGGCTGCCAGCCGCAGCTCGGGGTCAGGGGTCACAGTGTAGTCTGCTGATAAAATGCCCATGAGATAAGCAGATATTAACTCTGAAGTACAAGATGTCCTTCCTATCTATCTCTGTCTCAAGTGCGAACATGCATACAGTCAGATGTACAGGACATGCACTCAGGTGAGTCCTCTGTGGGTGCTCATACAGAGAATTCAAAATGGCGACTGAGGCTCACAGTTATCAGCTTTGATTAGATTTTCCAGATATCCAAACATTTTTAAAAGGAGCAGGTCAGTGTAAATCAATTTTAATACCAGTTATATGCCTGTGTACCCAAAAGTTATGTTTCCTGCTGCAGAAAGACGCTGAACACCTTAGTTTACACTCTAGTGATGAGCACAGCCCAAAAAACTGTTCACAAAATGTGAAGATAAAATGTGGAGAAATGCAAATGAGCTGCTGGTTTGTACACCAGAGTCCCCATAGGTGGAAAAAAACCAAACAGTTTTTTGTATGGATTTTTTTAATTCATGTTTTTTTTTTTTTATTTGAGCATGATTGACCAAAAAGCGGTCTTCATCAACAGATGGAGTTTGCTCAGCGAATTGCAAACTCCAATCTGCTGATAAAGACCATGAGATGCAGTTTAAAGCTCAGGAAAAGCTAGTAAGTGAACCTTGAATTAATATTTTTTACTTTGTCAAACTACGTTTCAAGATTGGAAAAACTCTCTCGATCCCACATGGGGAAATGGAAGATTTTTAATATAAAAAATAAATAAATACATTCATACATTTTTTTATACAGAAATAGTTTTTTTTTCTTTCCGGCATTTCATGTCTTTTATTAAATGGCCGACAGTAAAGAGATGTCAAGAGATGAGGGAAGCGAGAGATTGGGAGCAACATGCAACAAAGGTCCCCTGCCAGACGTAAACCGGCTCAGGATGTTGGGTGCCGCCTCTATGCCTTTTTATCCTCCTTTCTCCTTTTTGTATGATTTTTAGCTGCTTGTGTGGTTTTCTAAATCCTACCTGCATTTGGACGAGGGCCCTAAGATAGAAAACCACATAGGTTAGGTCAGCCGTTTTGTTCTGCCACGAGTGCTGCTAGAAACATATGTATAGTAAAAGTGTTGGAACGCCACCGCTGTATAGCAGCTTGGTAGGACTGGTGAGTTTATGCTTTGTGCCGCGCTGTGCAAAAAACATCGGGACAGGAAGGAAGAAGAAGTGCGCATGCCAGCACTGGGTTGAAAACAAGATTAGGGGTTAGACAAAACACAGGACCACTTCCCCCTGCGGCCTCTGTACGGCTCGCAGCAGGCCGCCCTGTTATTACTGCTGGTTTGCAGGAACAGGATTCATTACCAGGACACAGGACTCAGGAGAGGTTGCTGGGATAAACGCTCTAGCAGCCATCAC
Source organism: Macquaria ambigua (assembly GCA_008360985.2). NCBI lineage: Eukaryota > Metazoa > Chordata > Actinopteri > Centrarchiformes > Percichthyidae > Macquaria > Macquaria ambigua. Next base: position 210,398 of record VMKM01000052.1, read on the forward strand.
CACCAGCCTGCCCCCGCCGTCTCTATCAGGCTTGAGTTACAGCCGTCCTGGTCTGTGGTCGGTACACTCAGATGTTAAAACTATCTTACCTCTCTCAAGATGGCCCAAAGCTCTCGTCCTAACTGAGGGAGAAAGCAGTTATTACTCAATGTCGTGTATTAAGAGGATGACTGTCAGTATGGGCATGTCAGGATGGCTGAACATTTGTGTTACTCTGCAGATAACAACCACATTCATTGAATTTCCCGTATAAATGCTGTTTTATATGCACTAACCACTGTATTTATTTAAACCTCTTAAGCTATTGATTTTCCTCCTAAATGTCCCCTTAACTTCTAAGTATCAATATCACTTAAATTACCTGTTTTGCAAGTTTTGGCTCACAAATTATGTATCCTTTCCATTTTTGGTGACACATTTCCAATGTCCGTGATATTCCAGGCAGCCATTGATTTGCATTCATTAGTGAACAGTATGAAATTCAGTTGGCAGACTCTTGAAGCTTGAATTGTATAATATTTCACAATGAACATCAAGTCTGTATTGATTTTTGGCACTGTTACATTATTGTTGCATGGTAATGCAGTTTTAAGTGCAACTATCGGCTAATAGATTTTCATACTGCTTTTACTTCATTTCTAAAACACAGCACAATATATTGCAAACTTGTTAGCCTTAATGTAAAGTGTATTTGTAGTTAATGTTCTAAACATGCAAAAGCTCTGGTATGGTCCTTTTTGTATACAAACTTTTGCCTGACACATCTTTGGCATCTTTGGACATGACAAGAAAATTGAGCCACCATTGTCTGGCAAAGTTTAAGAGGTGTTGAAAATACAATTGCACTTTCATTTGATAGACGTGTCTTAGAAAGTTGAGCCTCCACCTCTCTGCTGATCAGTAACATGGACCAATCAATGTCAGTTTGTGTACAGGCTTTTGCCCGGTCAAACGCTACAGAGAAAACAAGCAGATGACCTGCTAATGGGGGCTGTAACTAAAAGCTGCATCTCCTCCATTGAGAAGCAAGGCAGCAGTGTTTATGAGGGAGGAGGCTTGAGCAAATACACAAAAAGATAAGGACTTCCAGCAGAACAGGACAGGAGAGTCCAGCCTGCTCTCCATTTCCTGGGATGACAATGTTTATACCTGGAGGAAACGGAACACAAAACACAAAAACAGGCATTGGTCAGGTTTTATGAACTGAAAAGAAATATGTTTGACTTGCATGCACTCAACCACTGGTCAATTGACCTTATTTAGATCTTTATTTTGCATTTTTACCTCAGATGCATAACTAAGATATGTGTACTTGTAGCACTTGTTAAGGTTTTAAAACCCCTAATTCTGGCAGGAATGGGGGTGATGGGTTTTTATCTTGAGAGGCAGAAATGGCATTTTAAGTCATTTGAAAAGCACAACAGATTTGGCATTTTCTCTGCAGTCATGTGAAACCAATCTGTTATGCATGAATTCAACCACTAGCTAAATATTTATCAGGGATCCAAGGCCAAATCGTGTCATTTCACAATTTTCCATGATTTTGAGTAATTCCATGGCATTAAACAAATTCAGTTAATGTCAACCATTAGCAATGTTTTACAGTTTTACAGTGCCTGTCATGTAACCCTTTGGTTTTCTGTTTGACTCATTAAGTGTTGCTTACCTGCAACTCTTAATTTCACCTGCCTCTTGATTTTTAATGCCTCCAATAAGCATTCATTCACTCATTCACAGCTGGATCCTGGTTTGAATTGATAATGATTGTTTTGCACCTGAGGTTGACAGGCAAAGTACTGCTGTTTTTCAGACTGATACAGTGATTCATTGGATTAATATTCAGCTGGGTACAGTGCAGTGCCAGCCAGTGGTGTTGATAGAAGCTTGGTAAAGTACCGTTACTCTAAAAGCCTTTCAGTTTGTCCATGCAGAGGGGTCACAGTCTCAAGACTATTATAGTCTTCTGGGGTTCAGAGGCACAGCGTGGGGCTGCAGTGATCCTGTTTGAAAGCAGGGAAGAGGGTTATTTAAGGTCTACCAATGGCTTCTTTTACACTTCACTGTGTTGTAATCCATGTTTAAGAGCTCTCTTAGCCATACAGCAAGCTGTCTGACAGTTACTGATCTCTCCTCTCTACGCATGTAGCCGCCATAGTTAAATCGATTTGTCACCTCGGGATGCTTGTGTTTTCTCCAAGTTTCTGATGCCGGTGGAGATTGTTGATAAGACGCAATATTAAGGAAGTAATCTTCTCCTTTTCACCTTCGGCTCCCTGCGATTGTTGCTCTCTGCCATAGTAAATGAAAGAATGAGTTTGATAAGTATGTGTGCAGCATCACAAAGTAAAGAATGTCAACATAATTACTGTGGGGAATATAATTTAAATATGACCTGATCGTGTATGATACATCTATCTAATGTTGCTGTGGTGCTATCAATAGGTGATTTCCAACTATAAACTATGAATCAAAACTTGTGCCGTAGGCATCTATGGCTGGACTGCCGTTAACCCTCTGCGTCAAGTATAAACCCAGTTTTAGAGCCTAACCGATACTGGATTTTTGAGGCCAATAACAATATCAGTACTTGAGAATAAGAAAAAATTGGAGCCAGACTCTGCAACACTATGCTGCAGGGGGAGACCCTGATATTTTATACTTGAAATGAGAACAAGTCAAATATACATACGAATGCTGCCATTAAAACATGTGATGGCCTGACATCAGCCTGCTGATGCATTGGTCAGCTCTAGTTTCAGACTTCTTGCCAGGCCCGGCATCTCTGAGCAGAGGGCTGAGCAGAGGGCCGTGTGGTTTTCTGTGGAGGTCTGCAGTGTTGGAGTGTAAAGTCCCATTTATACAGAGTGAACCCCCCCCCTGAAGCTGCAAATACTTCTCTGTCCTCTCAACCCTGCACACACAAACACAGCCAGACTCTGTACAAGCCCGGGCGAAAACTGCTGCTCCGTTCCAACCTACTGTGGAGGTTATAGACCAGAGAACAAGTTTGGCAAACTTAAAGTGCGCCAAGGGCTGTTTCCCACAGATGTATTAAAGCTTTTTCAGACAGTCAGAGATCTCTGCCCAGCCCTGCTGAGTCCGACTGGCCTGCCCTCAGGCCTCAGCTCCATCTGACACATCCAGAGGAATGCTGATGCTGCTATCTCTGGGTCAACAATCACAGGACCCCTGTTGTTTGTTTGTGGAAAAGCTCTTTTTTTTACTGCACCCCTCTGTGTAAAGCGAACTCATTTTGAGGTCTGGTTGAGTGCTGATTAAAATATTATAATCTCGCTTGGAGTGAAAATGAGGGTCAAGCTGACTTCAAGTTCAAAGCCAAAAAGTGCAAGGCTTTCACTTGATAAACACACGGTTTTAAAGAAAGCAACCCGGGGCTTTGTGGCCAATACAAGCTTTGATTCTTGAGAATGTCTTGTACGCTGTTTGACTCGACTCTGTCCCCAAACAACCCTCTCATAAAAAAAAAAAAACCCTGTTGTGCAATTTTGGGACTTAGATCAAATGAAAAGGCATCAGATTTTGGAAAGAGTGAATGAAAGCAGACAGGGATCAACAACGGTGGTAAATCTTAAATGGAATAGTGGTAAATCTTGAAAATGTTCAGCTTTAGTTTTTGCTGAGAAATGGTGTTTTTAATCTGTTTAATGCCTTTTATGTTTTTTCTTTCTTCTGTTACTCTTCTTCCTTGGTTCTGTGTTGGTCTGTGTAACATGATTATGCTGCCATTTTGGCCTCAACTTAAGATTGTGATCTCAAGAGATGGTGCTGGTTAAGTAGATGTCAAGCAAATTTTAAGTTTGTTTGAGGAAGGTAGGGCACACTGAAATAAAATGGGTGCAGGCATCGAGTACCTTCCACTTCTAAACCTTTTGTCAGCCAGTAACTCTTGATGATATTTTGATTAAAGATTTTTTCTTTTTTTTTTTAAATAAAGGTCACAGCAGGTGACAGAAAATAAAAAAAGTTTTCATTACAGACACAGATCAGAGAGGGTCCTGTCACACCTTTTTGAGGCTGTCAAATGATGTCTCACTCCTGCTCAGAGTTGGCGTACCTCTCCTGGACCTAACACTGACCTTGGCAGTGTGTGTAGTGTTACATTAATCAGCCAGCAGCTCCAGGGTGGATGTCCTCACTTTGATCTCTGCCATACCTGAGCGCAGCGCTGAGCCTGTCTGTGCTGTTGTCTGAGCTGACTGGCAGTCCTGATTAGAAGACATTGGGCATCCGTGTGCCAGCGTCCCTCTTCTCTAATAGATCATCTTAATGGAGTCACTGTGCTGAGGCGAGTGGCAGGTGATTAATACACACAAGTCATTAAACCCGCTGTATAAGAGTGTGCCTCCGGCGGAGGTGGCCTTTGCTTGTTTAGAGATAAATCTGAGGACTAAGTGGACAGGGCACTGGCAGGGTGACAAGGCAGCATGGATGTTCATATCGGATCTTAACCAGGTTCTCTGAGAAGAAAAGGGAGTTTGGGTTTGGGCTGGACAATAAACCAAATTCACCAAACTACAGACATTGTGAATCTCTTACCAACCTTAAATATACAGTTTTCAGTAAATACATAGTCTGAAATCCATATAATGAAATACCTACAACAGTTACAACCAGTGGTGTTTAAACAAATGTTTAACTAACCAGTCAGCCTTTAACTGGTCAGGCTATGATGAATCCAGACAAACATATAGGTAAGCTAGCACTAAATAGGATATACTTATTATTACAGTCATTGTTATCAGGACAATTTATCATGATCTACATTTTAGATCATAGTGCCCAGCCACAATTTGGATTATGATACATTTTTAGAGATATTTACTATAGATAAAGTACTGCCAATACAATGTGTGGTCATTTATTGCCATTATTAGTGACCAAAGTGCTAAATGTTTTGGTCTTAATAACAGACTGCTGTCTCACATCTACTGTAATATCATCATACTGTTGATTTCTATGTGCCAACAGAACCCAGGAGAGAAATGTTATTTTTTTCAGTAAGTATTCATAGATCATACATCTTTGGATTGCTGGTTAGAGGCCTAATGGTAATCTTACTGTATATGTTTACATTGCTGCACCAGCAGTGGTTGCCATGGATGCCACTGTAGCTATAAATGACTCTATTGTGTCAGTGCTGCTGATCAGTTTTTTGAAACTTGAGTTAAACTGTTGTCTTTATTAAGTATGTATCTATTTACTTTCTCAGAGCTTATTTTATAGTGAAAACAATGCATATGGAACATCACCTCTTACTTAATACTTCTTTTAGAGCTCCCTGTCTGAGTCTACTTGCTGCTGAACATTTGTTTGACATGAGCCCTTGGCAGCACATCATTTCTTACCTTTTTCATATACTCTGTCTAACGCTGCAGGTCTACTGCCACACAATGTGCTCAGCTCACTCAAATTAACCATGAGGCAGCATCACTTTGACAGTCACATAAAAGGCAAATGCCAGAGAAGGGAACTAAAGCACACTGCCTGCTGTTGTGCAGACAAAGAATCAGATGTATTCAGATATTTGCAGCCAGGGGCAGAGCTTTAGAATAGATGACTGATCATTTTCCTCCCCAAACGGAGAGTTTCCAACCACAACAGACATTCCAATAGACCGTGACGCTCTGCTCCAGATGTAGCTTCTTTAATTCTTCATGTGAAGAGTGACAGACATGGGTATTGAGGCTGGATCAGACCAGGATACGTGTTTTACATGTTTCACTAAAGTAAACACTCTTGTGAGGCCCTGACCCTTGGTCCTGCTGTAAACAGGAAGCAAAAGCTGGAAATCTGGCTGCTTCTTTTCAGCTCACACGCGTGTTTTTAATATCTTTGACTTGGCATGTATCATCATCCCAGCAATCAGTATTGGTCAAGTTATGTGTATTGACTTTCGGCTGCATTTTCCAGTAATTACCTAAACTATGGCTCATTACGGGGCAGTTAATCACAGATAATTGTATATTGACTTTATTTCCAGGATTAATAATCATGTAATTCAGCAGTATTAAAGTGTTTTGTATATTTTTTTATTAATCTGAAAGTCCTGGTGTCGTGTAAGACGCGTGTCATGCATAATCAGTTGCATCTGGTTAGAAAACACCCAACTGACCAAAAGTGAAATTAGGATAGAGAGAAGAAGACTTTAAAATGGCCATTTTGGGGGGAAGAAAATCCAGATGTGTTAGCAGATGATCCAGATGAGCCATCTTTGTTTATCTCAGTCACACTGGTGCAGAATATTCCTATAAATATTAAATATACACTAGATAACATTGTTTGTTTCAATAAAACAATGTGTCCAGTCAGAATATGTAAATACTGGTAATCTATTAGCTTAATATGTGCAGTCAGTACAAACTGTACTTTCTTTTACAAACTTTAGGAGAATGATCTATTAAAAGTGCCAAACCACTGAAAGTGATATTAAAGAACGCTGCTTTGTATCTTTGACACTATTTTTAGTAAGTCTTTGTTTTGGACTCTTTGTAATGATTAAATGTGAACACATTGCAAAAATTCATCCTTCCACACCTTCTCTGCTTGAGAAATGCATACAGACTCATTTTATAATGTCAGGAGCAAAAACATCCCTTATATGGTTGCACTCAGATCCCCATTTTCCCTTTATTTGGAATTGAAGAAATGCACAGCAATTTGGAATACTAGAGGGCAAAACGGGCTGCATCTCTATCCAAAATAAACTTTGAGATTCCCAATTCCACATTTCAGGCAACTGTGTGCATAGCAGAGTGGTTAGTCACTGCACAACTCACTATGTGTTGACACAGACAAACTTCTGTTTAATTTCTTCTTCTTTTTTTTTTTTCTTTTTTTTTAACTCCAAAACTTCTGTCCTTCATTTCCCACATATTGTTACGTCTTAATCTTGAAGTGGTACCCTGTCAAGTTGGCAAGAAAACATTTCATGTGTAGGCTGGTGGGGGGTATAGATGGATGCAATGAAAGTACAAAATAGTGCAATCCAATGCAAGAACACCACAAACTATAGAAACCAAATGATCTCTGACATAAATAAGGTAGTATTTGTTGCAGGGCTTGTTCCTGTTATTGTGTCCACCCTTATGTGCTGTACATGCATGTTAGAGATGGAGAGAGGACTGGTGAGCACTGAGTTGCATCAGGAGAAGGAGGAGAGTGCTAGCATTAGACTCTGAGTCAAAAAGAAAAGGGGCTGGCGTTTTCCCCAAGGACAGCTGATAAACCGTTTGGCAGGAAAGGCCTTGCAAATGACTGCATTCCTTGTTAACCTTGTAAGGCTATTTTTACCACTAAAAGGCCTTTTGAGCAGGCACCTTTTGTTCGCCCTGCAGCGTGAAACAGGAAAGACTGGTTTGCATTGTGACCCTCTGGGAGTTTGGCCTCGATCTCTGTCTCTCGTCACGATCTAACCATCCATCCTAATGTCGAGCTCTGTTTATGCAATGCGTCTTCACCGCCGCAGACAGATGAACCCGGGAACTCCGCCACACAGCTCACTGTAAAGTAACGCAAATAGGAAGCTGAAGCCATGCACATATTTCATGATAAAGCTAAGATTGCAAGGAGTAAAGTTGGAGGTTTTCCCAGGCAATGTGCAAAATCTCTGCCTAAATAATGTAAGCTTACTCCCCACTCCTCTATCAAAAGGGATGTTTGCTCTCTGTATGTTTGTACATGTCTTTTATTATGTTTTCAAGGGACATTCCAGTGGTCAAAAATCCCCTCTGACTGTCCCCAGGAGGTGAAAGGCCCTCAAACAGGCCGTCTTCCTGTTGCCTGTCTAGAGTCCATCTAGTGTGTGGTAGTGTTTGAGCTGTGGCTCCTCAGGGATTCCTGAAAGTGAATGTGATCATGTCTTAAGAGGATTAAGAGGAGACCTTGGCTGTGTTCAGCCAGAGGTCAACATCGCTGTTATGGTGGGAATGACCTCGCCTGTCACCAGGCATGTCAGTGCGTTAACATGCACTGAAGAGACCGAGTTACTGTCGCTTTCTGTGGGGACCTGATTTCTTTACTTCATGTAAAAGACTTGATTTCTTAAAATCAGAGTAAGGGACCAGAGAAACCCGATTAGCACAGCAAGGTTTCTGTTGGAGAAAGCTGACTAACTAACGAGCATCTTACAGGATTTTTTTTACAAGAGCCCATGTGCATGACTAAACTTCAAACTGGGAATGTATAGCTGAGGCCAAATTGTGGTGGGATTAAAGGGAACATCAATACTCATGGCCGTGCATCTTTGCATCCAAAATAATGAACTCAAAACTGAAACTGAAACACTAAAATAAAGAATAGTAGTTTTCAATACATTCACACGGCAAGGAAAAACTGTTCTCGCTGCAAAGCCTGCACCCAGATTCTCCTACAAAAAATAACAATAAATATACACTTAAAATGAACCAGTTATGGTTCAAAAGTATGGCCTGGCTAGTGAAGATTACAGACAAGCTGAATGTAAAGATTTATGGTATATGCAGATGTACACACAGCACAGGTTTCAGGGTAACCTTGGGTCGGTTTCACGAAAGCTATTTTCTAGCACTGCAAATTGTGGCTGTGTCCCATTTCACAAATAATTGCTGACAAATGTGCAAGTCCTACAGGGCTCTCGCGTGCTTATGAATGGGTTTCCAGTACGCCATTTGTTTTGATTAGTGAAATGTGTCAAAATGAGCAAGAAGAAATAATTTCAAGTTGTAAGCTGCAGCTTGAATTTTGCAAATTTTGAGAAACGCCAGCTTGTTCCTATTCATATAAACATGTTCTCTGATTACTTCTTGCCTTAATCTGGTTCCTCCCCATAGTCTGATTTCTTGTGTGCATGTAAATGTAGTCTCTGTGACCCATGGCTGATCTAATGATTTTTCTTTTTGTCCCCTTTCCTCTTTTCATCTATCATTCTCTTCCTCTTCTTCTTTTTCTCTCAGAGCCTGGATGAGCTGGACGATGACGACGCAGGGGAGAAGGACCGGAGGCAGGAGGAGGAGCTGGTTCAGGCCAACACCTTCCAGAACGAGGCCATGACAGCTGACCCCGCCACTGGCCACTTAATGGTAAGAAGTGACATGACAGGAGGAAGGAGGAGAGAGCCACACACTCTGTACCTCTGGTGGTATCTAACCACGTGGATAGTTTTGGTGGTATTTGCCCAGGTTTTGAGATATGTGTCTCTGAGTTTGTAGCCTCTTTCCCAATAGAATAAAGGTGAAAATTGCAATGTTCAATATGAACATAGAGTTGATAGAGAGGTCATTCATAGCCAAAAAAGGCTTCCAACATCCAAGAAGAGACTAGTGCAGTAGTGCCTGTGTATTCCAGTCTGTATTTTCTGCATCGGTGCTGCCAAACAGAGGCACTGTTGCTCAAGGAGACACCAGAGAGCTCAGGAGCTGAGTTTGTGTGAAAAGCTGCAGTGATGCGAAACCCAAAGGTGTCTCGGCATTTCATCATCACTGTGAAATCAGCTAAAAGCAAAGAGAAACGCCCCAAAAATGCTGGTAAAGCTACTTGGAGAGATTGGGTTCTCACAAGTCTGGGGCCTTTGGTTTTTGGTGGTGTAATGTGCTTATTCCTAAAGCTGGTTGAACATGTACGGTGGGACATAAACTTGAGATATTTCCAATGCAGCTATTGTTCATGAGACTTTATAGAGAGACAGATTTAGCTTGAAACAATAGTAGTGTTGGGATGCTGATCAACTGAAAAGGAATCTAGAAATATTTTGACCATTCATAAGTCATTCAAGTCTTTTATCAAGCAAAAATACCAAATATTCACTGGTTCCAGCTTCTGAAATGTGAGGATTTTCAGCTTTTCTCCGTTTTCTATCACTGTAGTTGAATATCTTTTAGGTTTTGGATCATTTCATGGACAAATGTAACAATGTGAAGATGTCACCTCGGGCTTTTTCATCATTTTACAAACTAAATGAGTAAACCAAATAACATTAGATAATGAATATTACACAGTGCTCAGGTCCACAAACTTAAGAGCCGCATTCATCAAACTTCATCTGAAAGCCAGTGTTAGGATCTGCTTTGTGTATAAGGTGCCTGGTTCTCAACAGTGTGAATCAGAGACTATTCATGTCTACAAAATTAGTCTTTTAATCTTGGCAAGTAATTTTGTGTTTATTTAATAAAAGTGAACCCATGCAGACACAGTCTGCTCTCCCTCCGGATAAGACCAGGAGGTGTCTGTAGAGTGAGGACATAAATGAATTAGAAAAAAAATGAAACCAAATCAGAAATGACACGCTTGTAATTTGAGTCTTTTTATTTTGTCGAGGACACTAGTTCATATTCAGTAGTGCAGTGTATGTAATTTCAAACTCGATTCAAATACACACAGAGTGATTTTCAATAAGAAATTGAGCACATGAAGGATATGAAAAGCATCTAGCTGTGTAACAACGACTGAAACCTCCACTCTGTATTTCTGTAAAACATTATCTGACTGACATGAAAATTGCCATTTGAAAGAAATAAAAAACACAAATCAAACGGCTCTGCTGCTGAGTGACAACTGTTGTGGATGTGGCTCAGAGTTGCGTTCCAGATGGATCGGCTGTTATGCATCAGCAGGCTTATTTTGTTTTGGGCTGGAACCGTCTGAGGCTGTTTACGCAAAGCGAGGGCTTGTGTATGAAATATGTACACAAACACCACCCAACAGGAAGATTGTGACAGCACCTGCTGAGATGTGGCCCGGATAAAAAATAAAAAGTAAAGGATTCGACTATTTACATAAGGTAGTCTGTGCATAAACAAACAACAAGCAGTTCAGTAGAATCGGTTTTCTGCAGCTTCCCCACAATCCGTCCATTTAGAGGGTGAGATTCTCAGTCCATCATTTGAAATAGAATATGTCCATTCATGCCTGCTGAATCTATTCTTACCACTACAACATGAGGCCTAATGCGGACCAGATGTGGCTATGCAGAAACTAACCTTTAGATGTCTCACTGTCACTCATATAAAACTGACATTTATATTCTACGGGGGGGTCCTGTGCCAGCTTGCTCATAAGGAGGCAGACTGGGAGAAATAAAGAGCAGGAGAGATCCAGTGTGGTCAGTGGATTTAATACAGAGCTGTCAGTTAGACATCTGTAGAGACAGAGCATCCCAAAAATGTGCCGTTCCTCTCGGGCCCCATTTATCAAGGGGAGACAAGCAATTGCCATGTCAGGCCCGTCATGATATACAATGTCCAGTCGGGCCTCCTAGCTGGTATCAAGATATCTGGACAAAAAGTTTTTAAAAAGAATCTCAGTTCAACTTCTGTTCAGAGCTGTAGGGTCTCCCCAGGTCTCAGAGCATTTCCCAACCAAAACAAGCTGTAACTCTTCTGTCTTAGCTGCTGAAGACATAATGGAAACTCCACAAAGGATCTTGGATACGAAATATTTTATCAGATGTTTTAGATTCTGTAATGATGTCCTTTTTCCATCTCTTTCTATGGAAATCTTTTCTGTGTGACAGGACACATGTATCTGATATGTGCAGGCTCAGTGATGGCCGGTCAGAGAGGCCCTCTGCAGGCATGTGGTCCTGGTTATCAGGCCATACCTCCCTCTGGTATGCAAGTTTTACACGGAAACCTGTTTCAGTGATCCAGCAGTCAGAACCATATGGAACATTCCTCATTCCTCGGGATCATCTGCATTTAATGTGGCGCCAGGTCCACAACAGAGCGTCTCAGGTCTTTCCTCTGCCTCTCTCTCACATGGAAAGCACATACTGCTGACAAATCTCCATCCAACCCTTTTTAACAAGCCTCATTTGCATTTTTAATTAGCACCTTTCAGTCCAAAAAATGGTGCTGATGCAGAGCATCTTGTCTGAACAGCAGGGAAATGTTCCCTACCCATCACATCACATGGCATTTCCAACCAGGAGCAGCAGCCCCTGTGCTAGCAGCAAACTGAATTTCATCTTGTTGCCTGAAACAATATTTGATCACCATTCACACCTCTGTTGATTCAAGATTTTAAGGATTACTGTTATATAAGCCAACTAAACCACACCAATATTTATCTTTGACAGGACAGCTACCAGCAAAAACACTTTAGCTGGTTGGCTGAAACTAAACAAAATGTTCACAGCAAACCAGGGAGACTACAGCAGAGCCAATCAGACTTTATTCAGATATCATTTAAAACATAAAAACGAAGGTGCAGTTGCAGATTAAGCAGCCTGGGTTTTTTCTAGTACAGGCATTGCATCTGTGCAAGAAAAGTTATTTTAAGAACCTCAGGGAAATACATGGAAAAATACCTTCGACTAACACACATGCAATAGCTGTACAACCAGTCACAACAAGGGCAAGAGGTTAACATGACTTTGTGCTGCTGTTTACAGTGTGCTTTGCAGGTTAGTCTTGTTTTCATATTCGGCCTTCGATTTATGTTCCAGGTTGGCATTTTGACATCTCTTTTCTTCAGCCGGCATCAAAGACAGCTCAGGCAGCTAGGTGAGGCTGGCATCTTAATAAAACGTTGTGTAAGAGAACTGCAAAGCATCTCTACTATGATAATAGAGCAGTAAGGTACAATAGGTGCACTGTTAGCTTGTTATTATTATAACCAACATGTAGACGTTATAAATAAATTGCAGCAATAAGAGATTGGAAAACACTTTTCATACAAACATATACAGTACTTGCCAGTGATCTTCCCCAGGATAGACTTGCCAGTAGTCTAGTTTTGCTGGTTCATGTATTTGGCCTGCATGCTTCTTCTAAATGCCAATCATGAATACTTATTTGAAGAACATCTCTCTCCATCTCTCTTGAATTTATTGAATGCCTCCAGTAAAATTGTGATCTTTATCAGCTTTGTGCAGAGAAATGCTCTGAGCACTGCGCTGCGAGGCGGCTGGATGGAAAGCCAAAAGATCACCTTTTCATGGACTGAGATGGCATTCCTTTAGAGATGTTTTTAAATTGAATGAGCTGTCAAGACATAAATCATAGATCACATCAAGCCGTAAACGTCCGAGCACGGTCATTTTAATGTGTTTTATCACACATTCAGAGTGTTCTTTACAGGTGCACATACACACAGAAATGCACGTCAAGTAGTAATCTGCTGGAGTTCAGTGATAAAGTACTTGCTTTATTGTTGATATTTGTCTCTCTGTATTCTTAGTGGCTCTGAGCGCTGCAGCGGGGCTTATGGGAGCTGTCAGCGCAGTTCAAGCATGATAAATAAAGTTGCCCAGGCTTGTATTGTGTGCAGTGAAGAAGTCGTACATGAATTACGCTGACCTTGTCTCACAGATTCATATCCCAGACAGGAGGTGCACACACTGTGAAACTCTGCCAAAAGGTGCAGTAGCAATGTGGCAAATGAAGTCTGGGATGTTTTCTGTAAACACAATATGATTTCATTTTCAGATTTTCGGCTGCGTATCAGCCACAGAGGGATGTGGATGATCAGTTTATCCTCAGAGTCCCTTAAAATAGAAGGAATGATGGCCTGCAAAAGCTACCGTGACTAATTAAAACCGGTTTGATACTGCACACTTTACTGTACTTTCGCTTGGTAAAAATCAGACCTTTACAACTTTAATGTCACCTTATGTAATGTTATTCACTATGTGTCTCACATACTGCTATAATTGATTGCTTGTTATATATATTATTTAATATAAATTATTGTGACCTTTTAGATAATAAATATATAATATGATAACATTTCTCTTATAAATTGTGTTGTTTACCAACCAAAAGAGGAGGAAGGAGAAGACATTTGACTGTTTTCTTTCTGGTGTGGATGTGGATGGACTTAAAGAAAAGTCTGAGTGAGGGTGAAACTCTGTTTGACACGTCTGATACGTAAATGGCATTTTCTATTTAAGTAGGGTGGACGTGCTGCCTGAATATAACTGACTGTCTGCAGCACTCAGACTATGGTACAAGATAATGAACTAGCATGAGATTCTGACAAAGTGCGAGTGATTATAAACAGATCTGGTGCTTTTATTTATTGGACATTGTTTATGAACTAAGTTGCAGTCGACGCAACTTAACACTGAAGAGGGTCGAGTAGCTAGGGGCCATTAAAAACCCAATTATGGTCAGCAATTTCTTTTATTCTAGTCAAGATATTATTGTGCAGTCAAATAAGACACACTGTATGTATTGTCAGGAGGCACTTAGGCCTCTATGATCAGTCATTTTATACTGCCCAGCCACACACATACAGTGCTGTTTTAAACACAGACAGTCCTTTGATTAGTTGCTTCACTTACCCTACAACAAACAATGTAATCATTTAGTCCTGCACAGTGAGACTTGCTCATGTATAACTGATGTGGTCAGCCTGATTACTTGTGGAGACATTTTGCAGTTCACTCTTGTTCTGAAGTTTTGCTTCATCACTTCCTGTGGTTGGAGAAATTGCTTATTCTTAGCATCAGGATTTCATTCATACCAGACCAGTCCAAAAAGTTGATGAATTCTCAGTGGTCGCAGGAGATGAAACCCCTCTGCTTTAGCTTCATGGCCTATATGTATTTTGTTTTGACTGCGCATATCACAATGTGTAAATGAGGATTGGCATAGCCTCACAACGACTGCTGACCTCTGTTACCTTCCCTCGTATTGTTGTTTTGACTCATATTTCAACCCCTTTTTCACCTCAGAAAACAATCAATCCGGTCCACTGACCCTTGTCAGTAGGCCAACAGACATTGAATATGAAACATCCTCATGCTGGACGGATCTTACAAAACAGATGTATTAACATTTCTGGGGAAATGTGAAAGCAAACAATTATTTCCTACATGGTCAGGTTCCTGTTGGAAACCAGCAGGCTGGGTTTCCAGGTCAATTGTATTTTCAAAGAAACCTGTTGGTTTATTCAAGTTACACTAGACTGTGGAAGCAAGAGAGTAAACACATTTACATTTAGACAGCATTTTCTATTTCTACACTGTGATCTGTATGGACTGGAGGCTCCGTTAGGGGGAACCTAGGTTTACAGCTGCTTTGAAAACTATATCTATCATATCTCAACTAAAAATGTTTTATATTTGATTGATAGATTTGGTACCCCCTTACTTAAGTATTTACTCTGGGACGTGGATGTAGTAGTACTGAAAGGCCTAGTCGATCAACAGAAATCATTTTCTGAATGTGTAATCCTGATTGCAACTTCTCAAATCAGACAAAAGAAGCAGCCCTGAGAATTTCTCTATTTTCTGACATTTTATAGACTAAACAATCAGTTCATTTAGAAAATAATTGACATATCTCTCAATAACAAAAGAATGTTTTACTTGCACCCCTAGATGTGTGACATTGACCTTCCAACTTTGTCTTAATCCTTAAACTATACTGTTTTAAAAGTCTCTGACAAACCAAGTCCATGGTTCCAAGTCCTACTCTGTATTAAGATGGGTTCAGGCCCAATCTGAAATTGGAGTACAGTACACTTGTAGAGTAGCACCATCTGCCTGCCTTCGACTAAATTCCTGATAAGACAGTTTGTGGGGAAAGAATGAGGAGCTATAACCGGCTTTTCAGGTGCAGCTACAGCAGCTGTTGGATTACACCAAATCCTAGAAAAATGTCAGTTTCTAAAACAAAATTCATCAAATTCCTCTTACGTCCAGGTGTTGCTTGAACCAGACCTTATGCGCAGATGATATCATTTAGTGTATGACCTGGTGCTGCTGCAGACTGCCCTCTTACCGTCCTCCATCTTAATAAATCCATCCAGGCCTGAGCCATGGAAGAGACGAGGGCTGGGATTTCACCCGCGAATAATGTCACTGAGACAGAGAAGCTGGTGCATGCTAAGAGTCGGGCACAGCGTTTCCCTTCACCCGCTAAAGCCAAGTTCTGACTGATAGATAGTAGCAGAGCCAAGGCTCCTCAGTCAAACCTGGGACCCTTCACTGCACAAGACCTTAGGAAAGAGGAGATGCGTATTCATCTCATGGCGTCCGTGACACGCACCTCATTTTTTGAGGGAAGCGATATTTTACTGAAGGCGACTTTATTGGAGCATGACTGCTGTATAGATCTAAACAACCTTTAGATTATACAATAATGGGGAAAGAAGATAAACAGGCACCTCCATGTTGAAAAACAAGATTGCCTTCCACAACTTGGGGCTATAGGGCTCCTGCTGAACTATTAAATGCAACAAAGCTCATCTATATATCGGCTCAGCGGTTGCGATTCACAAACGTTTGTACACAACCTGAAGGCTTTCTATAAATGCTGCTCCTGATAAATTCCTCGTATCGTGTTGATGGGATTTTGTTTTTTTTCTAGTTTGGTGAACCAACACAACCCAAGGCAAACGAACACAACAGATGATACCTAAAAACTCATTCTGATATCTACTGCTTTTCTGAAATTACAGTACAGCTTGAAATTAGAGACTTAACAGCACTACTCTAAAAAATGTTTAAATCTCCAAAGCATCGGTGATGCAGTCAAGACCCTTGAGTTATTGTCTTTGGACTGAAGGTATTTCCTTTCCTCTTTGTTTCAGGAAACCCCCAGATCTGGGAGCGGCCGCCACAAGAGGTGAGACTCTTTTTATTATCCTGACACTGAGAGTGGAGTTTATCTGCTTCAGCATCACTAGTAATGTGTCAAGAGAAGGAACAGAGGCCGGGATGAGAAACAGCCGTTAGAGTCATTAATTACGAGAGCAGATTCCCTCTGAAATGGTCCGAGGGCCTTTTCCTGGTGTGTCACTGTTGATTCTTATTGCTGTTCTTTTCATGCTTTTATGGCTCAAGAAAGATGACTGTTTTGAACAGTAGTTGACAGGACACCATCTGGAGCTAGGACGCTTTGTTCAGACCGTCACTTCACTGCCCTAGCTGGCAGGGAGTGTTGAAAGTAAATCATTTGCTTTGAAAGGTTTCTAAAATGTGTGGTTCAGTTCAGTCGAGAGTCAAGATTGCTTTGGCATTTGATAAGGGTCTTTAAAACTTTCAAACAACCTCTATAAAGATTGATGTTTGGACAGTCACCGCCTTCTGGGCAGATTTTTTGTTTTGTTTGTTTGTTTCATACAATTTACTGTAGGGGTTTTGGCAGAGAGCACAAAATTGTGGCCAAAATAAATGTTCTTTCATTCTTCCTCCATTACACTACAATATAATTTAAATAATAGTCAAATTTCAAAATCTCTGAATTGCTGAGGGACCAAACACTTGAAGAAAATTGTGCAACCAATGTATTAGATTAATCCTCACAATGCAGCCTGTAACACACAATCAACATCACAAGTGGTGAAGTCCTTTGAGAACCTCTGTGTGTGTCCAGTGTGTATTTGTTTTGTGTTATTTGCTACCAAACTGTGAAGTTGTGGCCAACCCCGACAGCCAAGTTCACCAGCTGACATTCAATCTGGCCATGTAATTATGGCTGCTGCTCTCATCAGCTGGCCTGGCTACACTTGGACGCTCAGCAGTTCTGCAACGGATAACCTGCCAGGTGGCCTGGGCAGCACAAGATGGCTGATAGGGCAACTTTATAGATACGTGTCTCCCTCTAATTTACTCCCTTTCTGTCAGCTCCTCTCCTCTCTCAGTCACCTTATCCTTTTCTCTAGATTCAAGCCATTCCTCTGCACAGATACATGATGTTCCATCTGATATGGGAATATCACACCAAATTCCATTCAAATATCTAGCATTTAATATCGTCTTACTTTTGGGCAGTTGGACAAGTCTGATAGAATTTAACTTAAGCCTATGTGGCTTATTAGCTTGCATCCCAACACTTTATCAGTATCACAAATATTTCAGTGTCTGAAGCTCCTTCTGCCTTTCAAATGAGAAACGAAACTACGTAGCTCATCCTGGATAGTTTAGGGTTCCTGGGATATTGGAGCGTTCAAAACCAAAACACACCCGGGGCCAGCTCTGCCTATTTAGAAATCTTGAAAGCTCAGCTGCCATTGAAATAAAAGAGATTGGCATTGATCAGCTACACTTGCTAGCCCCCACCCATATATTATCATTTTGTGCAAAGGGACAGAGAGATATTACTGATTACATCTTTAAAACCACTCTGAATGGAGCTTGTCTTGATGTTTTCTTGCTATTTGAGGGAATGGCATGTGTCATGCGAGGCAGGGTGTTAATCAGGTGGTTGAGTACTGTGTGTTGTGGTTTCCGGTGTAGTTTTGACTCATTCCACATTGACACTTGAGTTTGTGAGAGACGTTGTTATACCTTTGGCTGCTCCTGTCTGTGCTTTCTCCTTCCCACCTGCTGAGGCTCCCAAGAGCGTGTGATTGGCTCAGCCTCTCTCTCCCCCAGACCTCACCCTGCAGTGTGCTAATGGGCCACGGTGTGATATTTAGTATCGAGGCCATGGATGTTTAGGCTTGGCTTCAACACCTGCTGAGCACCCTAGAGTACCCGTGTGTGTGTGTGTGTGTGTGGGTGCGACCAGGGAGATATCTCTGGAAACAAGATGACATGCATGGATGTAGACACACAAGCCATGTCATTGTTTTGTTTTTGGCTCTTTTTAGGCATCATGGTGAGGGGATGTATTCGTTGTCACGCTTTGTAATGTATACGTGCGTGTGTGCATGCACAAGCGTTTTGCATGTATGCTTGTGTGTGTGTGTGTGTGTGTGTGTTCATGCCGATAAAGGAAGAGTAGCCGTGAATGAGAGAGACGAATGAAATGCACTTTATCTTGCCGTAGGTGAGCGCCAAGAAGAGCGTTTCAAGGACTCCCTCTTGATCAAAAGCGATGGGCACTGCAGCGTTTGGCTCTCTGTAAGAGTGAGCGAAAATAAGCTGTTGGTTCTGTAAATGTCAAGGTACAGAAAAATACCGCCTCTGCTCGTGTATGAGGAATGGCACAGTAGCCTCAAAAGAGAAAAGAAGAATGGCTGAGTTGAATGAAGTAGATACAAAACTTAAGCCTTTGTTTACATCATGGGGCTCATGTCTGTAGTTTGTCACTTTTCATTAAGTCTTTATCTTGCATAAAGTCATGCTGGGTGATATGAAAATGTACATTTTAATATATTTGGTGTTTGAAATGTGTCCCCTAATAAACATAAATCAAGCCACCCACCAAGGACTTCCATAACTGTAACCTAGAATTGTATATATACATAAATACATATACAATGAAGGAAAGTTCCCACTTCCATTCCACGCTTCCTCCATATAAATTTAATTCTGTGGAGTCTTTCTGGGGTATGATATGATAATATCTACAGCATGTACTATCTTATACTTTACTGTAAACTTACCCTTTTCCCTCTTCACAAAATGACCACATTCTGCCAAGATCTTCATTTCCCGCGTTCAAATTCTTTTCCCAGATCTTTCTTTTACACTTTCACATTAGATAATTCATAAAGCTGTACGCCATTTCTGAAGATAAACCATAATGTGTTGTTTTTATGACAGTACTGAACATAGTGATAGAAATGTTCTTTACCTTCAAGACCCAGTTGTTCTATAAAATATCCATAAGACATAAATTGTTTTGGGGGTTTTTCTTTAAAGCCCCTGAAAATCTATTATTATTTCTCTATAACATTAAATATTCATGTCTAAATAAGCAACAATAAAAGTTAAAACCCATTTAGTTATTTATTTGTTGGAGTTTAACTCTCAAAAAGGAATCTGCTTCTTCAGGACTGTGTGGGTGTGGTTTGATCAGATTTGATTGACAAACAACCCACCAACTGTCATCAGAATCTGATTCAAATGCTGCTAAACTCTGATTGGTGCACGGTACTGAGTGACATCACCTTTTTCCAATTGAGCCCCGCCCACTTCAAAACAGTGAGAAGAGAACAGAGATTAAAAAAAAAAAAAGAAAGAAATACAGAAATCTCTCAATCAAAATAACCAAAACTGTTCTAACTTTGGCAGAAACGATTGTGTTCATTTAGGATCCCATCAGTCATAATAGTAAGAGAGTCTTGGTGTAGTCTAAAAATGTGGAATTTACAGGATTTTTACATCAGTGTGATAAAGTACCTTAACTTCTCAGATATTAAATTCACTAAATTAGCCAAAATAGATGTTCCTGCCTGGTTATTTAACCTATTAATGGTTTCATAATTGAATTCCCAGAATCGGAGCATCCTGGTAGACTAGTGTTACTGGTTAGGACACATACAATATAACCACAGCCTCCCTGATTCTGCTGGGCTGTGGACCCCTGTTGCATGTACCACCCCTCCCTTTCGGCTGTGTTTCCTGTCTGTCTCTTCCCTGTCATCTATCCAGTAAAAGCTAGAATGCCAAAGGAAAAAAAAAAACTATTCTCTATGTTGTGACAGTTTTTAACCATATTGCCAATTACTGCCTCTGCAATCTCAGAGTTAAAAGTACTTTGTAAAGTGGTCTAATAATGGGAACATCATATTTGGCAGATCCTGAAAAGAGTGCAGATGGTACATAGCAGTTATATTTGTCCTTTGTCTTGCCAGCAGCTTTCCTGTCTGTTTCAGCTGTAGAAATATCCAGACAGCCCCCTTCAGACAATTCAATGAAGCCTACAGACTCCCCAATAATTTGATTCCCAGGGAGATTTTATAAACCTGGCACAATCTGTTCCTACCGGGGAGTGGGAGTTGTTGTAGTCAGAGGTGGGTGGGTACACAGCCAGCAACTCATTCCAAGTTTCCGCGTCAATAATTATTGAAATAAGGTCAGTAAGAAAATAAACTGCACATGAATATTCTTTCCCAGCTGCCCCAGAATCCGTCTCTAAGCAGCGTGGAAGTGAAGAGGAGATAAGGTTAATGTTCTGCTCGGGCTGCATACAAAAACCTTTAAAACCATTTACTTTCTCACCGGCTTAAGAACAGTGACGCACAAGTTGCCGCTGCCATTCTTGAGCCTATTTGAAGTTGCAATATGTAAATTGTTTCTTAATCAGAACCCTTTTTGCACCAAAGTTGCAAACCCTTGACGGCCTTTTCTCCATTAATGGAATAAAAGGCAGAGGGGTGTTAATAATGCATGCTTAATTGAAAGGGCAAACACGCAGAAGATATTCCCACCTGTTCTTTTGATGATGGATGTGTCATCCCATTGAAGTTTAATAATGTGGCTATGATTCATACCTTCAAACAGCCTCAGAGTGAATACAGTATTGGACACTTTGTGTAATGGAAATAGCCACAAAATTCACTGTTTTTCCAACTTTCTTTTTTATGCAAAACTTGAGTATTCAGCTTGGATCAGGTATTGTAGTTATGTTTTTCCGTGTGTTTGTAACAGCTCCGCAGGGCCGGGATCTGAGGAAGACGTGGGTGGGAGCAGCAGACAGCGACACAACCGTCACAGCAGAGATGGAGGAGCTGCAGTGCCGGGAAGTTTGGAGAAAAGGATGGAGGAGCTGGAGAAGGTACGTCTTCTGACCCTGTCGTTCATATTATTGCTCAGCTACAGTCACTACTAATACCAATTAATACTCCACCAATACAAACACAAGCCAGTTAAAATGATGTTTTAAAGGAATAGTTTGACATTTGTCTCATGTCTGTGCATTTACTATAGAGCTAGAGCCAGGAAGAGATTAGCTTAGCTTAGCATAAAGACTGGAAGCAGTGAGAAACATCTCACTCCAGAATAAAAAAATATGCCTACCAGTACCTCGTAAGCTCACTTATTAACACCAAAACAAACCAAACTGTAAAAACGACAGGTTGTGGTTTTACAGGGAAATACAAGCTATTGGATCAGCTGCGAAATAATAGATATATATTTTTTTATTTTGAGCCAGGCTAACCGTTTCCCCTTGCTTCCAGTCTTTATGCTAAGTTAAGCTAATCACCTGCTGGATATAGCTCCATAGTTAACACACAGACATGAGAATAGTATCAATCTTCTCATCTAACTCTTGGCAAGACGGCGAAGAAGTGTATTTCAAAAATTACAAAATATTCCCTTAATGGTGCACCTATCATTATATAACTCGCACGAGTTTGTTGTCTGCTATGAGTTTACTTCATAAAGTTTAATATCAGCCTTAAACAGAGATCATTTTTTACTTTTTGCTCATGAAAAGGTGAGTAAATGTGGGCATCTGCTGTGAGACTGGACGGTTTCCTATTATGGTCCAGATGAGTCAGAATACACATGTTGGCAGGTTTTATGGCCTCCCTGCTGTGAGAAGGTGCAACTCTGTATGGAGCGTGACTCAGAAGTCCTTCGTATTAGAGAGGCTTGATATTTTTTGATGTATGAGACAGACATCTTGCAGATTGTGTCACTCTGGCCAGTGGAGTTTGAGCGATTTACAGTATATCACGAGTTACTCTTCCTGCTGCTTTTTTAAATTAGGTATGTAACCACAATGGAATAAGAGCCAAATAATATTCACTTTTAGATTCTGTTCAGCTTTTTTTTAACTCATCCACTCTCTGCTCTTGCTTTTTCTTGTTTTTGAGATTAAATTCCTATCCATAGTTTCAACCAGATGGCAAATAAGCAAATAGTTAATTGTTGGTCCGTTGGGGAAAGACAGAAAGACACACCCGAAATGGGGCCGTAGCCAGGATTTTAAATTTAACTTGACAATTCACATTTTATATATTCACTTTTATCTCCCTGCACTAAAAGCAGTTTCAAAGCCTTCTTCACACTGCCAGGAATAATAATAAACATTTCAACACAAAAGTCAAATTTAAGAATATAGATTCATATAGAATGATCAGAATCAGCCTTAAAAAATGTATCAAGTGTAATTTGTGTATAATTATAAACAACACTGAGGACATGTGGTAGCTACTGCCCTGGCCTGAACCAAAACATACATGTCTTCTTCCTGTGGCATTAACTCGTCTTCCAGTGTTCACCACTGTTCGACCATCAAGCCGTCAGTTACACAGTGTCAGCGAGTGAGAGCAAATCCTAAGCTGATTTTCAGCGGGTTTTCCTTCCTATATACTTCCCTGAGTGCAACCAAAGCTAAATCAACCTCAAGCACCATGGAAATGTAAAATGACAGAGGAAGCATCAGCTTTATGATTGACATCCGCTATCACTACCAAATCCTATCAACTTTTCAATACTCCCTGAGTTTCGTAAGGGTCCATCCGTCTTTTGGCCGACTGAAAGCCTCTATCAGCGGCACTTTGTTTAGATGAATTTCCACTTTGAGTCCTTTGAGCGGCCGCCCAAGTTCTGATTTCCTGACTGGAAACTGCGGCTCACCACTGGCAGAAATTCTCCTCAGTGTTGTTGAAGAGATGACCTTTTAGAGTGCAGATATGTCTTTTCCTCCTACACCGTTTCTATCAGACACTCAACCCCTCACTGCTGCCACTGTAGAAAGTCAACTCCGAATCAAATGTCACTTGGGTGGCTTTCAAAGAAAGGTTTTTAAAGTAAGTACTGCTGTGACCTCAGTGACTTTCCGTGCGAGGTTTTTCTCTGCGTCAAATGACTAGAAACACTTTAAAAATCACATTTCAAACACTTATTTTGGTGCACATTGTTTCTTTCACTTTCGTACAGGGGGAGGTGTGTATGATGAAGGTCCGTTCATATGAGATTGACGGCAGATAAATCCCTGAGACTCCAGGCTGCGGCTTTAGGTCCTTAGACATTACTGAAAAACCTCACAAGTACAGTATGTTTGATCATCAGAAATATGTATCTCTCACAGAAACACTTGTTCTCCAAAGCCAAGCAGTATCTAACCTCAACCCAGGTTGGGAGGAGAGTCACGGATGACACATGTTGACCCATTCAGAACGAAACCGCTAATGGAGATTTAGCCTGCATTACTGTGTCGGTGTGAATTGGAGTACAAGAGATGTTTGTTCAGGTGTCTTTGAGATGAGATTCTATAAGACTTCAAAGCTGCAGCCATCTATAGTACCTTTAAAAACCAGGATGAATAGAGTTTCCTTGGTGAGCATATTGATGTCGGCCTTCTACTGTACCTGCCCGACTGGTTTCTATGGAAACAATTTCATGCTTATCTGTAACAGAAAGAAAGTGAAACTGGAAAGTGGAAATCCTGGTCTTATATTAGTTTCCATCATAAACACAAACAGCAGTTTTGACATTTGTGCACGTTAAAACTTGTGTGTTTATAGCGTACATACGGTTTCTCTCAATGTGGAACAATATCCATTTATTTCACTGCGGTTGTTGGAGGCGACACAACAGCAACACACTGGCTTTTAACCAAGTACAATTTGAAAGAAACACAAAAGCACTGTGAAAAAGGAACTATTAAAGCATTGTTCACTGACAGTCTGTTGTGTTTATTATTACAGATTGCTTGTTTTGAAGAATATGTTGAATTAGGAAATAGAAGATTATATATTCGATTAAAACTGTCTTGTCACAATGTGTTTTATTGACAAAGTCTTAACGCCTTATAAAACCAGATGTTTTTGGAAGTAAAATGTGCTTTGAATGAAGTAGTCTCATATAAACTGTAGCTTAGATGAATACACAGGCCTGAATATTGTTAAATGTTGACTACAGCTGTTTGCAGTTGTAGGTTTGGCACATCGAAGGCTTTCTAATGCTGGACAGTAGTAAAGATAAATTCACATAGAATTCACCTGAAGAAGAACAGTTGCATTTTAAATGTTTAGAGGTTTTCTATCAACCTCAATATATATATATATTTGTGGCAGATGGCATTTTCCCATGCATTTAATCTACTATCCATTTCTGCTGGTCATCTGGGTCCAGGTCCAGATGCCCTTCTTTGTAGCTACTTCCTGTAGCTACTTCCTGTAACTCCTCCTGGGGAAACCCAAGGCTTTCCCAGGCCAGATGGGATATAAAAGGCATCCTAATCAGATGGCCACACCACCTCTTCTGGGTCCTCTTAATATGATGGAGCAGAAGTTCTACTCCGAGCTTTTTTCGGATGTCCGAGCTCCCTAAAGCATGTCTATGCATCAAACAAAGTGTTTATTGGATCATCGATCAGCCTCTGAATCCCTCTACCGACACAGCTTTCCAACTTCAGAATCGGAGGAGCTGCATCTGCCAGTCTTTCCGAAAAAAAACAACAATTCACACAACTACTTCTGTCACTTTTCAATATTTGAACGGAGTGCAACACTATGAATACCTTTCAGGAGGGACTGTGTGCTCCCTTATCCCCATTTGTATGAATCATAACATGTCACCCCTCTTTATGAAAGCAGGCTTTTTGCCCTGCCATCGAGTGTGTCCATTTGGAACACGTATAAACACTCTTGCCTTTAGGCATGGTCAGATGACACTGTACAAATTACCTCATTTCAAGAACACCCCAGCCTTCACCCTGTCGTAAGGGTGACCCCCAACTGCGAAGAAAACGGCTTTCATCTGCGATCTTGTCCATTCAATGCTACCCAGAGCTCATGACCATGGGTGAAGGGGATCAGCAGGTAAATCGAGAGCTTTGCCTTCATGCTCCATTTCCTGTTCACCACAACAGTCGGGTACAATGACCACGTTTCTGCAGCTGACAAGGCCCAAGATACTTGAACTCCTTTACTTAGGGCAACAGCTGTCCCATCCCAAACCCCAACCCCCAGTGTATTTAACATTTCTCCTTTAAATGCTCCAGTGCAAATGTTTAGGATCTGACAATTACCATTTCTCATAAAACGGAAATACTTACAAGGCAGTTTTTAGTCCCATAGCAATGCGTATGAATTCTAAATACAAATTTCACGGTGAAAAGATTTATTCTTCATGTAATTATGTTGCTAATTTGTGTGTGTGTGTGTGTTTTCAGGAGCTGGCCAGAGAGCGTCAGGAGAACAGCAGGTTGCTGAAGGCCCACCAGGACAAAGACGACCTCATCGGGAAGCTGAAGGAGGAAATCGACTTGCTGAACAGAGTGAGTTCAGCCTATGTAATTTATGCTCTGATGTCTGATATTTTGAGCGTTCCTTTGTGTTTTTCGTGTGTGGGTGGCTAGCGGGGGTTGTAAATCATCATCTGGCATTTTAGTGGAGTTGTGTATAATAGCTGTGTTTTTCTACAATGCTTGTCTTGCAGTCCATTAGGATTTGGACACCAACAAACCTCTATTTTTGGATTTACACACTTGTTACAAGATAACAGCAAGTATTTGTTTACTCAGAGGCATTGTAAGCGCGATTAAAACGCGATGACATTTGAGCCTCAAAAGTTACTGGTCAGTGTGGCAGGTGACATTAATGTCTTATTGATTTATCCACCAAAAACAAATGTGCTGCCTGGTGGCTAAGAATTTCAGATGTGATTGCATGTCTCAAGAAAATTGACAGACTTTTTTTTTTTTTACTTTTTGTCAGCTTAAATTAGAGGGTATTTTCAGTATTATATTGGACAAACACTGTTGTGGTCCTCATCTCAGAGGGTTTGGACAGATTGTTTTGTTGAATAAAGCAAAAAAGAGATCAATAAGAAAGAAATTGTGCTGTGGCAGCTGAAAACACCACATATACCACAATCTTCAACTTCTGAACACCCAGTTTCTTTCTCTTTTTCTATTTCAGTGTATCTCAGTGAAGTGAAATCTCTCACTCGGTTGGAAACGGGAATCGAACAGAGGTCTCCCATGTTAATGTCAGATGTTTTATAACATAATTACTACACTCGTCAGAGGGCTTTGTCACTTAAACAGATGTCGTTTTGGGGCACTTGCTGAAACTGATGCTGTCATTCTTCTTTGGTTGATAATCAAATTATCTACATATGAAGAACAGCTCCCCGGTGAGAGTTAATAGATGCTTTTCTTTAAAGTGTCTCTGAAGAAGAGAACTCCAAGTCCTCCCTCAGGAAAATCAGTTAAGACATGGAAATGCTGATGATAAGCTGCCTTACTTTATGATTATTGTTATTATTTTTGAGAGATCTTGCTGCCATCACGCTCGGCAGCGTTTCACACTGACGTGAACCCACTAGCAGAGGTCATGAGTGTTTTTAAGTTTGGCTTGCCCCCACTGGTCGGGGTCCTGTTTCCTCCTCACATTGTGGTCAGGGTTGAAAGGTCAGGGGATACTCGTGTAAGCTGAGTATTCTTTATATTCAGCAGCCGGAGTGAAACCTCCCCGAACCCTGTGAACCCTCATCTCCCTCTCACCCCAGACTGTCAACAAACCCTCCTCAACTCGCAGCCTTTGCCCATGTTTTCTGGGTCACAAAATACACCATAGTACCTCTGAAGGGAAACGTAGCGGGAGGGGATAGATCTGAAAGACTTTCATGTCTCAAATATTCAGAGAAAAGCGATCTTAGCTCTCCCCTGCGGAGCCAATCAAATCCAAACAAGAGATCAAGCTCTGCCAACAAATACAGCGGCTGGTGATGTGCATACATTTTCAGCAACTAGTTGAATGAATGTTGTTTGGTTATTATCTTGACACTTCAATCATTATGATACACACCACACAACCCATCTGCAAACATTAAGAGGGCAATATTGCAGGAGACATCACGGTGATAGCATCGCATGGACAGGAAGCTGGTCATAAGAGAAGGGCTTTATGTAAGGACGGTCGACGTGGTGATAGCCATCAGAAATGTCCCTGAGAGAGGCTCCTGCAAGGCCTGATGGGAAAGCAGGAGATAACAGCTGATCCAGTCTGCCGTCTCTGCAGAGGAAGATTGAACTCTCAGTCACTGCAGAAGTTTATTTGAGAGAGAAAGAAACTGCTGGACCTGTATCTCCCTCTTGATACGCTTTGAAGAGAGAAATCCTGTCTTGTAGAGAGCTCCGATCCCTGTAAGCACATATTATATATCCGTGCGATGGAAGCTGATGAGATCTTTCGTGTGATGATGAAGCAAGTAGATTTTGCATTTTCAGACGTTAAACCTGCAATAACTGTTTGGGGTTTTTGGCCATTTGTGGGCAGCGGAAGTTGTGAGCTCAACATGGACGTATAAGTTCGTACGGCGAACTTGTTAGCAAACAGTTGCTTATTTAAACATGCAGCAGATACGGAGAGACATTATTATTCATTTGGAGTCGTGTTTCTGGAATATAAGTCCAATATTCACTCTCTTTTAGCTGTTTTTGGTCTCTACCAACTCCTGAGGGAAATATCTGGCTCTTTAGCTGCTAAAAGCTCCACTATGCTCACAAGCTAGTCGCTAACTGTGTCTGTGTGCCGTTTGGTGCTGAGCAGGTAGTGTACGGTGGGTTTTTAGAGTTTTTCTCGCTTTAAGCAGCTGCCAGCTATGGCCAAAAACAACGCCATGAGAGCGAACTAAGACGGTAAAGTTGCAGCTAAACGATGAGCTGAAACTCACTATAAAGCTCTGTGAAGCCGGGAGGAGCTGCAGATTCAGGTGATGAATCTCTGTAGGTTCATAACTACGAGCGACTTCTTAAACATTGTCGCATTGTTTATGAAAATATTGATTATAGCCACTTTAGAGAAACACGTGAGAGTCCACTTTGTGCAAAAAGCCAGTCTGTTTTGAGTCTTTTTATCCCTCTTTCTCTGCAGCAGAGACAACATGATGCGTAGAAACTCGCGACCTCCTCAGTTTGACTTTTAAACTTCCTCTAAGTGCAGTTCGGCTCGTTCTCAGCGGCCACGCGGTCGTGACCGGTGATGGAAGAAACCGAAAATGAGGAGTGTCACTTTGATGAGGCAGCCCTGTGGCAACTGAGAGCCTCTTTCATTTGCGACTAATTGAAGCTGTTAATGTCTAATTTGTTGCTATCAAGGCAAGCCTGGCTGCAGGGGGAAACCTGGCAGCATGTAACGCTCGCTTTAACTCTCCGACTAACACTCCAACCTGACGGGGCCCTCAGACGTAGAGAGGCAGGGCTGTGAATATTCATGTGTCTAAATCTGTCCAGAAAGTGCTAACGCCAGATCTGTCTTTTGTGCCCTTTCCGCAGGACCTGGATGACATTGAAGACGAGAACGAGCAACTCAAACAGGAGAACAAGACTCTGCTGAAAGTGGTGGGTCAGCTGACAAGGTAGAACCGCCCAGCCTCCCCTTGACGAGTGGAGCTTCTCTATTCTCTCCTTTCTCCTGACCTCCTGCCCTGGGTCAAGTCCAGCAGCGTGGCCTTTTACCTGTCTGATTCTGTCTCTTTGTGTGTTAGAGGTGAAACTGTAAAGTAGTCGTCCTCAGCCTCACAGCCTTAAATACATCCCCCGAGGAGGATTTATTCCACGTTGTGAAAGCTGAGCGAACTAGAGGCTAACGTTCTCCTGTCCTGACAGTCTCATGGGGATTGTCTGTCATCGTATACATATTTAATGTAAATGTATTGTATATAGGCCATTTAGATTGTTCATTTTTTGGGATTTTTGATAAGGTCTTAAAAAGCAAAAGTAAAATGAATGTATGTGCTGCACAAACAAGCGCACACAAAGCCTTTTAAAACTTTTTAGAGGTTTAAAAAATAAAAGTTCAAACTTCAGTGCACACAGCAGCCACGCAGGTAAATTTTAAAAAAGATCTCCAGTGTTGCAGTGTTTGATTTGTGTCCGAGTGCAGTTTCATCAGTGAACTTGTAACGATGGAGCTTCTGTCGAGGAACACTTGGACCAAATTCAACCTAATTACTGCTACAGTACCATCAGCCAAAGTGGGCATAGTGCCTTGCAATGCATGTGAGATTTTTTTTGTCTATTCTTAAAAACAAAATTGTTAAAGCCTGGTGCTTTATTAATGAACATTAGTGCCAGATTTTCTTTCTTCCAAAATTGTCTTGGTACATTTGAATCCCAGCAGGGCATCTACACATCTGAATGAAGAAAACTGCATTTTAGATATTTTCAGTTTAAATGATAAAGTTAACACAAGCGAGACTTTATACCAATTATATGCTTTATGCATTTGAACGTTAACATCTGAGTATTATACTTTGCCCTTGATGAAATGTTTTAGGATGAAACCCTGGCCTAGTATGTATGTGGATTCTTTTTTTAAAAAGCATTTTCTCTAATTCGTTTACAAGTTATGTCTTTGCAATATTTGATAGATGTTTAGCTGCTCTGTTTATGGCATCTAAGATGTGTGGAGTGAGCTACAGTGCATTTTTCTTTTTTTTTTTGTTGTATGATAACCAAATGAACTGAAGGAACATACTATTTGAAATGCATCTCTTTTGTCTACTCAAGGGAACAGGCTCGGCTGGTAGTTGCATTTTACTTTCTGTATTTAGATCATTTTATTCCACTGAGGAGCTGCTCAGTGAGCGCCTGCACCGTGGCAATTAATCTATAGGTTTTAGTCCATCAATAGATTACTCTGCTTCCACATACATTCACATATTTTGGGGGTAAAGATCATCCCCTGGCAGACAGACACCACAGACCCATCTCTCTTTCCATTACATTATGCATGTACAGAAGATTAAGACATTTAATAAAAGTTTGATTATCTCTCTCCTCAGTCGACTCGCTTGTGTTCATTAAGACTAATTTGATGTGATTATACCATGCCACTGAGTCGGTAATGCAATGTGACGGTGGCGGGGGGTTCAGTTCCTCCGCCTGGCTCTCAACACACACACACACACACACACACACACACATACATTCATGATGATTCAACATGCCAATCACCAACCTGACTGCCTAAAGGCCACCATCCTGGCACATGAAACCTCCATCCACAGCACAGAACCTCCATCACGCCATTGAAACGCATTAATTCCCTCACATAGTGACAGACTTGGGAGGGAGGCATCCATATAGGAAGCACATCAGGACTAAATGTCAACTAAATTTCTAGATAATGGCCTCTTTCAGCTGAGTGAAAGTGCTAGAGGCTCTCTCCGTAATCCCTATTAGCATTTTTATGAAAAAGTTGTAGGATCTGTCATTTGGAACAGTCACAGAGGGCAAAGACAATTCATATCCGCCTCTAGTTTGTCACAAAAGCGCTGCTCATTCGCTCTTACCAGCAATGTCAGACCTCAACTAAAGTTCAGGCGGCATCAGAATCCTTTCTGTCTCAAAACTCTGTGAATTATAGGTTTCATCACTGCGTGTGAACGTAGTTTGTTGGCAAAAGAAAGAGTGCTTTTTTTGTTTTGAAGCTTTGCAAGAACATTTCATCACTCCTGCGACCTTTTGAGATATGTGACAGTCGATGTTGTCATCTTTTATAGTGGGGGAAAAAAGGCAGTAAATAGTAGAAAGTGTTGTTTGGTTCTATCATTTAAACAGACATAGTGCAGGTTAACACCCTAAGAGAGTAATATCTGCTCTGTATATATGATATATATGTACATATGTTGGCAACACATCTGAGGGTTTTAACTTGAATTTACATTCTACATGACAGTGTATTTAAAGTTGACTACTTTGAGGTCAGCAAAACCAAATTATTTATCAATTCCCTGCCAGAATTTGTAGCTTTGAAAGAGCATTTCTACCTTCATGCTGGGAAATAAAACAGTAACGCTTTATTCTCCTCTTCTACTTCCTATTAATATTTCAAGAACTTTCCTATTTATAACTATTTAATCTGGCACCACAGTAATTATAGGGAAAATAGAATAGAAAGAAGTTCTGATGTAGTTATGTTTAAAACTTTTTAGATACGTTCCTCTCTGTGTGTTTGGGGTGGGTGTTGAGGGGGACCACAGCATTCCTAAAATCCTGGCTGTGCTGACTGTTAGATGGGTTTACAGTTTCCGAGAAGCACATCTGGGCTCCTGATCAGTGTGATATCCTGTGGAGGGTGTGTGTTGATATCACTTCATGGTGTGGCACAGCCCTCCTATCCATCACTAAGTGGCAAAACAAACCTTCTATGGCTGCAGTGGATGGGGAGAGCTGGTGTAAAACAAACAAAGTAATATATTTTTAAAAAGGAAAAGCCAACAAAATGAAAAATAATCTGTTTGACATACCAGACAGTCAGTAAGCCTGTGGACGCTGAACTGTGGCCAGAATAAAGAGTTTCCTGACACATTTATGTACCATTTTTTGAGACCAAGGAAGTATACTCAGCAGTCACACAGAAAGGTAATCAAGATGGAGTCTAAAAATAAGTCAAGATTTTACTGCCAAATACCTGACATCCAAGTTTCAACACCAGGATTCCAGTTGTGTTGCCGAATTGCAGCATTACATTTGCTTATTTTGTCTTCAGCCTTTGGCAGTGCAAACGTTATGCATATGTGTCTTTCTAAATCTGTTTGTGCTGATTGAACTACAGCTCTTTTCTGCACGATTTAAGCCATGTTTTTCCATGTAGATGCACCCACCAAATGCTGAATATTTGTGCTCGCTTTCTATAGGATATCATTCAGATGCCTACCTTTACAAGAGAATTATTCAAGTTTAAAAGGCTTAAACTGGATAAACTGGTATTTTCTTTTACGTCTGTCTTCTTCCATTGGTTTTTTTTTATTGCTACAACATAGCTTGTAATGACAATCATGTGTCCAACCTGGTTTGTTTGTATGTACGGCCATGAAAAGGACATATCTGCCTCCACGAAGTGCATTAGATCCTGAGAGGCTGATAGTTGGGACTGAGATGAGAAGCAGGCCGTATCTTGTCCTTGTAGAAAACCCAGCCATATTTCATTATCAGTTGGTTTCATGCTCTTGGTTCTCCGGCCAATCTCCTCAATCTCCAGCGTCCCTGGTGCAGGGAGGCACTCATCCACGCAGAGGATGGCAGGGGTCAGGATGCCAGAAAGAGTGAGAACGGATGGGTGGAACGATACTGGACGTATTTGTGCAATTTCCTCTGCCTATTCCTTCTGCTCCACTTTATCACAGCAGCCCATTTTCTCAACCAGCAGCCTGAAAATGATTGTGCCTACCCGTGCACCTTTTATACCTCATTATCTCAAACCTAAGTGATGTCTGAGGTGACACTTTAAAGCCAGTCAAATTGAAGTGTCCTTGGTGATGGGAAATTTTGCGTTCAGACCTTCTATCCTAACCAAATGTCACACTACTTCCAGCAGAAGGCACAATCTCTCACTGTCTCTTTCAAGTTGGTGAGATTTCTCTGCCGCGCCACCATGAAAGTGTTGGGTTGTTTTTGAAGTCACGCCACTTGGCCGGCCGTCCTCTGAAGACAAACAGCACCGCGTTGGAGCTGGAACCGCAATAACAAGACTTCAGACGCCTCACGTGCGCTTCCCTCAACACCAGGACCACATGCGGAGCTGCCCTTTGTTGAAATGCCCTGTAAAAGTCAATGGGATTCTAACGCGGTTCATAAACTGAGAGGAATCAACTAATGGAAATCCAACGGCATGACATTTACCAAATGGCATAACTGAACTCGTTTGGCTCGGAGTAATGGCAATGTTTTGGACGTTTTGTTTTTCTTCTTTAGCTTCGCCTCATGGCAGCTGTCAGAGGAAGTAATGAAGTAGAGGAGGACAAGTTGGATTTTTTTGTACCATCAATGAGTCACGACAAGAGGGTGCAGCTGGATAATGAAGCGGCTTGTCAAAACGTGGTGAAATACCCCTTTAAAGAGACCAAAAATCTAAATAAAGGATGATAATAATGCCAGTGAATGTAAAATGATAATGTTATGCTGATAATGCCATATTATTAGCCAGAAATTAAACGCTATATTCCATTTTTAACCCATTCAGAAGACATTTTATTACATTTTGAAGTGATTATTGCTTCATCCGGCAGCTATTACATTATCAGCTGCTGTAAAGAATATCCGAACACTTTGTACTCATTCCATCTGGCCCATTTTTCTTTTTATCACTGCAGCTGTCACCTAAATCACTCTCTTGTCAAAATGACTTCTGTCTACCCCTCCACCCCTCATAACCCATTATCCTAAAAAAAGAGATCTATGAGATGGCACTACAAACCCATATTCTGCCTTGTCCTTTGGCCTGTTGGCTGGTGTTTCCACTGGTCTGGCTTCTACAACTTTGTTTCATCTTCTGTCCATTTTGTCCAGTGGATCTCTGTCCAGTTGGCTTAAATAATGTTGTTCTTGGTGGTAATGTTTTATTGTTTTTTTTTTTAGAAATAGAATAAAGAAGAATCAGTTATCTCACATCCAAAATATTCTGAATGTAATTAGCCAGAAACACACTTTGATTTGGACTTCAATATTCATGAGGAAGCTCCGCGGGCTGCAGAATAAACACAAAGCACCTCCAGCTGACAGACAGAGGTCTTTAACAAAAGACAAACATTTTCTCCTCTAACTTCACCTGAATGTCCCCAGGAGTGTACAATATACTTTTACTCTAATATGTTGGTTTGCCTCTAATTTGGGGTAATATTTGCTTTGTACTGAATATCTAATATTAGATGGTGTGTGTTATCCATGGGCAGTATGTTGGACCACGATAGTCATGGCCAGATTAAGTCTATGGCAAAATTTGGGTTGTGGGTCCTGATTAATTTTGTCTTTAACACAAATTTATTTAGGAATGTTATTGAGGAGAATGCACCATGGAAGTTTTGGCACAGGGTCCCTTTCTAAGACCCGCCTGAAGACCCTTCAATTCAGTTTGTGTGTGATCATATTCACACACACATATCTGCAATTAATCATAAACCAACTGATACAATGAATACGGGGCTTTCAGGGCCCTAAAGGTCAAGGGGCCCTGGGGCAGGTGCCTGGTTGGTAAGCCACCCCTGGTCATAGTCTGCAAACTTTGTCACATTTACATGGTAAATGGTAAATGGACTTCACTTATATAGTGCTTTTCAAACTTAACGGTTCCCAAAGCTCTTTTACAGATTGGTCTCATTCACCCATTCACACACGCATTCACACACCGATGGCGACGGAGCTGCCGTGCAAGGTGCTGGCCTCCATCGGGAGCAACTTAGGGCTCAGTGTCTTGCCCAAGGACACTTCAACAGGAGGACAGGAGGAACCGGGGATCAAACCGGGATATTAACAGGGATTAATGATAAAAAGTATCTGTATTGACATAGATATAAATGATTCTGGCCCTGGTATTACTTGGTATTGGATCGAAACCAAACTTTTGGCATCACCAACTCCTACTACTACTACTACTAGTCATTAATTTATTATTCTGGGTGTCAATTGAGACTTTTTGTAAGGGAATAATATACTCGTATGCCATATTTAATTTGACCTCTGCATAAGTTTCTTTAAAAATAAAGAAATATTGGTTTTGGTGCTGGCTTCTGGAGCACCAAAACCAAGCGATTCTTTTCTCCTCGGCTAATCAGTGCCCAGTCCATGAGCCCTGAGCCCAGAGGCAAGCTGTGTACAATTTACATGAGGTACCTCGTCTCCAATCTCTCATCTCTGAGGGAAATTGAACGCGGCATAAATACCACCGTGACCTTGAGACTCCGTCCTGCGGAGGCAAACAGCAAAAATCTACATGCACAGCTATCAGTCTGATTAGCATGGGCTTCACATGGATGGTAAACCAACCGCAGCAGCACAACAGACCTGTTCAATTTGTTGTGCACACACACACACACACACACACACACACACACTTACACTCACACACACACCATACGGAAAGTGGTAAGCCTCTTCGCAGCAGAGGCAGAGGATGACAGACTTGAGTGGCTTGTTTCTCTGTTGGGAATTAAGTCATCTGTTCCAAAGATCTCTTCCCGGGGCCCCCTGGGGTTGCCATGGCAACGGGATATGACGACGTGTGTGTGTGTGTGTGCGTGTGTGTGTGTGTCCCAATAAATCTTTTCAAAAATTGTGTCTGGTTGTCCAATCACATCCATCTACTGTAAGAGGTATGCTTTGTGAGGACCCCCCTCCATTACACACACACACACACACACACACACACCTCCTCCTCTTCCTCAAAACACCCACTGACAACCACACACACACACACATACAGAATGACATATAAAACCATCACACTGTGTACAAAATGGCAAAGTATTGACTGCCAGATAGATGACTAACACTTACTATAAATGTGATGACAAAGTGCTGCTCTACATTTGCCACCCACAGACTCTTAATGGCTACTGGAAACATTATCGATGCTTTATCTTGTGAACGCGCTGCCGTCGTTTATTTTGAACTGCACGCCGATAAACAAGCGTTTGTGCTCCAGAAACAAACTCAGCCAGCGAGCCATCCTGAAGAAAGATGGGAGAGATTCCCACCCCGACTGTGCCTCACTTCCTGTTCTCCTCCAGTGGGTGGCAGTGTTCCCAGGCTGGAATCCATCAGTGTGATACCAAGAGATCATGGCTCTGATGTGTGTTTTACAGGCTTATGTGCTCAGTGATCCTTGGTGACTAGCTCTATTAGGTAATATTTAGGTAGGCAGAGGTTAGTTTGGGTATCCAGTGCCAAATCCTCCTGATGTAAAGTGTTACTCTTGGGAATAATTTCAGTGGAGCTTCTTGTTAGTCAACGCTGACGCACTTCCTGTACAACATTTTGAATTACTGTTACATAACAGCCTGCATCCTCATGCTACTGTATGTAAATACTGATGGATCCATGGCAGAACACATCACCCTCTTATCATAATCTCATTTATGACGGATCTTGTTTATGAGAGATTTGTTATTGACTGTGGTAATCAGGTTGCACAAGCTGAAATTGCTGCTATTTCCATCATTTTTTCCCCATTTGCTCATCCATTTTAATAAAGCCCGAACCTCTAGAGAGGGAGCATGTGAATTTGAATGTTGTTGATGACTCACAAAGTCCGTGCCAAGCAGAATAGGAGGCGGCTCTGGGGAGCATCAACAGCCTCTGAAGGTCACTCCACGCTGTTACCATGACAGCGCCGGCCTCCCTCTGAGAAGTTGCTGCCGTTGTGTTCGTGTATCGTGATTTAAGAGGGGACCTGCCTTGGGATGCGTGCGAAAGCAGCAACTGCTGCTCGGCACGTACGCACACACAAACATGTGCATCCCCTTCCACCCTCCTCCTCCTCATCAGCACTACCAAGTCAGCAGGGGAGAGGCAGAGGTGCATGTTCAGCCCTGAGCGGAGTCTCATTCTGAGCTTTCCCCTGGGAAGGACACACAAACACACACAAGC
The DNA here is from genome assembly GCA_008360985.2 of Macquaria ambigua. Taxonomy (NCBI): domain Eukaryota; kingdom Metazoa; phylum Chordata; class Actinopteri; order Centrarchiformes; family Percichthyidae; genus Macquaria; species Macquaria ambigua. Next base: position 247,345 of record VMKM01000052.1, read on the forward strand.
GGGCTGTCAAAGAATCAAAAATAACCCTTCTGGTAGATCCTGGGTGTGTGTAGAAGCCAAAGTGGCCGGAGTTTCACCTCTCTCTGCCATCCCGCAATATGTAAACAGAGTGTGAATAGACTCTGTACAGATGGATTAGACAGACACATACACTAATCATCCATCTGTCTTCTACTCTTACTCTGAAAAATGGCTGTCAACCACTAAAACATAGCCCTCTCTGTCCTCTTTGTCCTTCCATTCATCCATCAGCCATCACCGCCCACAGCTAGCCGCCCTATCTATGGGATACATGCATTGCCAGACAGCTCACAGGTGGTTACTAGCTGAGTAGGAGGAGAGCAGGGTTCATCCATATATGCATGACCATTCCCATGGCAGCTCACTGGGGGAGCTTACTTCATAGGAAGTCCTAACAAGGCAATTATCCCTGTTAGGTTTCATCTGACTCCAGCTGAAGTTGCACTGTCCTGGAGGGTTTGGACCGTGAATGCCTGGAAACCTGCCCCCAAGACTTGTTGCTAGTTGAAAGTGAACATGATTAATGTTCACGCTTAAAAGGGCCACATGGATGAGTTTGGGTGTTTTGTGTTTACATTCTGCCTGGCATTTTCTAAAGTTTTAATACTGGTTTTCCTCCTGCCAGGCGGTCAGTGGCTTCTGTTCATTTCCCTTTGCTATGAAAATCAACATGCAGAGACTTTAGCCGTGCTCGAGGTAGGCAATCCATCTAATTAACGCATTGTTGCTTCGATTTTGTGTCAGAGTGTGGTCACCTTCACATGGGAAATCAGTTTTCAGCAGCGCACCTGTTTTGAAAACTCATGTTCGGGGCTCCGGGATCCAAGATTTGATTATCGCACAGCAGAAAGTCTTATGGACAGGACTCCAGATCAAAAAGCAAAAATATCCTGCACACTGTTTCATTAATTCAATTAATTAATTTTCATGGATTTTACCTGATGAATGTCTAACGATCGAAACTTTGTAAATAAAGCGAGTACAAGTGTACAAGTGCAGGACATTTTTGATAATCACCTGCAGAAACACACTGCATTCTTGAGCTATGTTGTCTAGACACATGGACATTTAACTGTAGATCACAGAGGCACACCTCTTAAATCTCAACAACGCATTGTGTGGCCCTGTACCCCATGCATGTTTGCTTATGTGCAGCCCATAGAAGCATGTTACAGCCTTAACTGTGCCTTGAGCCCTCAGCCCCTTGGCTGCAGCAGTAGTTTTTAGTGTTCAAGAACTGTTACAATATCATTATTATTTATTTCCATTTTATTTCAGTGATTAAATTCAGGCATAAAGTGATGAATTAGTTCATTTAAATGTTGTGAGAAGCTGCTGCATCATGATCCTTATGCAAGGTTCACAATATTTTTTTATTTTTTGATAAAACACTTTATGCATTGTATTGTATTTTTACCACTAAAAAAACAACAGCATTACGGTTACATTTAGTCTCGTGTGCTAAACTGTTGCAGATAGACCACTGGACTCGCCGAGACAAGAGCTAAAGGTCTCGGTGCGGGATCTCTCCGGAGAGTGAATTTAAAAATAAGATTCATGGTAAAAACAAAAAAAGATTCTGTACCCTGCAAAAAAAGAGAAACTCACACTGTGTCAGACCTGTTTCACAGCAGAGGAAAGTGGCCCTTTTGTGGCCCTTAGATTTAAATGTCCGGATCATCAAACCCAGAAGGCAAACAACAAAAAAACATTAATGCTTTAAAAAGGAAAAATGAGAATTTGAATTCTTTGGATGTCTTAAAAGTACCTGCTTGCACCTGATTCTGAATACTTCTCCCATTAATCAATAAATCTGATGCAAAGCAACCTTTTTCCTGAACAGCAGGAGGATTGTTCCTTCCACATTAAGCTGGACTCAACAAGGTTTGTATTTTGCCTGTCTTGGTGCTGCCAACTTTTGCCTTGCGCAGCTTTAATACCAACTGTCTAAATGCCTTCTTTTAAACCAAACACTTGCCAACTGCTGCTGAATAAAATAAAATAAGTGTGTATCTGTATGTGTGTGTATGTGTGTTCTTGAGTCCAATACTTTTCTGTGATCCCTCTTCCTATTTTTTGAGTTGCTTCACTGGAGCATTACGACACAGACATTCAGACATGCTACGCTGAGAGGGCCACCTGGAGCACCACGGGCAGGTGACACATGGCTGAAAAGGTCATTCTCCACGTGGTGCTACCCATGATCCCACACTAGCAGGAATCATCCACTGGGCGCATGATGGTATAGATCCAGGAAAAGCTGTACCTGGCTGGTATGAAGCGGCCTTCAGGAAGACATGTGAAATATTGACCTTTAACACAAAGAAAAGCAAGACAGTCAGCTTATTACTTCCACCAAACGCCATTATCCTTCTATTGTCTGTCTTATTGTATGACAGTCTGTACATTAAGATTGTTTTTCTCTGATATGAGGGTTACCTTGACAGGCTCTTGATGTGCGCCGAATAATCTGAAAATCTGGCTGTCACATCAGATGTTAAAATGACTGCCAGTTCACGAGAGATCACTGTAACTTTGGCATCCACCGCCAGAAAAAAAAAAGGTCATCTTGACTGGCATATGGAATGAAAGTGACAGAGAGGGAGCAAGAATAGACCGGCACAGCATATTTTGTACATTAGTTTACATAATGGATGGCTGTAAGGGGGATATTGCAGGAAACATTGTGAAACAGCAGTGTTGATGGTTTTGAAACTCCTCTCCAAAGCCATTAGTGATTAGATAAAGAGTGTAGATGGACTTGTAATGATGCTCTCTCGCATGTTCTCTCTCTTTATCTCTCTTGCCGCGTCCAGATGAAAGACAGCCAGAGCCTCATAGGGCCTTTGTTGTGGACATTATTTTACCCTTACAGGCACTGTATGGCTACTCCACCACCTGCAATTGCACCTGTCTGCTTTGATCACTGGTTATTGAAAAGAAATATGAACTTGAATAATGTAAGGGATGAAATAGAGTGAAGCCAGAGCTAGTTCAGGCACTTGCAGCCAGATTTGACTGACATTAAGTTGCCCAATCAGAGCCTCAAATCTGCCCAATCATCATAATAGTAGCACAATTTTTAATAATTAACATCTGAATACAAGTCCCAGGACTTGCCTTTGGCCTTCTGTTTTATTAGTATAATAAATCCAAGGCCAAATCTTACATTAATAGTAAAAAGTCCTCACTTATAGGAGCAGATGTAAGCTTTTACGAGGCTTTTATCACACAGGTGACTGAATAGTCATTTGAAAAGGGAAAAAAAAGGTTTCAGCCCAGTTATAATGAACTTTAATGTCAGTTGGTATTGTCTATCATATTGAAAGGAAAACCGCCAAAATAGTACAAAAAGTGGCCGAAATTATCACAAGCCACCTGAAACCATTTTTACTAAATTAATGCACCCTTCCTGATGATGAGGCGGTCTTTACAAGGTGTCCTGCCCGCTTAATTGCTCCGCCATGGTTTTGCCAGACTGCTGTTTGTAAATTGAGTTATAAACACTTGCTGCTACCACTGTTGCTTATGTGGCATTTAATACGTCTGAACATGTCGCTTCGAGACGGCTTTCTAGATGAAATTACCGTGTTTGTTTCTGCTCTCTGCTGCTGCTGCTAACAGTTAGCTTCGCCGCTACGCTGGTTAGCTAACGTTAGAACTGCTAGCTAGCTAACGAGCTAACTAGCTACACCATTTCTCAGCCTCTAACGTTAACCGTCAACGGCGCACTTGGGAGGTTACCTGCCCTGCTGTTACCACATCTTTCTAAACAACTTACTAAAATGCCAACTGTTTCACAACACCAAGGTAAGAATTTGCTGCTTGTGCTAACACTGTAAACCTTTCAGTCTGCCATTGTGTGCTTGGTTGATATTAGTAAGCTATGAGGTTGCCTAGCTGCTGTTACGGCTCTGCTCCAGAAGCAAGCTAGCTAGATGCTAGCTACCTAAACACAGTATTTGCAATAATTAATTACTATTGTGAATTACTTTGTTGTAGTGGCTAAGCTCATACTCCTTTGCTTGTTGTTTGGCACTTAATGTGATGATTTCATGCTGTTGATTATATGTAGCATAGTGGTAAAACAAAATGCATTAGTTTTAACATTAAATTGTTTTTTAAATACTGCAGGTTTTGCTGCAGGTTGTTCCCTTGTTTTCGGGGGGTTTCTATTAGCTTACTGTAAACTGATCTCTAGTAGAGGGTAATTCTGCATTTCCTGTAAAACTGACCTTTTTTCACGTACTATTTGCAGAATGTAGTCACATTTACATGATGTCCATACTCTTCTGACTGTATGCAGTTATAATTAGAAAACTGCTTTGCCAAGTTATGGATTTATGTGTAAGATGAGCTTCTGCTCCACAGTACTGTTTACGCTACTGCTGCACTCATTGCAAACCTCATCTCATCTCCTCATCAATCCAAATAACATTTCATACAGATCTGTTCCAAGCATACATTTTTGAGCCTTAAATATTTATCTGGTGCATGGCTGATGTTGGAAGCCTGCTCTGCTCACTCTTTCCACTGCTTATTTGCACCTCTTCTTGTGACCCTGCTGCCACGGATTTTGCTGGTCATATAGCATTTTATATATAAGTCCTATCTCTACCCCAGAGTCCATCTGTAGGCTCATAACTCCCCTGGGGTTGACGTTTAGTATCACTCCCACATCTGTGCTGTGCTGAGCTTGGTGTTTGCTTGTTGGGAGACATGACACTTAAATATCAACTCTACATATTCTGCATTCGCATAAAATAATCGGCTCCTCACGAATTGGCTGACTGAGCCGTAAGTTTGTAGTTTGTTCATCTAAAACCTTCTGAGTTTGAATCGCTGCAGTCATTATGTTGGACAGCAGAGAGACAAACGGCAACAGACTAACTATTGATTTGACACTGTGGTTTTCTTGTCTTTCTTGCAGCTTTTTTCAAGTAATGCGCCCCAAACACAGATGACCTCGCCTCGTCTGTGTGCTTTCACTTTCTTTTCTTCAATTTTCTTCCTCGCTTCAGATATCAGCATTATTCTCTCCAAAGTAAATCTCACCGACCACTTCTGTCGCCTGGCTCGCAAACATTTTCAAAATCACTGCTTTTCGAAAATGCATTTAAAATGTTCGTGTTAGGACTTTGGTTTGGACTTGTGTGGGAGGTTGTCTGCTTGATCTTGAAACCAGTAAGACGAGCAAACGAAGAGAAATAAATAAATAAATAATTGGAATTGATGTGCATCTGTGTGTTCTCAAAACACATTTGCTCTCCCTAATTAAAAAGTCTGTAATTGAGAGGCAAAATGTGATATATTTGCTGCTAATTTGGTGCTTTATTTGCAACTGGAGCAATTGATGTGTGAAAATGATATTCTGGCTCTAAGTGAACTGCCTTGGGAGCCCCATAAAATAAAAGTGTGTATTTGCTGTTGTTGGAAATGTAGAACAGCTAATACTGTATGGCATATTACTGAAAACAGAAAACCACCCCTGGCCTACCGACATAAGCATTCTTATTACCTTTTTAAATGTGCTTAGTACACAGAGTAGCATTTTATTTCTGTGCTGTTTTATGTTGCTAATGGATGTTTTCAGGGTTTGGCAGTTCTTTCAGTGTACTCCCCATGTAATATCCATTCATTGTAGCTGTAGCAGCAGCAGTCACTTTATCATGAGAAACAGGCTTCGGCAGGATGTTCATTTAGCTCACACAGCCAAAGTGTTGGGCTGGACAAAGAGATGGAGTGCTTCACTTTCAGAACTGTTTAGAGGAGGCTGCAGATCCGCAAAGGTACTTCCATTACTTTTAATCGTGTTAAGCAGCCAGAGGATTGCAGTGCATGCTGGGATGTGCGTCTATAGGATCCACGGACTGCACAGAAGTAAAATCTGTAGGATAAGCTCAGCTCGGAGTGTATGGGGAAGGAGACTCAGCTATAATGGCATTGCACAATGGCACCTAGCTGCAGGCGCAGGACAGCGAGAGCAGCTAATCATGTGAGGTGCCACAGTGGGTGCACTCACATCGCATTTGCCTCAGTGGGCCTTCATCTGTTTTTCAAAACGATAAGCCTCTCTCAGCCTCTCTCCTGCGTGTGTGAACGGAGGCTATAAACGGGCCGAGACGTGCCGAATAATCGACCTTCTCTCATCTTTTCCACAACTTAACTGATCTTAAGACTAAAACAACAACCGTTTGATTTGCAGTCAAGTGAGGAAAATGTGACAGCGGGGAAAGCCACTCGACCATGGGCTTCATTCAGTATGCACTTCCAGCTGACAGGCTGATGAGCCGCAATCAGCCCTCCCACTCTGACTGGTCCATGCTGTGGCAATGATTGGTGAGTTATGGTGGGGGAATAGTCAGCCTTAGAGCTAAATATGAGTATGAAAGTTTTGTTGTTCTTTTAAAACGCTGAAAACGATCTACATAAATATGTTTAGAAGATTATAAGTCGAGAGATCACTGCACAACTGCTCATGACACTAGATGTTTGGCAGCACATACAGTAAAGTTTCTGGCCTGGCTGGGTGAGCTGACATTTATAGTCACAATCTTATTCTTTGTTATAAAATGTCACAAATGTCATGGGCAGTTGCATGTAGCTGTATAAAACAGAGCTGCATATAATGGTCGGGAATGGTTATTGAATTCTTGCCCTTCAGCATGGGCCTTTAGCTGCTGACTTGTTAGATAAGTTAGACTTTTCACCAGCTGATTTCATAGTTACATTGAAATCTAACATTAGCTATGTTTACATGGACCCTAATATTCCGCTAGTAATCGGAATAATAGCCCAATCAGAATAAAAATGCCTCGTAACCACCTCAGAAGAGACTGGCCTGCTCGGAAGGAGCGGGTTGAGAGGGGTGGTGTAAACCTTTTGATAATCCGTTAAATCGGAAAATATTAGCGCCATGTACACGCTTAATCTGATCGTTTCTCTTTGGTTGGAATAAATATATTCTTTCTGGGCATGTTTGCCCCAGATGGGGGAACATTAGGTGACGTGAACGAGTTTCCGGGAGGGACAGAAACATGGCGGCATCCTTCAGGATTGTTGATCGCCTTGATGGTCGAAAGGCTTGAAACGAGTTGTTCAAACAAGATGATATTTCCGGCAGATTAGGCAGGCAGAACCACTGTGTGCCTGTCAGAAGAGTTATATTCTGATTAAATGCTTATCGGATCCCTTTATTTAGCGTCCATGCAAACAGTCAAGTTGTAATCTCCAATCAGTATGATTTCGATCAGGTTGAAGAAATATTGTCCATGTTACCGCAGCTATTATGTCTCAGGATGACGATGTCGTTGTGTTGATGGGCCACCAGATGACAGCTTCATACACTTCACCGGGCTAAGGAGTTAATATAGCAGCTAAAACAAGTGTGCATGGCAGGGCTTTAAGGCTGTAATTTCTACTTATTTAAATGCTTGTTTAAATAACACATCTTTGTTTCCATGGGCTGCCTCGCCAACCTGTTAATGACATTTCATAACCCAAGAGCTTCAGTGTTCATTTTACAGCAGATTCCTGCTCACCTTTTGGTTGTACTAAATTTCAATTTCCTTTTTTTTTGTATCGCTGTAATTTTTTAAAATGAGGGTTGAGGGCCTATCTGTTGAAAAATGGACTGAAATGAGACATGCCGGATATTTCAGTAGTAAATGACTACCAGAGCTGAGGCTGTTGTTCTCCTAAAAGCCTAACAGACATAATGTGCAAAGTAAAAATGCTCTGGTAATGGCCCTTCTAATCAAAAGCACAAGGACAGGAAGAGAGTTTATAGTTAACAGAAAATGCAGTTTAATGGTTTATATGTGTGTGTGTGTGTGTGTGTGTGTGTGTGTGTGTGTGTGTGTGTCTGTGTGTGTGTGTCATGAGATTTAAGAATGGGACACTACTAATACTCTGTGCACCATACTCAACCTGTGATGCTATGCATACATATGGACAAAATGCAGTCAAAAACACCAGCCTTCTAGTATGTACCATATTTATGAAGATAGTACATATTGGAAGTTTTTGGTGAGTCTGTGTTGATTATTTTAGGGCTGCAGTTTGATGTTACTGTACTGTATTGAATGATATTACCAGGTGGTGGATGGTAAAGCAGTATCACGTGCCAAAGCTGATCTAGCATTCTTGTATTGGCCTGTCGTTAAACTATCAGCAGGATTGTGCAGTGAAACTTGATATGCACATTTCTGCTATTACCGAGTATTGTCTCCAGTATCTCCCTACTTCAAAGATGGCCTCTTTCACTACTTCATGTTTCCCTTGGGGGAAGTAAACAAAGTAGTATTGGAAGAAAACTGAAATCCCATTACCACCACCAGAACTCCTGAAACTAACTCGTCAAGTCTCCTACTTCTGTCTACAAGACCATAATTTCTGTCCAAATATCAGAGAAAATCAGAGACCTTGTGTAAGGCCTTCAGAGCTGCTCTTGAGGATGAAATAATAAGGTAGATTTAGTGAAACCTCAGAGGACAGTGCCACAGAACCAGTGAGAACCCCAGTGAAACAAGAAAAAGGTAAGAGTGTCTAGAGCTATACCAAGTGCTGTGGGCTGGCAAATTACCTAGTCTAATAACATTCATATCATCATCGTCAAATAAGTAATCAGCAATCTCTCAAGTCTGCAGTCTTGCACAGTGCTATAGCCAGTAGCGTGAACAATTTGTGGAAGCTTAATGCTTGACACCTGACCTCCCATTTTCTTTGCTCCTGCTGTTGTGACACACTGCCAAAAACTTTTGAGGAAAGAAGGTTTTTGATTACAGCCTTTCGGCAGAGTGATGGCTCTTCCTCTTAGTCTAACTTTTCGCTCTCTGAAACCAACAAGCCAAACTGTTTTCCTCGGAGGTGGGGGAGTTGGGACAAGTGAGTCTGTTGACCATGACTGATAACCGTGGATGATCTGAGATGAAAATTACAGTGCAGAGCAAGCAGCTGGATCAAGCACGATGGCATGACAAAACCTTCCCTTCAGAAAGAAGTACCTAAATGAGTACATTTCAGTGATGATAGAAGTCTCTTTGTGTTATGTAATGAGCTAAATTATAGATAATACTGCCCAGGAAAATTATAGGGTGTCAGTCGCTCCTGTCATCTCTACTTACCCATCCTGTGATTAATTGTTCTGGCCCAGAGACCAGCTCTGATCCCTACAGGTGTGCATGGATCTGCTTTGCAGTAGTGCTTTGTACTCTTTATGAGAACTTAATTGTTTTTGCTCCAGTTTATTTAGAACACAGGTGGTAATCAAAGCATTAATTGCAGTGTGATACTTCATAATTACTCTACCTCCGTTGGACTTGGGGTTTGCCTCAAAATGTGCAACAAATAGCATTTCTTTTGTTATGTTTGTATGCTTAACTTTCTGAATAAATTAAAAGTGATAGAAGAGATTACAGCAATACTAGCAGCAATAATTCCCATTAAATAAGAAATATTAAGTTTTCGGTGCGCCCTTCACCTGCTTCTCTGTGGCTTTTGCATACATTTGGTACTTAAATAGGATAATGCGTAAATGAATTATTCAAACTCCTTCAAGTGATCCACGTTCAAGCAGCATACAAATGGCTCTACTTCATAATTTATAGAAGGGCTAATAGTTCTGAACCAGAAAATTTCCTCCATCCTTGGAGAATCAGTAATTACATTAACCTTTTTTTTTTTTTTGTCATTGTTTCTGAATGACTCTCAATCAAGCGTGTGGGTTGTTCCCACATTTTAAATTACAGAGCAGGACAAAGCCAGAGGACAGTGTTAACAGATTGCACCGTTTTAAGGAAGAATAAAATAAAATCTTTTTAATAGCAAATGTTGATTGCCGTCATTTGACTCAGTGCAATTATACATTTAAAAAGACTGCTGGGATAACAATATGGCTAAATGAGCCATTGTTTGAGTGCCTTTGGAAAACATGGTGGTTTTTTCACTAAAATATGTCAAAATTAAATCTAATTTTTGTCTCCATCAGCGTTCAGGCAGTAGGAAACCTCAGTATTCTTTTTTGACCAGAGCGTAGTAAAAATGTATGTAGATAAATCTGTCTGAATTATTAAGGTGATGTTACTCAATACGTCCTGAGATCCACAGGATGCTAGTCATTTGTTCCAGGCTGGGAGCTGTGGATCTGTAACATGTTGTACCAGTAGACTACAGCTGTGAGACTCCACTTGCACTGACATCACGTGACAGTCTGACTAAAAATAACCCTCTCTCCAACACATGATGAGGATGATACCCGGACTAAGAATAGGCCCACTGGAGGGAAACGATATGATAGTAAATCATCAGTGAAGCAATGGCTATGCAACAGAGAAAGGGTTTAATAATTTGGCCTTGAAACAATGTGATATCAGCGAAGCCTGTGACAGGAAAATTTGCTCGGTACAGCTATTGCTTGGTATCTGTCAGGTATACATGCCGCTAATTGACTTGAGGAAGGATCGGTAGAAAACGAATCTTGCTGTAACCTTGGAGAGCTGGGTAAACAAAGGTGGCTCACACAGCGGCTTTTGGCATTTGTGGTGTTTAATTGCTGCTTGTATCTGCTTTCATGTGGTGACTTACAGTGAGCGCAACAGTAGAATAAGTCAAATACATCTCTCTCTTCTGTGATCAGCAATCTACCAATACTATAGAGATCACTAAGCCCAGAAGAGTGCACTCAAGCTATTTCTCTGCCGTAGAATGGATCAACTGTGGTGGGTCTGGGAAAAGAAATGACCTAAAAGCTAAGCAGAGAGAATTAAGGGCCTGGAGGTACCAGTGGAGTCTAGGGGAGAAGGCAGATGCTTGGATATGTAGGGCAGGACCTTTACCTGGAGGTAACAGCCTGCTGTGAATTTATTGCTAGCTTCCAGTAGAGGGAGGGTGGGAACACTGACCTGGAACAATGAACCGAGGTTTAAGAATCGAGCATCTTGATGTTGGAGTGGAGAGGGGAAACAATGGGTTTGTGGGGCTTTTTAAGGTTGAGTAGATCAACCTTACCATTAAGGTTTAGTTTTGTTACTGACAGTGAACAGAAGATGAACCTCTGAATTGAAAATGTTTTAAGAGAAGTAGTTTAGGCATTAAAATATATTTTGATTTTATTGTCAAGACACCATACACCAAGAATCTTGTAATAAAAACAATCCTATAGTTAGGTTGACTTCCATGAACTTACTAAACCCTTTATTTACTGTTAAATCTATACTTATGTTTCTTAAAATTCAGAACAAAATCCAAAATGTATGACAGTATCACATTTAGGGCTGCAACAAATGATTGTTTTATTATCAATTAATCTGCTGATTATTTTCTAAATTAAACGATTATTCGTTTGGTTCATAAAATGTTGGAAAACGGAAAAATGCTCATCGCAGTTTTCTAAAACCCAAGGTGATGTCATCTTGCTTGTTTTGTCCAACCTATAGACCAAAATCCAAATATAGATATCTAGATATCTTGTGTATCATTTTATACACATTTCCACCTCAGATATTTGTCATCTTTATCTCAAAATTAAGTTCTGTGGACTTGAACAATCTTAGCTCCGCCACATGCATTTGTAAAGACGTACCAGCCATGTCCATCAGAGGTTAAGGCACTAGATATCCTCAGCAGGCGAACTGACAGTGTTGTGGAGGATAAACTGTACGACTAAGACCTTGTGACAAAGAGACATTGACTGTTTTCTCTTTATGCACTGACAATAACATTATATGACATTATATTAGATTGCATCTAAGACTTAAGGGCCACCTTTTTTCTTGCACTATGCACATTGATTTATTTCATGTATGGGCATGATTTGTTGCCCTTGGGTGAGCAGAGAAGATATCTCATGTATCAAGGGTCATTTCACATGGGACTGAACATATAACAGCATATCAGTGTATCCAACAGCCAGGTAATATATTACCTTTTAAGGCACGATGTAAGGAGTTGGCTGCCCTGTCACTGGGAGGCAGCCAGGCAGCCATCTTGGCTCCTATAAGAAGACTATGTGCTCTCAGGCAAACAAGCTAGCCCCATTTATCAAGCGCCTGAAAATGACTGGACTGACAAACGGGTCGATGTATGATCATACGATCGCAGGTGTTATCATGTGGAGGTGATGGTGCATGGCTAGCCCAAACATCTGCAGGGCAAGTGGGGCAATAAGGCCGGTTTGGAGGTCTGGATGAACTGATAAGAGGAAGAAGTGGCTCACCTTCTGCTTGGATGACCCCTGAGAGGATCACGTTTGCTGCAGTGAAGGACGTTTCCTCACAACTGTTCATTTTGAGCTGATTTCATTCTAACATACATATATATATATATATATATATATACAGTATATTTGTATGTGGAGGATTTGATGAGTTCAGAAATTGCAGACACCTCAGTACTTGCATGACTGCATGTCGAGAAATATTGCCACCTCTAAGGATACCTGCTCCTCTGTGTGTACGTGACAGACTAGATATTATCGCATCTTCCCATTTAGTCAGTGATGCGCTTAGTGTATTTAGAGAATTACCTCACCATGTCTCAGCTTTAAGCTAATCTGCTGAACTCAATTTTGCCATAACAATAGAAACCATTAGCGGGCTCAGTGGTGGTGAAAACATTACAGGATTTTTTCCCCCCTCAGGATTCTTGGATTAGTTGAGTTCCAAAACTGCTGTCTTAGTCAGTTTCTGAACACTGTATAGCTTCACATGTTTTTTCCCCTCAACGAAATTTGAGTGTTTTTTGCCGTATGGATCTAACAATTATAGATTTTCATCCAATTAAGATGTCATACAGAGTTACAGTCCTGCTTTTCCTCTGAGGCTTTCTCATTTTTTGTCCATCAATAAGAAAATTCCAAAGCAATACAATGCAGACATATATGGGGGGGGACGGGGGGACTTGTGAAGGAGGCCTCGGAGCACTGCAGCCTCACTGACCTGACCCGAAAGCAGAGAAAAGATGGCGAATTCCACTGGGGCTGCTGCCATGCCACATCCTTCAAAAGCAGAACCTAATTTACCGGGAAATAAGTAACTGATGACCTCTGACAGCAATCATTCACAAGAGAGGAAGTGAATAGTGGCGACGACAGTAAGGAGCGCCTCTTGTCGATTTCCTGTTCGCCTCAAATAATTGTGATCACTTAAAATGGGTTTACAAAATCAAAGATCTCGCTGTGAATCTAAAGCTTTTACAGCATGCTGCCATTTTCCAACAAACAGATTTGTTTCTGTAAATGCAAAAGTTTGAATGCGAAAAATAACTTCACAAAGTAGCAGGTTCCACATCGTGGAGTGTTGTGGAGGAACGTTATTGATCTCCCTTGCTGCAGTGATTGAGAATAACAGAAGGTGTGATTTGAAAACGTTAAATAAGAAATGTTTGTCATTCAATATTGAATCTGAGCCCAGTGGTCCTCTAATTGCCATCTTTCACGTGAATATGTGGTTGGACGGTTTAAGTGATGGCAGGGTAGGTAAAATCAATATAAGAAGATTAGTCCATCCAACAGCATACAAAACATTACTTGGAGCTGTTTACTTGCTTTACAGATCTGGGAAATTGGCGGACATGTCTGAGAGAGTTTAAGCTCTTAATTTGAATTTCAACAGGCCTATTACCCAGACTGCCTTATCAAAAAGTCCATTGATTATTGTGTCCAGTTTTAGCCATGTCACTCAATCGGACAAGCCACATTCTAATTAAATATTGACTGTATCATAACGCAGCAATATATTTTAGGTTTGTTTATACAAGTATTCTTATTTTTTTTTTAAATTCTCATTAATTTTTTAGATGAGGAGCATTCACCCAGTGAGTCATCCTGCTGACTGTTGATGTGACTTATTAAGCAGCAGCATTGACAAGTCGATGGCTGTTAGTTATGCATGACATTTTCCCCAGAGTATGACTACGGTCTGCGACCTCTCAGACAGGCGGTGTCCATTTGCTGACCATGGCGGTAGTTTTCTCTTCTTCTCTTTTCTTTGCAATGACATCTTGAGATGTGTAATTTGGGGGGGGGGGCTTGCTCATTTCTATGCAGATTCATTTGGCGCCCTTGTGTCCTGTCACCTCTACTCGTCTCCCATCTCGTCTGCTCTTCCCCGCTTCTGAGCATCATCATCTGCTAGCCTTGTCATATGGCCGTTAACAATCAGGCGAGCTGACAGCCACCCACCGTTTACCCATCAGGCTTTTCTCTACATACAGATGCATGGTTTTGGATGAAAGGTGCAACTTTAGGCTTGATCTACATGCATAACCACATGCACTTCACAGGAGAGGATTGCAGCAATTATACTTCAAAAAGCTTCAACAGTTTGGAGTGGACAGACATATACTGGTTCTTTTTTATTGTTCATTTGTGGAGAGTATTCTGACTTTGTTTTATTGCTTTGTATTTCTCACTGTCTTTAGTTAACAAGAACAAACTTAAAAAGATTGTTAATATGTCTAGTAAGATTGCGGGTCAACAGCAACACAGTATGACACTGCTTTGTGAGTCCCGAGTGGTGAGGAAAGGTTGGGCAATTCCCAGTGATGCATCACCTTCCAGTATAGCTTGGTTAAACAAATCACTTGTATTTTGTTGTACTAAATGTCTGTCTTTAACTGTAATGTCTTTTGTTGTGGTTGTATTTGTCTAACAGTTGCCACAGATGCATTCCCGAAAGGATAATAAACAAAAGTAACTAACTAAATCCTCCATCCTCACCTCAGGCGGCAAGTGTGCGTGGGTGAGGGGAGAAGGGGGGAGTTGGATGCAGGGATGACACCGTGGCGCACGAGTGTCACATCATCCATCAGTCTGTCACAGGCTGTCGCCCGGCTTCTCCCAGAGATACTGTCGATCTGTAAACAAGAGAGAGAAACACCAGGCTTCCCGGGGCGCCGTGCGTGCAGACAGTCAGGGCAGGGCAAGCCTTTCTCTCTATGAATCACACACTGGCAGAGGGCTGGTTTGACCAAAGCAGGGTTTTGATCCACACTGCCAGGTGTGGATGACTAATGCCTCTGAAGAATACTGCTTATAAGCAACCAGCCGTGTCGGAAGCATGAAAACAATCAATGGCCTTGTGACATTTTCTAATGAGGGAATAACATCGACTGGGAGAAACTGACAACAGGAGTTTTTCTGCTTCAACACCTTGAAAAGAGAATTCTGATTGGTTTGTTGGACTAAATAATTAGGAAGGTTATCCTCTGATGTTTCTTAGCATATTGTTTATAAGCCTGGGTATTTAAAAATGCTCACTATGTAGCCTTTTGAATGGCGTGTACAGTATGTTCTACAGTGTGTGTTTCTTGTAAGGTACTAAGTTATTATTGATGTTGAAATGATGACATTAGCCAGATGGATCTTATTGATTGGCACCTTTGCTGTAGCTGCTGCCAGATCTCAGGTGTCTGTAAACTAATTGGCTGCTGATGGCCACATTCAAAGCCACCCCGGCACCCTCTCATCACTCACTGAGCCAAGCAGTAATCAGTTATGTTCTGTATGTTGGAGGGTGGGGGAAGGGACTCCTTGCCCCTCTAATTATTTTCCCCATCACATGATTAATATTGTCACTTTGATTTTGTTCTGAGTCCATTACATGAGAGACTCTGTGACAGAGGACACTGCTTGTACAGCGATGGGTCAGCAATATTTGCTGCCCCGTCGTTTCCAGGCCTCGGAGTCACCTCTGTCCTCCAGGATGGGAGGACTCTGAGCCAGGCTTGTGGAGCTGGGCCTGCTGCCTGCCTGATGGGGGCTGCTGACTGGGACAGGGCCAGGGCCACGACTGGGGCCAAGCTATTTCTGAAAAGGACCAGGGAGGATGCAGCTGGTGTTCCTGCTGTTGACAGTGTCAGTGTGCCAGTGGAGCCCCTCCAGAACCATTGAGCTCTTTTATATCAAGACAAAACGCCATTAAGGCCAATAATCACTGTACAACCCATGGCCAGAGCCTTGGCTGGGGACACGCAAGGACAAGAGGTTTTACTTTGGCAGGGTTTTTTATTTAAGACTGATATACTGAGCCAATATCAGGCTTCACACAAAAGTAAACATTTCTCAGTCAATACGGCCCACAACTGATGAGGTAAAGTTGAAGATACGACTTACTGAAAAGCTTCAGTACAATCAAAACGGTCACTCTGCCTTAAACAGCTGCTAAGCAACCTGATAATTACAATACCATGGGTATTAATGCAAAAGGTTTAATTGCCCATAATGCTTTAATTTTCCAAAGAAATTGATCATGCCACAAAACAAGTCATAATAAGACATTGTCAGTCAATTGAGCTTCAGAGTTCATTCTTGACCTTGGGAACAGCAATTGAGATAACAATCTCCACCACAACCACAAGGTCCATTTAGTAGCTGTTGTGTAGCTTTCAGTCATATCACATGATCTTCATCAGCAGATAGATTGTGCCCAATTGTCATGGAATTGTAGATGTTCAAATTTCCATTTTTTCCTGCGTGCCTTAAGGACATCTCTGCAATATTGACTTAATCTTACTCCCAATTATCTGCTGAGGAAGATCATGTGATGTGGTCGAAAGCTCCAGAACCCCTACTAGATGGATTTTGTGGTAAAATTGTTTTTTAAATAATCAGTCAAGTCCTTTTTTGGTCATGTTCAATATATGCTCACATTGTTGTGAATGAAAATGTTTTGTTACTACAATTGGACCCATTGATTATTGGACTCCTGTAATAAAAAAAAAAAGCTATGCTGGAGAGGAGGATGACCTTTAAGTGCTGGATAAAGAGAGATCACCACAGGGTGCTACAGCGTGTGACTCACCAGTGGAAACTGTCAGACTGTCTTTTCTTGGTTTCTTTCGTGGAGGAGGTTTGACCAGACTGGAACCGCATAAAACAAGGAGTAGATCATACACCTTATGTAGAGATTGATTTTAGTTAATACACAAAAAGTCATACTCAGTGTTACACTCTCCCTTTTTATCTAAGACTTGAATGTCAAAAGAATCAAAAACAAAATGTTACCATCACTTATCTATTCCAAAAGTTATTCAGGCCAGGATTTGGGATTTATTATTATTTGAGAAAGCTAAAATTCAACTTTTACCATTGCATTATACAAATTTAGTCATGTTTAGCACGCATTCACATCATTTCATCATGTACCCTACAGAGTAAATGTTTAAACAGAATTTTGAATTCCAAGTGCATACTTTAATGTCATTAAGTTCATATTAATATTTTAATATATTACCATATATTATCTAGCTGTTTAAAATACCATGAAATAACGTAATTGAACCAAGTGAACCCATGGTTTTCTAAATTAGTGTTTTATTTTCTAAGCTGCTCTGTATAATTGACTGACATCATTAAATGTCATTTAAAAATGATTTGCACTTCCATCCATCCATCCATTCATCTATTATCTATACCCGCTTATCATTTGCAGGGTCTTGGGGGGGTGGGGGGCTGGAGTCTTTTGGGGCGAGGGGCAGGGCACGCCAGCCTATCACAGGGCTTCACATACAGTATAGAAAGATGCCACAAGACTGTCTTTGGACTGTGGGAGGAAGCCGGAGCACCTGGAGGAAACTCTTTCAGGCACAGGCAGAACATGCAAAACACACACAAACACATAAACATGCATAAACAGAAAAGAAAAAACTGCCACTCACTATGACAAGGGTCTCTAATCCCCAGAATGCCTAATGACAGCTTAATTCAAGTACATTCTGAGGTGTTTGTTAATCATCTGACTCTAGCGATTACAATATATTATGTGCTTAAGAACCCTTATAGCCCCTCCTGAGCAACACCTCACGCGTCATGTAGACGGTTTTTATGTTTTTCATGGGAAATCACAAGACAGAGAGCTCTATTCATTCTGCAGCCTGTCGGTTTCTGTCTGACCTTTGAGTGCAGCTGGGCACTGCTTTTATTCAGGTCTCTTGAGCAGCCAATAGAAAACTGGGTTTGCTACCTAAGGCAGCTAAAAATGGCATTATCAGCCACTTTCCATATTCATGAATCCTGCGTCACATGATCACTCTGCTGGCACGTCTCAGCCGGTTCAATTCCACCTTTTGAATTTGAAGTCTTTATATTAGATTGAGGGTTTAATGGAGTAATAGTTAATCAATTCCAAGAATTCCAAGATTGTCCTTGCAGGTGTTTGTGTGGCTTTTTTATTGACAGGCTCAGCCATCCTCTGGGGAAATCATCTTCCCTTCATGGACAAGTTCTTGCAGGATGTTGTGTGTGTGTGTGTGTGCATGCGTGTGTGTGTGTGTTTTTGTATTTGTTCATGTGTAAGGGCAGGTCATGGCTTACTATGAACTGACAAACACACACATACACACACACACACACACAGACGGGATTTTTTTTTTTAAAGTGTCCTTGAAGGTGACGAGTGCCCAGAGGGGCTGACAAACACACAGGGCACGTTAATATGTGTAGAAAGGGTCATCTCAAGTTACACAGCGTTGCCCAACATCCTTGGCGTCTCCCCACTACCCAGCCAATCACAGTCAAGGACTCAGTGATGCAGTGCCCCTCTTACTGGAGGGATTCCTAGGAACTGCCGTGTGACGATGCTGGCTTAAACAGCCCAGAGTCTCTCCTGTGTATCTCACTCCTCCTCCTCCTCCTCCTCCTCCTCCTCCTCCTCCTGTTTGCTGCCCCCGGGTTTCTTTCTCCCAGGCTTCCACGATGTGTGTCTGCCGCGTGTGTTTGAATAGAAGATGATCTAGCGCCATCCACACTGCTCCCACAAGACTGGCTATATAGACGGCAGACAGAGTCATCATCCAGCCCTCCCTCTCTCCTCCAAACCAGGCTCCACCTCTCTCTCTCTCTCTCTCTCTCTCTCTCTCTCTCTCTCTCTCTCTCCCCCACCCTCACACACACAATACACACACACACACACACACACTCTCTCTCCAAGACTCCCTTTTCCTACTCCGGATGAGCGTGCCTCCTTGTCAGGGTGAGCAGATTTGGAGCTGAAGGTGTGCTGTCGTTGCCAGGTAAGAGCGCACATTTCCTTTTTGGGCTACCCCAGAAGTTTCAAAGAAATGGGGTGTCTCTTGTTGGTTTGTGAGTGTGTTTTTGTGGCAGGGCGGATGTGTGTTGATGTATCGGTGTCTAGGTGACATAATCAGGAAGGGTGGGTGCTTTGAGAGTGCCACAAGGGAAGTACTCTTTGCTACAACTCCCAACCCCTCTGTGTGACACCAATTTTGGCGCCTGTTTTCGACGCGCCTTTCATCGCCATGTGCACTTAAAGGCTTTTTGTGCTTGCTTGCTGGGAAACTGCTGTAGGTACAGGGTGGAGCGCAGCTGGCATTAGCAGATCGGCTACAACATATAGAGCATGTCTCTGGTTGCGAGGGGAGACCACGGTGTGGATGTGTGGGCAGATGGAGAGAAGAGGAGAGGAGGGGAGGGGGAATGGAGACGGAAGACGAGCAGCTGCTTTCATCGCATGGAAGCTAATCCCTCCGTTTGTTCACCTCTCTCCATCAGATAAAATGGGCCGGCTGTGGCTCTGGTGCCCTGTCTTTTTTTTTTTTTTTTTCTCAACTCTCCTCCATCCTTCAGTTGTGATGGGTTTATCTTGGGCAGGGAGGAAAGAGGCAAGCTATTGATTTGGAAATGTGCTGTAATGCCATTTGAAAAGGGAGCAAGAATCCCTCTGTCTGTGACTTTTGTCCTGCATGCTTTTGTTCCTCGTGCTGACAATCTATTATACAAACTCACCAGTGATAATGAATTCCTGCTCATAGTCACAATCTCTTAAGCTTAGAAGTCTATACAGTGATCAGATACAATTTGAAAAGCCACTTGAGTCTCATATGTTACCCAATATCTCTGGTATTGTTGTGATTGGTGGGAACCCCCCTTGCTGTAAAGGAGGCTTATCACTTCCCGCAGGTTCACTGATGGAGCGCCGAATGGCTACTGCACAGTGCACATGGAATGGATGGCTCCTGGCTCTCGGCAAACATGTCAAGCATATCCGTGGTGATTGTAGTGCGGCTTTGCTGACAAATAAGGCATCGTTAAAAGACGGGTGGCCTATCACCTCTCGCCTGCTCCCGGATTACCTAATTTCTCAGAAGGCAGGATCAACCAATGCAGCGAGAGGGAAAGAAAAGGTGAGAGGAGGGGAGGGGGGTCGGGGTTGCTCAGGTGTTGCTGTTCAGCCTAGTGCTTGGAATAGATTAGCCAGGAAGCTCCCGTGTGTCAAACTGTTACCAGGTGACAGAGTGGGAGCGAGGCAGCACTCCATGCTTCCCCCACCCAAATCTAAATGACCCCTCAGATCATTTCCCAAAACAGAGCTTATGTTTACATACTCTCTGGAGCTTCTGCAGATGCTCCATTTCATAAGCACTAACTGAATCAGACAGGCTGAGGCTGTGCCTGCACTGATGGATGCAGCATGGACTGTTGGCTGGCAATAGCTTTTTGAAACACCTAGAGGGTATTTTTCATGTTCTTGGGTTTCAAGGAACCCTGACTGAGTGTAATCATCACCCAGGACCCTTTTGAAATTATATGATATGAGTTTGGGTCACAATGAAGCTCTAGTGATATTATGAATTCTTCTTTTCGGCTTTAAAAGATCTACACATCATCCTCTGATCTTGTTTACACCAAGCTTGAGAGGGCGGTTGTGGATGTTGACTCCCAAACCGAGTGGCCACTCAGCTGTCGCCGGAGGTGTTGACATGTTTTATCAGGCTTGTTAAAGAGCTATTAATGAGAAGTACAGGCCCAAAGTCCCGAGCCTGATGTCCGAGCAGCGCTAACCTTTTGTCTGGGCCGAGTTATCTTGAGTGAACTTTTCAAAAAGCCAAAGGCCGTCAGGATAAAAGGGCATCTGCCAGGATTACTTTGCATTTGGCCGAAGCCTCTCACTTATGACCAGTTCATTAGAAGATGGAGGGAAATGTGGGGAAAGGAAGTGGAGGTAGGATAAAGGGAAGTATAACATAAGCTGCAGGACAGTAAAGAGAATGAGGCGGGTGTTTGTTTCTGCTCTGGATAGCGATACAAAATGGAGGATATAAATAGCATCTCTCTTATGATTTGACCTTGTGTGGCCATTTGGTAGTGGGCACCTGTGAGGAGGAGGGACATGCATAGATCAGTGACACTGTCCGACTCACGCTGGTGGAGATGGATCTCTCAGGACTAGTTTTCCTGCTCTTTTTGCTCTGTTGGTTTCGACATGTCTAAGTCCCTCCCTATATTCATCATCTTCATCTTGTCATCATCATCTCATCATCCTTGTATCATTCAGATTTTAAATGCATATGTTCAGCTGCAGGAAGACAGAAGCAGCTTTCTGTTTAAAGCAAAAACATGATAAGGACACAAAAAGTTAATACGCATCAATCCTCAGATGTACTTCTCCTATCCTTAAGCATGAAATCTAGCTAAATAAACTTGCACAGTGTTTCGACTCTTCCAAATAAACACAACTGCACACAGTTTTCTGTTAACTGTGTTTGTTTTCTTTATGGAAATGAAATATTGAATAATGCCTGTTAGCGTGGCATCACTGAGATCATTTTCTACATTGTAGTTTTACGAATTAACCATACCTTCAGTGCTTCTACAGTGGACATGGACTTATTTTTTCATATTCCTTCTAAATCTCTCATCAAGCGTGTGTGCAAATAGGTTGAACATGACTTAAATATGTTCAGTCGAGTTTATGAGTTTGTTCACAGATTGCTTTCCGGGGTCAAAACAAGTGAGATTGTTGACTCATTGGTGTAACTCAATTAAATAAACTTAATTTAAAAAAAGCAAAATAATTTACCTTGGATTGATTTTTTTCTAAGAATTAAGCATATTATTTTCATCCGGAACTGACATTTCAGTCACACTCTTCATTTCTGGCCAAAATCTTCTTAACTGCTTCATGACAAAGCTACTTGCTGTTCAGCTCTCCCAACACCGAATTATGGCACTAGTCTTACACTGTAGACCTTCCAGCCCAAACAAGCCAGATTTAAATATGGTAAAGTAGCACTTTGGTTAGAATCAACCTGGTGGAAACAAACCAGAAAATCATGTCAAAGTCTAAAATGGCTTGATGGCTTTGTTCCAGTAAGATTCAAGAAAAAAAAAGAGTAATTCTGCCTCATTATCTCTTCAGTTTGACATTGACATCAGCACCCTGAATTTGTCACTTTGCCTCTGAAAAACGTTTTGCAAAGACCATGTGTACAGTAATAAGGCACTAATTGGAGAAGGTCTGACTCCTCGTAGCATTTGCTAGGCTAACGGGTATCAGCGCTGTTTTAAAGGCCTGACACTGATAGGCTAATTAGCTTAGTCTAAGTCCCGATTTGAAGCTCGGTGTTTGACAGGGTGTGTAGAACTCAGGACTGCTTGATCTCTGTAGACCCACCGAGATAAGACTCAGATTACATGATCAATCCGCACACGCTCTTACAAATACACACATACACATTCTATTGACAGAGCTTAACAGAGGAACATACATATTCTTATAAAAATAAAGTAGGTAGTTGCACCGTTTTGTACTTTTGAGCATGCAAAACTTTTATACTATGTGAGTAGTATAAGCTGTACAATCATAATTTGAGACATTTTCACATAATTAAGCATCTCTTTGCTCTGTTTCTGACAGATAAGAAAAGGTTGTTAGTATGAGCACTGACAGAAACCATGGCATGCCACCTGCAGAAACCATACTAAAAATTCCAGGAAAAACTCATATTGATTGACCATTGGGGTGTACAGTACACAAACATCACGACAACGATCATTTGGCACCAAAGATGTCACCAAATTGCATCACAATCGACAACTTAATTTCTCTCAGCTAACTCCTTCATGCAGCTTATTTGATGGAGTAACATCACATTTTGTGGGACCTCTCCTCACAAAAGAACAAGGCTTTTAAAGATACTTTGATTCGTGCAGAAGAACGAAAGCATTGTTCGGTTTGCAACAAAAGCCAATTCTTCCAGCTATATGCGACTGCGTTTGTCAGCTGCAGCGTGGTCAAAACAATTGGCGTTAAGTTGCAGCGAGTCGGAAAGGATCAGCGCCACAGCCTGAACAATGTCTAATGAAGCCAGTACAAAACAAGTCTGTGTTGGATATGTCTGCCTTGGTTTGCAGATTCAACAACAGTCTGCTTAATTAAATACAGTAAGTGAATCGCTTCAGAGTAGTCAGAGTGAATTAATGTTGCAGTGAATTCTTTCAGGTTTGTCTTCCCAAGGAAAATCTTTACAAAAAATATTATTATAGGATGGTGTTCATTTTGAGAATCCATCTCTTTATGTACACCCACAACTGCCTGTCATAAATGTACAATAGCCTGTACAAAGTGTATTTAAGGAGGCTTTATTTCATGGCTTTGTCATGACTGTCAGAGAGATTTTCATTGATTTCAGTTATTTTAGGTGTACACGTATAGCGATAGTGGCGGAGGGGAGGTGTTTCATTGTGATAGGTAAGGATGAGAAAATTATTTTATGGCAAAACTTACTTCCAGTCTGAGAGCTGTAATTTTAAAATCCCCTTCAGGGGGAAATTGCTTTTGCCCTCCTACAATTTTTTAATATCCTGATTCATACTTAGCGCTGGTAAAACGCATCATCTACCCGTAGCATTTCTCCGGCTGCTGCCCGAAGGTGCTTTGTGAGGAAGTTATTAGAGATTAATACCATCTGGATGTATGGGACTGCTGAGGGACACGAGCCTTGCCCCGTGTGCTCCATGTCTGTCCTCCAGAGCCCCC
Source organism: Macquaria ambigua (assembly GCA_008360985.2). Classification (NCBI taxonomy): domain Eukaryota; kingdom Metazoa; phylum Chordata; class Actinopteri; order Centrarchiformes; family Percichthyidae; genus Macquaria; species Macquaria ambigua. Next base: position 271,140 of record VMKM01000052.1, read on the forward strand.
AGACTTGCCTGTACATAGTGGGCGAAACATCCCCTTTGCCTAATGAAAGAGTAGATTAATTATTACTGAAGGGCACGCAGCATAAAAAAGAGGCCCTGGAGGACATTTTCAATGTTTCATGAATGTAATAAGGCCTTAAAAAATCTGTCTCTTCCTGTGCTTACCTGAAACACTCATGCAAATCCACCCAGCCCTAAAGACACATGGGGGCATCCCATGATGCACCTGCTAGACATGCTGATATCAAGCCAGTGACTTAGTGGAAAAGAAAAGAGAGGAGGAAGGGCCACCTTACCTCTAGGGTAATGTCAGTAATAACCTAACCAACTGCTGTTCTTTGTGTAATTGTCTTTTTGGCTCATGTAGTTTTTTGTCTGAAATGATTAGATTAGAGGTGCTCCACTACGGTTCCCTGTTGATTTGGCTGCTCTGTATTGACAGTGTAAGTGTCAGCATGGAAATGAGCCTAGAATCCAAATTACTAGTCCATTCTTCAGCCCATCTCCCATTTATGAGTTTGTAAGAGTAAAACAGCTGCCATTTTTTGGGGGAAATTAAGTAATCTGGGCCAAGTACCACAAAAGCGAGTGCATCAATTTAAGCAAAATGACACACTCAAGCATCATGCTGAGTCTTATCTAAGGCAGAAAAGGTTAATTGTGTTTTTACAGCTTGTACAAGCTCACAATTCTCCAGCCTGTTGGTGTCCCTAGAAATATGGCAGCACAACGAGGGGAAACAGAAAAAACTATGTCCGAGTAAGTTGCCTCTTGGCTCTGATACAGTTTGCTCGCTGCTCCTGGGCGCCCTTGGAGGATTCATGAGTCACAAAGCAACACAACACCCAGCAGTGTGTGCAAGATACAGTGGCATGATGGGATAAAAAAAGCAATTAAAATCATTGTCACCCTGCACCGTCCTGTCCGTGACACAAATGACCTTGGTGGATTTAAAATGTATCACAATAATTTGTGTGCAGAAAAGCATGAGTAGTTGTCACAGATATATAACTTACTGCCACTTTCATTTTCCAATTCCCTGTCAACTGAGTGCATATTGGACTGAAGAGAGCAGCTTGCTCAAGTGAGCCACGTTGCTGTATTGTTTAGCTAACAATCAAGGTCATTGCATGCTCCTTAAATTCACTGTGGATGGATTAAACAGAATTAATGCACAGGCACATAATCAGCGTTACAGCCTTAATATTTTCAAGTGACCCTACTGTGAAGATGATTTAATTCTTCTCTCTAATACAGCAAGGCAAGACGTGTCATTAGCTATTGAACCAGTGAGTCCTTGTTTCACTGTAGGAAACCCCCTTCCTACAGTGTGGCTCAACCCTGCTGTGGAAAAGAGACTGGGAAGGAACGTCGAGTGATGAGGAAAAGGCATTCCTCCCTTTCACCCCATCTTTTCTCATCTCTGGCCCCGCAGTTCTCCATTACTGTTAGTCGAACAGCATGTGTGCCCTCCGCTGCCGACCGCTGAGATTTGCCTCTGATGCAAACATCCTTGTTTGTCGCCATGGCAACCAAGTCTCCTGCCTGCTGTAGGTTGTCATGCCAGCCGTCTCCCCCATGCTCTTCCTCATCCGTTAGCACCGTACTGTAGATGACACGTGCGAGCGCTGTACGATGTTCTACGTGATCCGTCTAGTTATCTCCATAAGCTGCTCTCATTACGTCTCACTGCTTGTCCCTGCTCCTTCTTGAGGTTGGTGCCCTTTTTAGCAGCTGCTCAAAAACGTTGCATAGTATTACACCCTCAACTACAGGAATGTTTTCACTTGAGAGAACTGCCAACCAGCACAGCCAGAGTCAATTGCTGGAATAATAGCACGACCAGCAAAAGCCCACAGCTCAGAGAGATATAACAGCAAGTGGCCTCAATTTCCAGTCCTCTTGTTTACTCTACCATCTACCAACCCCTTCATCCTTGGAATTGAACAGTCTGACATGTTTGGGGCTCCCATGAAGGATGATGCAAATGTGGATGCATAATAGGTCTGTGCTGTGCAGAGTTCATTCTCAGAGCCAAGCTTCTTGGGGGGCAGACAGAGGCCTTTCTTCCAAAACATGTCCACCCAGTCAGACGAAAAAACACTCATTACCACAGCACCAAGGGGCCAACCCGGCCCACTTGGGGATAATAACTAGGCATCTGCTTAAATTTGATATAATGCTGGCGTACTGGGTAGTCTGGGGTCTGTGATAGTGGCAGAAATTATTGTGCTCTCTTAAGCTGTTTGACTCCTGCACTTAGCTGCTTAAGCTGAAGCATTTGAAGCAAACCCGCTCCGTTATTCACACCAGAGGGTTTAATGGGATCTTTACAATGAAGCCTTGGGGTAAACTTGACCATATTTTGGGAGGATGATTACCTTTTATTTACAGCTCTGTAGAGAACTGAGAGTTAAGACTATCCTGATAATGAGTGACTTTTTCCCCTCTGTTTGATAGGATGGGCTTGAGGCTTGAGGAGCCATTTTGCTGCTCGTGAAATTTCAGAGATTACATTTGCTGTTCTTATCTCCTAAATTAACTCATTACCTTGACATCCTGCTTTCCCTCCCTGGGAACACATTGGCCTTGAATTCATAATGAAACATGGCTGTCCCCTCACGTCCCATATGCACGGAGAGAAATTGAGCGCAAGCCTTTAACTCTCAGCCCTGTTCTTGCCATTGATTTTGACTCGGCAGCCAGTTGAATAACCTTGAGGAGGGGGGCGAAAAAATGAGAGAAAGAAAGGAAGACAAGAGCTGGGGCAAAAATAGAACGCTTCCTATGTCTGTCTGTGTCTCCTCTGAAATGAAACTCTATCAAACTGGCAGCGTGATTTTTCGTTTCTTAGAATGGGGGCAAAATCTTCAAAGCCATCCTGAAAAATAGGCCTGGTGCCGTACAATTGAAGAATTTTCCTGATTGTGTATATGGCTTGAGAGATACAATATACAAAACACTTCCGATAAAGTCAACCATGGTTACTTTCTAAATTGTGTTCAATCAGACCAACTAGACAAAACATTTCAGTCCTGTCAATCACAGCCTTTCCTTGAAGCTTACACTAATTGCATATGCAAATTGCCTAAGATTATGAGTTTGTACCCGCTGTAGGGTTTGGTGATTGCGAGTCGCGATAATGATGGATTTCCTCACATTCATTTCTTAAACATTGTTAATGAAGAGGCAGCCACTTACAAATGGGGATTATGTATGCATTGTGCATTGCAAAACAAACTCTGTAAGGCTGCTGCCATTAACGGCAAGTGTTCCCGGACTGAATATTAGTCGAAATTAATGCTGCCAAATCACAAAAAAGAAAAAAGAAATGAAGACTGTTCACGTCAAGATCTGTTGATTATTAAGTAACTGGGACATTGTGTCCAGAAAAACATGTTGGTGTTTGTTTTTCAAATGTAATTTTTGGTGCTTTGAGCACCACAAATAAAATTTAATTCTCCTTCATTGTATTAGGTTAGAGACCAGATACCACTAGGGGTGAGTGAGAAAATATAATTTGGTTTGTGATTTGGGTGAACAGACCCATTAAAGTCTCTATGGGTGTCTGTTTTTCTCTACACTGTGGCTTTGGATTATTTCAGCTTGGTGTCTGGTGTACTTTTTCTGGAGGACAAAGAGTGACAGCGACCATGGATGCTTGTGGAAACCTTTTGGTTATTTTATACTCAATGCCAGTGGGGTGTGAGAACATTAAAGAGCTAACTATAACCAAAGGAAATCAAAAACAGGGGTACAACAACAACAACAGTTGTTGCAGGGGAGCAGCGACAAAGGCAGCTATAGGTAAATGAGGATTTAGACGCCATGTGATCAGTCATGAAGGTGCAAAGATCCTAACAAGCTCAGCAAGCCGACTTACTTTGAAAAGAGCTGATAACATGTTAGCAACAAAGAGCCATGAACTGGAAAAGCAAAAGCTTCTCCAGGAGGCAACACAACCTATTCAGTGGCAGCAGGAAGGGCAGCGTCCATGTCAGAGCAGCACACTAGCACACACAAACATCCTCGCCTCGCTCAGCCCTGCAGCACCTCTGGACCTGCTCACAGATTATGAGAAGCTTCAATCAATAACTCCAGAGCCCATCCTCCCACTCTGGCTGGCCAACACCGCTAAGAGCCCCTGTGGGGCCTGAGCACCAGACAAGCCCAGACAGATATCCCTGCGCTGGCTGTGGACCTGTTACTTCCACATGTTCTTATTTTTAATCGATAGAAAACTTATGAAACCATAAACACAACATCCTCATGGTGAGCGGGGCTGGAGCTGCTGTCATCATTATGATCAACCAGGGGACTGTTTGCTATGCAGATTTGGGAGGAGCAGGTGCAATGAGGCATCACAGCCACTAGATACTGCTGCAACCTGAAATCTGTCTGTTCTCCTCTGGAGAATCAGACATGACGTTTGGTGGCCTCCAAGAGCCAAGGCAGTGTTGCGTAACAGACTCTCGCAGCAACACCTTCATCTGTTCATCTGTAAATACCCAAGAATCAGACAAATGAGGATAGCTCAGAGAGATTCCACAGATGAAACACGGCTTCATAAACGCTCCAGCACCAACCTTTTGTTTATTTCTTATAGTGCTTTGAAGAAAAGTTGACGTGTAGATTATCAGCTCTAATTAAATATCTCACAATTTGGTTTTTGAATAACTTGTGGACAAGCCGCTGAGTGCCAAAAACAGCATCACTGTTGACACGTTAATTCCTGAAGACCTGTTAACATCTCTTAATTGCCCTCAGTTCCACATTGGTGCACGTGGATTTAAATTTTGCTAACACAAATTGCGTTACGAAAAATCGAGATGCTGTACTTTGACCAGCAATTCACTCGTGACCAGTCAAGCAGTGAAGAGTTAATTATATATGTTAGGAATCTTATTTGGAGAAGCTTAAAATCCCAGAAACGTGTCCTTTCAGGCGGTTAAGTTACTGTTAGGCTTAATTGTCTGCACACCATTCTGTCCTCTCAGTAGCCCATTGTTGATATTTGCAGTTTATGTGATAGTGAGAAGCTGTTTGCTCTGCTCCCAGGAAAATATATCCTCTCTGGACAGAAAACACCCTTCTTTTCTTGCATCCTTATGGTAAATCACCAGTTGCTGATTGACCCCGTATCTCAGAGGTGTGCCAGTAAATTATGTTGTCCCTCTGTTGTCTCGCTGTCTCTCTCTGTGTACAGTAAACACAGTCAGTGACTCATGACTCCATCTCAAGCTTTGGGGTCACTACATACTAACTGGCCCTCTGTTTACCCTCTGTCTACCTCCTATCTCCTCCACTCCTCTTTGTTATCTCTTCCCCTCTCACTCTGTCCATCAGTCTCTCTCTCTGGGTATTATCCTTTCTCTGGATGCATATATGAAGAGATTCGGTGGAAAACACACAGCCACAGGGCAGTGTCCGGTTTGTTGAATTTGCAGGATGGATGTGCCCCAAATGAATATGTTTAGAGCAGGAAAAGAAAGAAGCACACCATCTTTCCCTGGAGTACAATATCATTAATTTAATGTCTTAATTGTCCTACAGTGGCTAAATTATTGTTTTCTGCATTGACCTGCTTCACCAACCCTCCTTTGATGTTTATTTGCCACCGTTTGTGAGCTCGATGTTGTGCCTCAGAGTCATGATTGCAGACTTCTTTGAACGTCTGGAACACAGGCCAGACTTGTGTTAACATAACAGACATAATATTTATTGAATGTGACCCAGATTCTTTAACAGAATTTGGATCATCGGGGGGTCTGCACAATTACTGACGAGTCAGTGAATCATGCTAATCATGCTTTCCTGATTCTTGTGTTTCAAATCCTTCACATTAACCAAATACTTAAAAGCCCAGTTTATCTTGTAATGTTATTTAAAGCAGGATTTGGTGTTGTTCAGAGGCTTAAAGGGGCAGGGGCTCTCGTAATCTGATACAGCCAGTGAACTAGTCTTTTAAATGTTGAATCGATATGTAGCTAAATACGCTGGGTCTTGGTGGTGTGCCAGCATGTGGATCAAAATGACTCCTTGCCTGTTGATAAAAATAACTTGATGCTCAGTTTGTCTGTGCATAGCTGTGTTTCGTCCTATTTCAACCTTGTAGGAACTGCACTACTTTCTCACTTCCTATGAGGCTGACCTCCACAGGCCTGGAGATGCCGTCTGTCACCAAGAGGAAGTGTGTGTTTATGCATAATGAATGCAAATGCTTCTATACAGGGCACGAGGGGTCACTTAATGGTTTGATGAGAATGAAAATCATGTGATCTCAGCACAATTGAATACCGATGGGAGAAATTGGCCTAACGTGTTAGACGGACATGTTAGCTCTCCACCACCATCATCAAAACACCAAATGAGGGAATATCTTTCAGAAGAATGGTGTTCCAGATACTCAGAGAATCTATGCCAAAACGCACTGAAGCTGTTGTGGTGGGCCAACATCTTACCAAGACACTAAATCAAAGGGGCTATGAGACATAGCAAAGCAAAGAAAAGTTCTTCATATGTTCTTCTAATGTTTCTTTTCAATTACTGGATATTTTGTCTTTTCAGGCCTTTTAAAAGTTCAAATAAAACATGGGGTAAAAAATTTCGGTTGACAGATAGACACATGCAACTTGTGACTATGGGTCACAAGTGGACATTACTTCATCAAGCCAAAAAAAAGTTATGAAGCACTGATTCAGAGGGACTATTGGGGGACAAGGGGACATTGTTTACTATAAATTACGGCAACAGCCTCTTCTTGGATCTGGAAATGCAGCAACCTTTAGGTGCATGAGGACATAAATTTGATGAGAAAATTGGTTTAAATGCATCGTCTCTCATTGAAAAATATGGATATGTTCCCTTGAAAGTAGGTAAACAAAAACCTTATACCTTATAGCCTTATACACTATGTCCAAGTGGCTCAAGCAATTGTATCGCATGTTTGTGCCCTTTAGCAAACAAGACACTTCCTTGCTCACCCAGTGCGAGTAACTCTGTTGCAGAAGCTAAATGCCTGAATAACCACAGGAGCAGAGTCCGATTCAGCACCACAGCCTACAGGACAGCTCCCTCCCTGACACAGAGCAGCAGTCAAGGCTGAGCCTCGTGGCAGCAGCCGACTTCACAGAAACTTTCTCATTAACTTGTGTAATGAGTTGAGTGTATAGATGCAGCGAGTCCCGGACCCCTCCGTCCCCGGGGAAGCTCCTTCTGTCCCACCATCAGTCAGGGAGTCAGTGTGTCAGATGTTTTATTCAACACAGCTGCGTGTATTTTTGGCACCTGGCTGCTTCATCTGAAAGGAAGGAGGAGGGGGGAGCGAGTGTGTTGTGGGTCTCCAGAACGGGGTCACGATCGCTTCATGTTTCCAAACCTGCCGGACCACCGCAGGCTAACATCAAACAACCAGAACACCTGTTTCCAGACAGCGTTCCTCGTTCAGCCTGTGCTCAGATGAAAGGACCAGAAAGTTTCTGACTGGGGGGAAATTGCATCAAGATCAAAGATGTGGCGTTGTTTAAATGGCGGAACAGAATGGTTTTCAGTTGATGAATGTTTTGGGGTCTGTGTGTGATGCAAAGTTTATTGCAAAGTAACACAGCTTGGTTTGTTATGTTGGGGACGTGGCCCTCATGAGGCATCAAAACGGCAACTGATGACAGGATATTGCATAGGCTGACTCAAAGTTTTTTAGTGATGATGCAAAGTCTCAGCTTCCAATGATCATGATTTTACAATTGTCCTTTATTGAACACATAGGCCTGAATTGTAATCATCTCAGTTGATTGACAAGATTGACCCCTCTGTCTGAAAAACCTGCGTTGGTCGTTCTAATGTTGGCGGCGTTTTGCTCGACCACCATAACAGAACTAGTTGAAATAAGGCAAGTTTAAAGACACATCAAGAACACTGTTTGTTGTATCAAACAGATATTAGCAGACATTAACCCAGAGTTTGAGTCAGGAGCGTGGAGACACTCAACAGTGATTTTCTCTTTATAGTATCTTCTCAACTTACGCTTCATCACAAGTTAACGCACACCAGTCTGGAGAAAAATTGCTGCGTGTGTTTTGACAGGCGTCATATGCCGCTGGTGTGTTGCCCTCTACCTGGCCTTTAAGAGTATGTTTTTCTTGTATTTGTTTTGTTTATATGCACTTTACTTTCTATGCTTAATTTTCTTAAACCTTCTTGACATCCGCGTGAAAAAATTGATTCTGAAACAATCCTCAGGCCACAGTAGCCTGTAAAAATAAATCTAAATTATGAAATCACAATAATATCCTACTAGTTGTGGCCATGCATATTCTGCTGCTGATATTTCTAGATTATAGTTATATGTTCAAAATATCAAAGTGGTCTTTTAATTCTGTGAAGAGTTGGAAAAAATACAGATCTTTTCTCTTCCATGGAGGGCCAGTCTCAAAGCCCCATAGCCCAACGCTGAATCCTAAGGCCACAGAAATGTCAAAATTTCCATGTTGTCACACACAGAGAGAGACAGACACTGGCTGAATTTCAGGGGCATGTGTTTGAAGTGTATCCCCCCAGAGAAAGATGGCCCTCACACTATCTTTCATTTCCCTTTTCATTTTGTGAAGATATCAGCAGAGTGAAGAGAAGCCAGTGAACTCGGAACAATATACATATTGGATTACCACACCACGTATCTCCAGCCTACGTTCATGACCAAAAATATGAAAGGATTGCTAAAATTTTCATTGTTTCCTCCCAACTGAAAAGTGACAGGAAAAACAAACATTATCAGACATTATCAGGATCCATGTGCCTCCCCATGCTAAGCCATAAATAAATGGTTGCTAAGGGTGTGCTCTCAGAGGGTATTTAGGAAGCCATGTGACTTGCTCTAACCACAAAGGATGAATTACACCTTTCAATAAAATGGCATCCTACTGTTTGAAAATTAATTAAATTTCCAAAACAGAATGCAGTGAAGAGACTAAAGAGAGAGCCACTCAGTAAAAACGCTCTTTGTTCCCTTAAATGAATTGTGGTGGAATATTTCCATAACAGGCCCACAGATAAGTCATAAAATCCAGGGGATCGTTCTGAAAAACAAAAGATCAAGAGCTTTTGCTGCACCGATGAGTTCTTTTGAGAGAGTCAGAGGATTTGAAAATTGAGCAAAGACAACACACCATGAAATGCCGTCGCATCAGGCAAGCACTCTGCAATGGCCAAAACATAAAATGTCCCGTCTTCCTTTAATTCACCATAAAATGATTTTCCTCCCCCCTTTTTATAGAGTCTCCACTGAGGTTAGCAGCCATGGTTCCGCAAATATTCATTAGGCATAAATACAAAATCAGAGCGATTTACTGGCATCGGCCACCTTTTGCCCTATCAATTTGAATACATGGCATAGCCGTAATTCATTCAGTTGCAGTAATGGGATTGCACCACTGTAGTAGTGGCAACCTTCAATAACTGCACTACCAATAATGGACTGGGCCCCTTTTATCCTCAGCATGCCCTGAACCTACATCAATGGTAATGATTTATCCCTCATCAAAGTGTGGACATGCTGTATCCAGGCTCTGCAGTTTTCACTTCACATTCATTAAGTCTGCCTTTAACCAACCGAAGATCTTCTTTGTATTCTTGCCTCACATAGTGTATTTCTGAATATTAGAGAGGATGTGCTCTGTGAGATGCATCCAAATAGAGCTGAGGATGATGCAAGCTTGTATTTTAATTGGGCTTCTGTTGCACAATTCAATTAGTACATAAAAGGAAAAACCCATCCTCGGATACTCTTTAGATATCAGTTCTTTTCTTATTTTATGATTACATCTTTTAGTTTTTAGTAGAGCCTGACTAGTAGTGGATTTTTGAGGCCAGTACTGATGCTGATATTTGAGAGCTGAAAAAAAGATATTCATCCAATATTCATTTATTTACATAACTACATAACAAAAATAAACATTTTTCATAAAGATCTCTTAAACTTGTCCATCAGAGAGCACCGACAAGTGTCTTTTTCAACTGTAAAATGTCTGAGAACATATCTTGGTCACAATTCTTTAAATACCAACGCTAGAGATCCTTATCAAAAATATTATGTTTGTGTTGTTATATCATTATCATATTTCTTTAACTCTCAGATATCATATATTGGCAGTCCCTGGATTCTCTAGAAAAAGTGGTCAAGATGTACAGTAGGAATCAGGAAAAAAAAGACAAATTTGGCAGGTTGTTGACAGACTCAGTGAAGTGGGACAGCAGCTCACAAGGGAGTGAGCGGTTTTCTCATGTCTCTCTGCAGACCCTCCTCCAGTCAGTGAGGAGGAACTGCAGGGACTGTATGTGAATTTGGGCCCAAAGATGGCGCTCTGAACGAAATAGTGACAACACAGAAACCCACATAGTACTCCTTAATGTTACGTACATAGAAATGGAACCATGAGAGTGGCAGCAACGACTTACACATCGTAAACATAAAAATCAAGACTGCTTATGATCTTTTATCAAAATACTCAGTAAATGTCTAATAATCAAATATCAATGCCAATAATGGCTTTATAGAGATACATTTGATTTGTTAACACCACCACTACGCCTCAGTTGTCAGAGAAATGGAGGTGCTGCCAAAAGAGGGCAAAGGGAATGAATGGAAGATAGAGTGTTCATGAGCAGCCAATGATGAATTACATGGCGGAGGGTTTGATTAGCTTTTTATCTGCTCATGGGACTCTTGGGGATGAACTGAGATTGATGGGCTGCAGAGAGCTGACACGGTGTTGTTTATTTGGACGGTGCATACTTGGCTGGAGTACAGTGCGCCACAGAGTGATGAGCAGCAACCCTCTCAACACGCATTTAGCAGCCCTTGTCCTCTATGGTAGACTCACTTTTCTCAGTTATTTTAAGGAAGCTCTACAGCCACAAAATGTCATCTTAGCAGGCAACATTTTTCCTTTTGTGAAATAAAATCTCTGTGTATGAGGAGAAAAAAAAACAATGTTTTCAGAGCTAATTCTGGTTTGCTGACCCGGAGAGGGCATGGGAGCGTCTTAGTGATGTAATAATCCAAAATCGATACGAGAACAGTATTGATCTTATGCATTTAGTCCCACCATGTACAAGTGTTATCTTTGCTGCCATGAAGGTAAGCACTCAAACCATGCCATAGATTTTCTTTAAGGTTCAAGGTCACCTTGAGGAACACTGTCATCATGACAAAAATCTAGCCGGTGTGTTATAAAATGATGACTGTAAGCAGGTTAGAGTGTATATGTGTGACATGCAGATATGTACTGGAGGGAAAACAAACGTCTTGGAACACCTAAAGCTTATTTACAGTGTGCCAGAAATAACTCAAAGATAATCACACATGAATAACAAGCGTAGAAAGAGAATCTTTGTTATGATTAGCCATAAGGCAGCATGGAGAGGACCCCAATGCAGATAGACGGAGAGGCTGAATAAGTCCAAAGATGTATTTAACTACAAAACAAACTTAGAAAACACAGGAACTGACACGCAGGGGGAACACCAGGAACACGACACAAAGAGAACATCAGCAACATAAACCACATCAATGACACGACAGAGAACAAAGGGAGAGGACCGGTGTGTGTGTATATATAGGGAAGGAATTAACGAGGGAAACGGAAACAGGTGAGAACAAGACACAGGTGAACCTAATCAAACTGGAGGGAAAACAAAGACAGGAAACACCAAGGCACACAAGGAAACACGAACAGGGATTTCAAAATAAAACAGGAAACAAGACCAAAATACAAAGTCCAAACAAGAGTCCTTCGTGGACCATGACAATCTTGGCTAAGAAGTCCCTTTGGAATTGAAAACTCAGTGTTGATTAATAATGAATAAATCTTATATTATTCTGATAGAAGTCCTTAGCTCTCCAGAATCTTAATCTTGGACACACAGTGAATGCTAAAGGATAAACATAAATTACTTGGCCTTTCCTCATTCGAATCGAGGGTCTAAGGACAGAGGGTGTTGTATGCTGTACAGATTGTAAAGCCCCATGAGGCAAATTGTGATTTGTGATATTGGGCTAAAGTACAAAAAAAAGTACATAAATAGCTTGTAATCAGTGCAGTACCTTTTTAAAAACACATCATGTCAACAACATAAGTGTCATACATGGCTCACACATACAAACACAGACACTCTCTGATGAAAATAAACAGTGGTTGTACAAATTAATGAAACATGAGAAAATTCTTTAAAAATGCCTTTTTGTTCACTTTAAGATTAGTTAGAAATGCCAAATCATTCAGGAACTTGTCCCAAAACTCCTCATTATTGTGCGGCAGATAGTAATTATGTTCCCTTAGAGAAAATCCTGAGAGATTAAAAAAAAAAAAAAATTATTATTCATCTTGCACACAAATCACTTTACCGACTACATTTGTTGAGAGTAAGAGTGAACTATAGGTTTCGCTTTGTTAATTTGTCTCTGCAGTGTATTTTGAATTCATTCTGAGTGTAAAGTGGGAGCAGGAAGGGAGGTGTGGTGTTTGTGTGTTTCTGCTGTAGGTGATGACCAAATATTTGTTGTCTTGTCTGTGTAACTCTAAAGAGCTAAAATCACAGTGGAGAACGACAGTGTGGTTTAGAAATTTAGCAATATGGCAGAACCGCACTCCACCCTGTGTGTGTGCAGTCTGTCAACATCCATTTCCTTCACTTTGAGCTAATACCTTGTATTGAGCAACAAGCAGACGTGCTCCAAACAGAAGCCAGAGCTAAATAACCATGCCTAATAAAGCCTAGTATTTTCAAAATGGGAATCAGTGCATCCAGAGTGTCTGAAACTGTTGGGCTAATCGGCCTTGATGAAAGTCAATGTGCAGACCTCATCTCTCCTCATAGATTTATGGGATGGGAATCCAAAGGGCTCATATGCTGGTAAAGTGGAAATGGATTGATACTATTTACGAAGCCTAATGCACAGACACACATGAGGAGGGAGTTTTAACCTCTGATCATTTTAACAACGAACAGACATTTTAAATCAAGTTTCCTGTAGATTTAAATGGACTAGGATGCATCTTGAACAATCTGATGATGTGCATCTATCCTGTTCTAGTCTTTGAATATTATTCTCTATTTTAAAATCAGTCATGAACAATAGGCCTTCTGACACCTGATGTGGTGAACATAACTGTAATTTCAAGTACATCTCCAACCATAATGCCATTTTGTTTTTGGACAGAGATGATTGCAGAGAGGCATTCAAACTGTGCAGGTGTTTACTCCAGCTAAGTTCAGCAGTATCTTCCCCAGAGTCTGTGGCCTACGGGTGTGATTAAGCAAAGCCCTACACTGGCATTTATTGAAGCAGTGAATTTGGACACCCTTGTTGCTGTTGGTTCATGGTCAAAGCAGTCATGTTTATCATGCCCTCATTGTGGTTTTCACTCATGCTGACAATGCCTGTAGAGTTCAGCCCTGTTGGAGCCCAGTGGGCTTTGTTCAGACTGCAGGCAAATCAGATTTGCTTCTCAAAGATCTTTAAGACAGACTGTCTGCACTGTTATTTGCAAGTGATCAGATTGGATTTGTGTGTCCAGACATCACCAACCTATCTGCATGGGTTGCTGTGGTAACAATGTAGGCATCTACGTACGCTGGAGACGCGGCGTTCCAACGCGGAAGTAATGGAGATCCATCATCTCTCCCTCCAAACAATCTCACTGTCAAGTTGTGGTGCAGAACTCCTCTGTTGCACCAAACAAACTCAGTGACTGAGGAGGCTGGTATACAGCCGCTCTGATGCTCTTCTGTCACTCTGGATTTGACATTGTCGTTTGACGTCTCATGTTGCGAGTGATGCAAAAGGCACTTTGAAATCTGATTTGAGCGGTCAGAGCGTTCGGACTGAGACGCATCTGTAGAAATCTGATTGGAATCACATTTCAAACCACCTAATGTGGCTTTGATCCGATTTCCAAAAATCTTATTTCATGTTGTTTTTTGCTGTCCAGACTTCCTAAAATCAATCTGGATACAATCTGGATATGCCAAAAAATGGATTTGGGCTGGCAGTCTGAACAAGGCCTTGGAGTCGTGTGCCCTTTTGGTAGTAGGCCTAATCATGCCAATTGAAAAACCTGCTTTTGAATTGGATAAAAGATTGGATTTCTGGGCTTATCTGACTTGTTCAAAATCATCATCGAGCTTGCTAGGCTCTACACCTGGAGCCTGTATGTTTTACAGGTACTGCTGAATGTCAGTATTGGCCAGTACGGACTGGAATGCTTAAATCTCGCTTGAATTGAAATAACCTAATATTTTGGACATAGAATTGACATTAGCTAACTTTTTTCTCAAAGGCTCCTGTTCTGTTACACACATCCATCTCGTGCATTCATTTTTTCTCTTTCCAAAGATAGCTCCTATGGTGCATTCAGACTAGTGTAGAGCAGTTGACAATATTTACCACATTAGTCTAGACAGCAGCTGTGTTTGGCCAGCTGACGTTAATGGCTAGCATCTAAGCTGCTGGATCTACTGTACAGACAGGCAGCCTATCAACAACTCCAGAAAAGTCTTCCTGAAACTCTCTTTCATAACGTCACCCAGTATAACCTTGTATTTATATGCAAATTAGGCTTTAGTTAAGTGTCACTCTTAAATTAGTCGTAAGTAATCCTCCACTTTCTCATCTCCCCTTCTTCTCATCTGTGCCAGTGTTAAATTACACATTGCTTTTTGGTTCCTATCCTCTACATGTAAAAGATGCTTTGGCTGTTCTTAATCAAGGCCGGATGAAGGAGAATCTGCAGCGTTTTACTTTTAAAATTACTTATTTTCCATCATGTTGAAAGCTTCCCAAAACTCAGAAATTTTGTGCTTTAACATTTGCATCAGACCGAATTGAAATGCTGCAGTTCAATGTTTGGTAACAAGCTGATTTGTCTAAATGTGTGCCCAGATCTACTGAGAAAATGTTTGATAAGAAAGCTATACAGTCTCTTAACTCAACCTTTTAGCAGCAAAGATGAAAACATGGTTCTTGTGTACTTTTCAAGTCAGTTTGATGAGTGTTCTACCAACCTTAATGAGCATCAGGAGAGCCATGTTTTCCTCTTTGTAACCCGCTTTCAATTTCTTGAGGAATTTTCTATGACAGAATACCAGAAAATATGTAAAGTTTTATGCTGAAAAAGAAGGTTAGCATGGAATATGAGCCCACCCTCAAAGTCCTAAGTGGTGGGATTTGATGTTGAGCACAACCCATTTTCTAATCAGCAAAAGCTGCTTTTGTGGTTTGTTTATTGTGCTATAACCGGACCCCTTGACACATAATAACATAATATAATATTTATCAGACAGCATGCTGTTGACAAACTCTTGGATAACCACACTATTAATAATTGAAAAGGGCACAGGCTTCAATGCAAATGTAAGGGCAGGGATAGATACATTGTCTGGTAATGGGTCAGATTATAGTGTTTGACTGCTGTGACTGACTGTAGAAAATAAAAAAAGGTATTTAAAATGGTTAATATTCTTCATATATTGTTTTTGTTGTATGTATTAAAACACATTTTAAAAAAAGGGTTTAAAATGGAAATTGTCAGCTTTTTGCCATTGATCAGATTTCTGAGGATGAAGGAAAAGTATCAGAGGAATAAAATAATCTGTCCAAGGAGGCTGTCCGACACTTCCCCATATACTGGTCAAACACTTAACTGGTCCCTGGTAGTTCTAACGAAGGCTGCCCAGACCTGTCAGCGTCTATAACCCTTATAGTCCTCTGTGACGTCCATTTGACTCCTGGGAGGAGAAGGTGGAGGTTTGGAAAAGGGGGCGGAGATGCCAGAGATCTGAGGTGCTTCCAGTTCACCACAGGCAAGAGCTTCCTCCACCCAGCCCCCTGCCCTTCTTTTGGCTCTAAAACCAGCAGTAAAAGGTCAAAGCATCCTCTGCTGCCTGCTACGTTATTTGCCCTTTCTGCTCGCCAAGATCCCCCATTGACCTCCAGTCAGATTCCCTCCCTCTCCACTGAACTCGGTGGCACTCCTGCAAATGAGATTTAAACTGTGTCTAGGCGTTGTTCACTACCTTTTAAACAGCTACGGACACCCTAGCTTGGTTTCTTTTCTATTACAAACAGCCATTAAGTCCCTCTGGCTACTCTTGAGATTACAGACTATTGCTGGACCACAAAAATAGATGAATTACCTGTGATGTAGTACTCTTATTATGTCCTGTTTTCATTAGCCATGTCACCCTGCTCTCTTTATCCTCTTTATGCACTGTATTTTCCAGGCTATGATATTTATACAGGGACCTTACCAATGAATGTATGAAACGGTTGCTGTCCAGTGAAAACCACTTATCTCCAGTTTTCAT